>OZ010792.1:174589176-175189176 GCA_963932465.1 Maratus speciosus | reverse complement strand
AGCAGAAGAGGCAAAAAGATGAATTAAAAAGAATTTCTGAATATGATCAGAAAAGGAAGGAAGAGTTAACATTACAAACAAATGAAGTTATTTTCTTCGACGACGATGAAGAGCTAACTGATTTTACAGATGAAGAACCGGGAGATAATTTGCACATTCTATGTGATCATTTTGATGCACCTTCTACTTCAAGTACAAGTCAATATAATAGGTTACAATTGCGCAGTGTTGCATTGCAAAGTATTAGGTATGGTGTCGGTCTTCGTGCTACAGCTGTCATTACAACAGCTGCATTTTTAGATGCTGAACTAATTAATGAGAGAGACAAGAGACTTGTGGTTGATCACAATAAAGTAAAAAGAGCGCAAGAAAAAGTTATGAAATCCCGTGATCAAGAATTCCATGTTCAATGCCGGACTGGCAATATTGAATGTATCTTTTTGATGGACGCCAAGATTCCACAAGCAGATAACTGAAGTCATCAGTTTCCAAGTATTGTGAAAGAAGAGCATTACACTGTTTGCAGTGAGCCAGGAGGAAGGTATCTTTGTCATTTTACCCCAGACAAAGACTTAACGAAAGGAAAACCTGCTGAAATTATTGCTAACCATCTTGTGGACTTTTTAAAGAAAAACAGCATTGACAAAAGTTTGCAGGCTATTGGTGGAGACTCAACGAATGTTAACACTGGTTGGCAAGGAGGAGTCATGCACTGGGTTGAGGCAAAGCTAAATAGTAAACTCATCTGGTTGGTTTGTGCTCTTCATACTAATGAGCTACCTTTGCGGCACTGGATCACTGAGTTGGATGGAAAAACTTTGTCTAACAACAAGTGGAGTGGTAAGATTGGCAATATGCTCGATACTGCAACAGAACTTTAAGTCAGTCCCTCATTTGTCAGAATATCTTTTACGGAATCTTTGTTTCCATTCAGTAACACTGTTGTCAAAGATATCTCTACAGATCAGGCTTATGGTTACAGGATAACTCAGGCCATAAGAACAGGTGTACTTCCAACTGATGTGGCATTATTAGAAATTGGTCCTGTAAGCCACTCTCGGTGGTTAACAACTGCAAATAGAATTTGTCGCATAGGGGTTTCAAAACATGGCCTTAAAGGCAACAACTTGAAGAAATTACAACTGCTTGTGGAATACATTATCGGTGTTTACTATCCCTGCTGGTTTACAATCAAATTGTAATTCTCTTTGGTGGAAAGACCTCGCCACATTATTTATCAATTGAAGCTCCTAAAATATCAGAAGAAGGCAGTCGCAGATATTCTTTTGCCAACAATCCAACGTTCGTCGTGGTTTGCATTTAGCGAATTGGTGCTTCAGACATTTTTATGCTCGGAAGACCAAGAAGAAAGAAAAGCTGGGGTCCAGAAGATAATCGAATTAATTAATGAAGATGATAATACACCAGGTGACCTATTTGTTTGGCCTAGGAAAACACCTGCAGTAAATCCAAATGCAACAACACTTTTGGAACTGATAGACTGGTCGGAAAAAGTATATGAACCCTTACTTACTTGTAAACTCAAAATATCAGAAATAAAGAAATTTGTTGAAGAGCCAATGCAAGTTCCAAAGTGGCCATATCATGAACATTCCATAGAGAGGTGTGTAAAACAAGTAACAGAGGCTTCTGGAAAAGTATATACTCATGAGAAACGAGAAGGATTCATTAGAGGCCAGGAAGCAAGCAGAAGAATCATGTCGCCACTAAAACCATAATCATAGGAATGAATCGAAGCAAGATTTGATGAGTATTTTTTGTTGAAGCTTTTAACTTTTTTTACAATTTGTTTTCAGTGTTTCATAATAAAGACAAAATATAAATAAAATTGTAAGAGTTAATTAAACCGTTTTGGGGCAAATTTTGTTGCCGTTCATTTTAAGTTATCCCCTTTTTTCGGAAATTTCACTACAGATTATAATCAAGCGCAAATTTACCAAGCTAAATCTTTATGAATAAGAAAAAATCTTTTAAATTAAGATCTTACACATCAAAAGGCAAACTTTTGGACTCCCCTCATTTACAAAAATCGCGAATTTTTATATTTGCCCTCCAAATTGACACGCCCTACTGTATAGACCAACCAGAAAACGAATAAAATGCGGATTAAACAAATAAAAAGCTTCAGATATGCTTTTAATTTCCTACCCTGACGAGAACAATAACCATTTTTCCAAATGGTTAATAAAAAAATAATAATGCATATATCACATTCAACGTGATATATAAATATATTATAGACAATAAATCAATATACACTGGTCTCCAAAAGTTAAGGTACAGCATTGAACACGTTTCCTGGACGAGACAGCAATGCGCTCTTCACAGACGAGACCAGATTCCAACTGGAGAGCGATTCAGAGCGTTTGATGATCTGCAGGTAACAACGCACCAGATACCATCAATCCAACACTGCTGAGACACACACATATAGTAGTGTGGAATTTTGGCTTGCGCAGGGATATCACATGCGGGTCATACTGACTTGCATGTGTTCCATGAAGGAACTCCATGATGTGAGATACCAGGATGAGATCCTTGATCAATATGTCCGCCAATATGCCGGTGCTATTGGTAGTGATTTTATTCTGATGGATGATAATGCACGGCCTAACCGAGCTGTGGTTGTTGAGGACTTTCTTGAGGGTCACGGTTTGGAGCGAATGGAATAGCCGGCTCACTCTCCAGACCTGAATGCGATAGAATATCTTTGGGACTATGTTGGTTGACAAGTTGCTGCTTTAAATCCTATAGGCAGAGGGCATACGCTAGAGTCTTAAACGTTCATGGTTAGGGTATACGCTATAGCTTTGAGAAACAGAGGGTATACGGAGCTTCTTTAAAAAACTCAGAAGGTATACTTCGTATACCCTTCACTACATCCCTGGTTAAAAGTAGAAATTATTTATATCCAATAATTTGATACACTTAAATTAAAAAATAAGAAAATATTATATTTGATTTTTTCTAAAAAACCAGTTGGTTAACCAATTGATTGATAGAATGCCAACCCTGCTGATAGCAGAATAAAATCATAATGCAAAACCCCAATCCCAATGTAG
Organism: Maratus speciosus; assembly: GCA_963932465.1. Lineage (NCBI taxonomy): Eukaryota > Metazoa > Arthropoda > Arachnida > Araneae > Salticidae > Maratus > Maratus speciosus. The sequence continues at coordinate 175,186,093 of OZ010792.1, read as the reverse complement.
GAATGGAAGAAATACAAAGGCTTACTAAACCCAATAGCAATGATACAACAACAACAAAAAAAAAAAAACTCACAGCCAATCATCCATTAGCATACAGAACAAAGTGTAACCATTGGAGAGAATTACTTATGATTATGTCATCATTGAGGCATAATGTAATCCTTAGTATATATTAGCTAATCAAGCAATCTAAGTAGTAAAAGTGTATTTTTAGCTCAAATCTGCCATTTTGGCTATTTATAAAAATGAAAGGATTGAAAAGGAAGAAGAAAGAAAACTAACTACTTTTTCCCCCAGATAATTTTAGAAAATTTAATTAGTCTGCCATGTAGATTTAAAGAGTATAAGAAAAGTGTCATTGACTAAAAATGTTTGTCACTTTACAAGATTATTAATTCTTCATTTTTCTAAAGTTTTGCTTGTAGCTTCTGCATAACTTGGATTTTGTATTTTTCAATAATATGTAAAATAAATGAAAACATTAGGGAAAAAGAGAAAAAAACAAGTTGAAAAAAACCAGCATGGTTTTTTTTAAAAAACCATTTGGTTTAAACCAGCGTGGTTTAAACCAAACAACCCTGTTTGAATGAAATACGTATCCATGACATTTTAAATTTCAATGAAAGAAGATACAGTAAGTCAAGTTCTGAATTTCATTTATTATTTCTCTAAAGATGGTGTACGGATTTAGAGAAAGAAGTAAAAAAAGATACGAAGCTGATTGGAAATCTGAAAGATAACTTGCTAAGATAATGAAATATTCTACATAAGTGATTCAATATATTTCATTTAGAAGAGATTTTTATTGAAGAGGAGGAACGAAATATAGGTTAAAAGAAGTATTTCACACAGCACCAATTTTCTGCCTATCAATAAAAATAATATTTTCTAATCATTAAATTTCAAAGGAAATGTTCCAAATCGTTTTTAAATAAGACTTAAAATTTATTTGCAGTTGGAACGCAGTGGTTTGATGTGAGGATAAAAGCTATTTAAACATCATAGAGAGCGAAAAATTATATAGGCTGATACTTCCATGCTCGTGAAAAATAATTTATAATAATTACTTAATATAATGTGAAACATATTAATTTATGTCAGTTCACACAACTGAAAATATACTAGTATGTTTCAATGCAAAACTTTAACAAGTATTTCAGTGGGCAGTTACTTATAAGATGTTTTTTAACAAATTTCTAAATAAGCTCTAAAATTATTAGAGTGATAGTTTGTGATAGACTATGTACTACTCGAGGTTTTATTGTGAAGTTTGATTGGAATTTTAGCATGAAAATGTTGTTTGTCAAAAACCATTTTCCCATCAAAATTTATTTTTAAAAATTCTACAGTTGACTAATCAAAGACTTTTAGAAAGAGTTAAGATTAAAGATTTTCCTTTATCAGAAAACTTTGGGTAGTTTGAGTCTTTAAATTTGTCCAAACTGACACATAACTTCACAACATGAAGTACAGAATTTTTCTTCATCCTTTATTCTCTATCTTCTTGTTGCGATAACTTAATATTTGTCTCCTATGTCAACAAAGATCGGTGCACTTTCACAGAAATGGTCATTTATTATTGTGATATATGCCAAATTTATATTTGAATGCAATTTTTCTTATTTGATATACTTAAGACATTAATTATATCACTTTTTATTTAAGCAATTATGTAATAAAGTAAGCAATTATTAATAATTATTTCTAATGTTATTTAATGCACCTGGGTTCTTTAAATTAGTAACATAAACAAATTATCCACTTTTATTGTTGTCCAATAGCTAATTTCAATACCGCTAATTTTAGAGAATAGTACAATTTAAAAAAAGTGTTCAAATTTCGTTATGTATCAAATTAGGAATCATTTACCTCAAAATGAAGTTTTGCATGCTGCATAATGTGTATTTTTAAACGGTCCTTCGATCATATATGTTTTATTTAACTGGGAGAACGGCAGTGCGTCCGCCAAGTTCGCACAAGCCGAAGCTACCTTTTCCTGAACAATTTCGGCATACTTTTCACCCCCTCATAACGTCATTTTAGGGAGAGATATAGAAATTTTTCTTTTATACACGTGTTCGTATGGTCAAACTGAACTAAGGTTCCGCGATTTCATGTTTCTATATTTAGTAGTTTTCGAAATATTAAATTCCAAAAAAGCGCTTTTTTGTCACTGACTCACTTCGCATCATCAAATAACTAAGGTACTTCTAAAAGTCGTAGAATCATAAAATTTCACAAGTAAGTCGGGTTTGTAGCACAATTAACCAGAAAAATCTGAAAACACAGAATTTCCGCCTCTAAACCCTTCAAACAGGGGGTGTTGATTTGGCCGTAAACAGTTCCTTCACATTCAATTGCGCCAATGTTGGTCGCCAATACTCGATTATAGAGTTTTGAAGGGGTCACGTAATTTCAAGCAGAATAAAACTTTATATATATGCTTTTCCAAAGATGTTTGTTAAATAAAAAAAAATGAATATACCTAAAAATTTTAATCAGTATAGGTTATGATATATTTACGATATTAAAACAATAAAACATTTAACAAAATATAACCGCAATTCGGTATGTTTCCGATATAGTAGCCTTGGAGAAATAGAGAAAATAGCCTTGACGAGAAAAGAAATTTGATAATAACGTATTTTCTGGCAACCTATCTGCTGTGTCATATACACAAGCAATTTTTTCCATATGTATACAAATTATTTAATCTAAAGAACCCGTTTATTTATTTTTATATACCAACATAAATAATTTGTATATAAAAAACAATATTTTATACGTGTATAAATAAAATGTTTATATGTATATAAATACATATATAAATAACATAAGTTCATCAGGTTTGTTTTCATAGTTGTTTATATCATTTGGCAACATATCTCAGTTTCTGAAGTCCGAATTGCGCCAAGATTTTTAAAAAACGCCAAGATCCCTATAGTGGAAAAATATCCTAATTCTCATATGAAAGATTAAAAATCTCCTTTTAATTAAATGAAATGTGTAACTAATAAAGCTGTCTTTAATGATGTACGACAGATGCGCTGTCCGAAGTCCGCTGCTAATGATATTATATTTTATTATTAGCCTTTGTTATATAATCTTATATTTTAATTTCGCATGTATAATAAATATATAAAATATGAAATATAAAAATTTATAAAAACATGTGTAAGTACATGGTATATTTATTTAATATTACTTGGTTATCCCGTCAACCAAAACTTTATCGCCAAACTATAAGATTAAATGCCAATAATGGTTGATCGTAAATGTAACATTCACATGAGTTTAAGCAAGTTACACGCGTTTACGTCATCAGCTGATTTTTATTTCAACGTTTTATTTGTATTTTTTATTAATGTTATATTAATTTATTTGTTCTTTCGTCATTTAAAATACAAATTATGTCAATTTGTATAATTTGGCGAGTTATATACTTTGGCGAAATTGGTCGACCGGATAACTAACAAGGGAACCACTTTTGGTGCTGCTCGCACCTAGCATCATAACCTGGTGCATTTTGTAGCCCTATACATAAAAGTTAGAGAACGGATAAAATTTATTTGTTAAAATCATATTTTATATACTTTTTTTATACTTTTAATTTTTTATTATTACATTTTTATTTTTTATTTCACGCCAAAAGTCAATTAAGTCGCCACATATGGAGCTACAATTTTTTCCAGCGGCTTTATCCTCGGAGTAAATGGGCAGCACATATTAGAATTATATCAGATTGCGATTTGTTTGATAATTGAAAGCATAAGAAAAAAAAAAATTAGGTTTTTCTATTTTTTTATCTATGCAGACGATAAATACATAAATAGCAAATACATTTCTATAAAGGCTTTCAAGATCATTGAAAACTATTTTTTAGTGAAATACAAAATAAACAAACTATTTTCTTTTGGAATCGCGTGGAATAAAGTTTCGAATGTTTAAAATGAAATGTTGCTGCAGAAAATGGTCCTTTGTTAAAAATTATCATAAAGTAAATTAATATTTTTGCACAATTTAGCAAAATTACTATGGCTAATTATGGTCGGACATTACAATTTCTACTGAAGTCCAAACCCGTCCTCTCGCAAGACAAGCAGATGACATTTGGCTAGGGTTGCCGGAAAGCTCTCCTTTCGAAAAAAAAAAAAAAAAAAAAAAACTTTTTCCTCGCAAAAATGTGAATATAATATTGCAATTTTTCAAAATCAAATTCGTGGGTTCTTGAAGGAATTTTTAAACTTTTTTTCAATATTTTATGCTTATTATTAACTAATTTTTATTTTTAAATGCTTTTCTTTAAAAAACTTCAATGTTAATAGTCCGATAAGTGGTCTCGAAAATTGCATTTTCAGAAGGTTATGCTGCTGTAAAACCAAGAAATATTATTTTAACAGAAAATTTTTATCGGTTCTTAAACTTCGTAATATAGGGCTACAAAATGCACCAGGTCTCGATACTAGGTGCGAGCAGCACCAAAAGTGATTCCCTTGTAAGTAGTACCATTTATTTATATGTGTATATAATATGTATTTTTATGTTTATCTCTCTCTATATATATATACCGGGTGTCCCAAAAAGGACTGACTGATTTTAAAATTCAATAACTTGTAAACGGTGACAGATATTAAAAAAATTCTTGCAGGAGGGTTATGCATAAGGCTGTAATAAAGTTTTATTACAGTGATTTTCAATTTTAGTTCGATTTACAAACAATAGATGGCGCTGTAAGCAATAGTCGCTAAATACAGGCTCGATTTTTGGTCCTTTATCTTGTTCCATGCAGAAAAAGGAGATGGAAATGTATTATCCGGGCCACGAAGTACCAAAAATCGAGCCTGAATTTAGCGACTATTACTTACAGCGCCATCTATTGTTTGTAAATCGAACTAAAATTGAAAATCACTGTAATAAAACTTTTGACCTTATGCATAACCCTCCTGCAAGAATTTTTTAAATATCTGTCACCGTTTGCAAGTTATTGAATTTTAAAATCAGTCAGTCCTTTTTGGGACACCCGGTATATATATATATATAATTACACGCAAAATGTATAAAAAAAATAGCACAAATATGACGTTTATAATGCAAAAATATATGTTTATAAAAATTTAAATCCATGTTTTTCTGTCTCTTAAAACATTTGCTAAAACGGTCTTTCGGTGCCATTTTGGATTTATTCGCAAATTGCGCCAATCAGAACAAGATACGGATCTCTTCTCTAAACTTTTTATACTGTTTTTTAGCCCCCGGTATGGTATGCTATTTCTTTCTCCCAGCTTATTTTGTGTATTCCAAAAAATAACCTTACCTTACAGGAGGCAGTCGTAAAACAAAGCAGTACGATTAAATACTCAATAGCAATTTTTTAAACTTCTAAGCATCACATATTTTCGATTTTTATACTGTCGTATTGGAAAAATTAAAAGTTCTTTTTAATGCACTTTGTTAGAAAACTGTATCTCCATTTATTTATTTATTTATTTATTTATTTATTTTTTTTTTTTTTGTAGTTTTTAGAGCCATTTGCTTAATATTGGCAACGGAAATACTCCATTTCTGTAGAAAGTAAAGGAAAATAGTAATTATGTATTTTTGTTGCCATTTTCTCATAACAACCGAAAGAAAATGTAATTAAAATACGTGCTATTTTGAAAAAAATATATAAACGAATGATTTCTGTTAAAACAATGGAGCTATTATAAACTATATTTAATTTTAAGTATCTATGAATCATTAGATAGTCCTTTTTTGTCGATTATCTTGAATGGCGTCATCTTTTTGCTGCATTTGTGCATTATTTCGCGATAGTGATGTACTATGCATGCTTTACTGTAGATGTTTAAGAATAGATCGTAAATGTGGAAATCTTAAGCGAATGCGAATGACGCCGTTTTACATAAAATAAAACGTGTGCTTTAAGTCTTAAAATTGAAATATATTTTGTACTGCGGTAGAGTCCCGCTTAACCGAGTTATTTTCTTCTGGTGGACTGGTGGCTTCTATTATTATGAAACAGCCATTATAAATGAAGCGTTAGGTGAAGATGAACCAGCAGCGGTAAAAAGTTAGAACTCTGATTTTCTGGTCAGAATAGGGAAAAAATGGCTTTTTATTTTATTTTATTTTATTTTATTTTTATTTTTATTTTTATTTTTTTTACGGCTGCTCTTTTATCTTCACCTAACGCTTCATTTATATTGGCTGTTTCATAGTAATAGAACTCATCAGTCCATCACAAGAAAATGAAGTATTGGAAATTCCTAGGCCGACTCTAAATTCTGAAAAAGTAGAATTCCTCTTCTCTAGTAATTCATCATTTATTTTTAATTTTTTCCGCATATCTTCTGTTCTTTTAGTACAGTATTTAAAATATATTAGACTAATTTTCCATAATCTTCTGGTCACCAGCCAATAGTGATTTTTTTTCTATATTTCTGAAAGTTTTATTTGTATTTAAAGATTACAGAACACAAAAACTATCAAATAAAAAGGAATCACCTGAAAATTATTTAAACTCAATGGTTAATCTCTGCAATCATTATAATATTCTTTATAATATTCTCTATTTTAGTTGTGTAGTAACTAGAGAATATTTACAGAACTCCTGTTGTCATAACTGCCTCATTTCTCCACCAATCTCTACTAAAAATTATCAACAAAATATTTGTGTCAAAAAAGCCCAAATTTTGCCCAACGCATAAGATAATGCAACAGCGCAATGGCGTTCGTATCGTTTTCACCAATGCAAAAGGGAATTCGAGGTGAAAGTCCATATTCCTTTAAAATACGAAGTCAAATTCAAGATTTCGTTTGATTCATGTTTGGTTTTGAAAAATAGACCACCGCAGCGGGCTTAGCCTGCTAGTATATGTATGAATTTCAATATGTTTTAAAAATATATAATATGGTTGAAATACACCGCATATGATTTTTTACTATAAGTTGTAATGTAACGGAATTCTTTTGAGTAGCTCCGAAAATGAACCGTAAATGCTGCACACCTGATTTTCAAATGCCATATTAATCACAAATAAAATGATTTAATTTCATAAAAATCTGACTATATTTACGCGAGTTACAGCAATGACAGACTGCAGACGATATACTACAAACGGCAGACAGACAAACTGAAATCATAAATACTTTTCAAATATGTTGGAAAGCGTTAAAAATGAGTCATCTTTTATAATTGCTTCTTTATTTTAAAATTAAAGAAATAACTCCAGAAAAACCATTAATAAATACAGTATATAACATTACAAGTCATATTAAAGCATGATAAATATTTCCTTAACTTTTAAAGTTTAAAATAGTTTCTTTTTACAGGCATTAGATCTTCTATTACTGACATAGGAAAATAGATGGTGTTATGCGAAATCTCTTGATTTCCACGCACAGGTAAATGCATAACGAAAACCACCCATCATCCAGTCAAAAATTTCATTTTAATCCAATGAACAAAAGAAATATTGTTGCAGTTTGACGAGGTTCTTTACCAGTTGATAGTGTTCATGTTAAATATAGTTATGGGAGAACTATTAAAATATTTTCATAAATCATTTTAGAATACAATTTATCTATCCATCATTAAAAGTCTATTTAAGTTAAAATTTCCAATGCGCAGTATTTGAGTAGAGCAAAGGATTCATTATTTTAGATGGGAACTTTGTCGGAAGCAATATAAATACATCTTTTTTTTTTTTTTTTTTTTTTTTTTTTTTATTGAAAGGTAAATTTCATTTTTTAAACTAAAAAAATTGTTACATAACATCACCAAAGACAGTATTATCCTAATAACACACTTTCGTGAATAAATTTACTAAACAATAATTAATTTTCAATAAAAGACAGGTATGATGAAATTAACTGAGTTTTAAACTACTACGATTTTTTGGCACCTCTATATTACATTACTTATATTAAACTTATTAAAAGCAGAAAACTATTATTAAGTAACCGAAAATTTTTACTTTGAAATAGTTGTGCCAAAAATAGTAGCAGTTGGCAGTTAATAATTTACGAATAAGGAATTTATGAATTATCAGTAATGGTGTGTTTCACCCACCAGTTTCAAACCTTTGCAAACCTAATTGTTCAAAAATAGTATCAGTTGGCAGCTAATAATTTGCGAATTGGGGATTTATGAATTGACAGTAATGGTGGGTTTGACTCACCAGTTTGAAACCCGTGGAAACCTAATTGTTGGATTAGGAAAGATATGACGTGGTTAATTTACTAAAACAATTGAAATTATTATTTATTGAATGGCAATTTTCTTTATGGTTCAAAGATTTGAATCTGAAGCAGCAAAAAAATATATAAATAAATAAATAAAAATAAAATAGACAACGAGAGACCTCTCACCGATTCCTTTAAAATTTAATTTTTCGTACAATTGGCATTTATGAAGATATCTTAATGATTGCTTCTTCGCTCTGCCTTAAACGAAGTATTTCAGAACGTATTCGGTAGAGAGAATACTCAAATGGCTTCAGTAAAGACATATATATATATATATATATAAGCCACGACAACTAGAAATCAATTCATATATACTTAATTATACTTCATTAATTGCTATAAGTTTTAAATAAAAACTATAGAACACTAAATAATGTTTTAATAGCCTGTTTACATGTTTCAGCTGCCCAGACAATACAAAAAAGAAAACTTTATAGTTCCACGGCCTAAGTAAAAGTACAACAAAATTAACAGGCATTATGTGAGAGAAAACTTATAAATTGCTCAACAATATAACCTTCATTATTTACTTCGGTGAAGCGGTAACATGTAAACTTTTTGTTAAGTGTTTTTATAGTTTTTATTTAACACCTTTTAGCAATTAATGAAGTGCAATACAGAGGTATCTCGTTTCGTACCGTTATACGATATAATGTCTGAGTACTTTTCCACGAGTGTATTATGCCAGAACATGAAGAAGCAGTATAGGTTTTCTTAGTGTTGTCTAAGAGACGTAAGGTGCTGTAGAACATTGGAGGAAAAATAACGAAAAACTTTTTCTCCGTATCAATTAATTACTATCCTTATAAAATAAGAAATGTTATTGTACGTCATTTAAATCCTTGCACCAATTCAGTTTTTTTAATTGTTTTAATTGTTGATTAAAGAATCTTTGATTTTAAGACACTATAGTAGAAGTTTATAAAAGAGTAACCTCTAGCTTTTATTTCCTATTATAAATTACGACTCTCAATTGAGCATTTATTGCCAGAAGAACGCAATTTAACCGTGAATGTTCCAGAATAATTAATTGCAAAACGAATGAATGGTGCACGTTGTACCACAAAATGCATGTAAACAACTTCATGCAAGAGTTAGAATACACTACTCACATGGCACACAAAAAACCCCCTCTAACTTGTTGGTAACTGTTTATATCTCGAATCTGTACTTCACCGGATGTTAAATTAGAGAAAATTCGGGAATATTTTTGGCAAAGAACTTTATATGGGTACTTCAACTTTGTGGAGTTGCACCGCTTTGACCAATTTACAAACATTGGGTAAATAAAATTATTATTTGTAATACTAATGATTTAATGACTTTGATGCTATATAAGTAGGCCAAACCAGTGTAAACTGCAATGAGATGATCAAGCGGATATTTGCTAAAACAGCATTTAGAATGTCGGTACACACTTTAGCTCAAACAATTTTCAAACACTAAACTTGACTTTTTTGAAAAATAATAGTTACTTTTTTTTGTAATGAAATACGTAAGATTTTTTGGGAAATATTACTATCTAGTTTTTTGTGCAACAGTAAGTAAAAAAAAAAAACTTTTTGATTGAAAATTTACATTTTACTTTCAAATGAACCAATTCACTGAAAATGCATGTTTTTAATCTACTAAGCATTTCAGTACTTTTCTGAGAAATTAATTTTCTCATTGCTTTATATCTTTGCTCTTAGTTATCTATAGGATGAGTGCGTAGTATTTTATCGCGTGTAACTTTTTCGAATATTAAACTACATTTAAATTCACTGAAATACATCAGGGTGATTCTATCTCACGAGTGGGATAGCTTTTCTACATATTTTTGCTGTTTTAATAATATTATTTTATACTTAAATTAAAACAACCATACTAATATTAAATGCTAGAGTTTTTTGTTATTCTTAATGTATAGTTTATGTTTTAACAACTTGTAAGTCAATAGATATAGGTATTTATTTAAATGCCGCTTTTCATTGTGTCAGATTTTCATGGAATATCAATGGAACGGGCAGATTACTACGATTTAAAATGTGGAGAATTTTAATGTATTATTTTTAATATTTATTTATTATTAAAAACGGGCAGCATACTAAAATCTAGGGTTTAAAATGTTGTTATTTTTAAACCTATTAAAGGGCCATTCCACATCACGTGTGGAATAGCTTTTCTACATATTACTGCTGTTTCAACGATGCTTATATATCCCTAAATTAAAACAACTATGCTAATATGAAAATATAGGATTCTTTTTACTTTTATTGTACAGTTTGATTACATAAGAGGGACTGTTCAGACAAGGGAACCAAGTCTGTAGAGCAAAGTGTCCCTTCCGGTCCCCTTTATTAAGGTCTTTTAAAAAAATACAGTTTTCAGCCAGAGCTGAAGACACTAAAATCGCAACAATGAGCGGTATATTCATAAATTCCGTGAGGATAAATATTTACAGTATAAGCTCTACCCGCTGGGGCACAGACTACCACTACGTGACAGAGAGCGAGAGAAAAAACTTTTACTTAGGCGTTATCCGCTGGGGCAAGGAGCCCCCATGCGACAGGCAGCAGGTGGAAAAGGAGACGTTACTGCTGCTATGGCAATGCTGCGTGCGCTGGAACACCCTGTAAGTACAGAAAGTCCAGATTTGGAGTGCTGAGCTTGCTCCCGACGTATGATTGCTAGGAAGTAGGAACAAAAAATTCCTTTTTGAGATTGGTAAATATGCTTTAATTTTACCAGCGGTGCCGGCCTTGAGAGTATGTTTAATAGCCAGGATTTAGAGGGGATCTGAGAAAATTGATATTCCAGGTTTTCGTTAGGGTACAGTGATAGTAGCTATGCTCTGGTGTGCCTAATTCTCTGCATTCGGAGAGAGGCGAGGAGATGCAGTGAAATTTTTTTAGGTAAGTTTTGAAAGGGCCGTGACGCGTCAGAAATGCCGTAGTGAATATTGAGAGATGATATAGGTTCCTATAGACTTTAGGTATGAGGTTGTGTGTGTAGCGTCCCTTGTCAGAGTCGTCCCACCTAGCCTGCCAGACTGGAATAATTCTGTCTTTTGAGACTCTTCTCACATGGGAGTAGGGAACTTGCAGTTCAAAATCTATTGCATGTTTTTCTGTTGTTGCCTTGCCCGTGCATCGGCTCGCTCATTGCCCTCACGCCAATATGGCTCGAGACATGACAAAGGGAAAATTTATAAACTAGTGTTAAGAGTTATGGTTTAATTTTTAGTATAAATGGGTGCTTGGTACAGTGAACGAAAATTGCTTGGAGTCTGGAGAGGCTATCACTGTAGACCCTAACGAAGGGGAAGGATTGACCAGAGATCCAGTCCAATGCCCGTAGGATCGCGAGGAGCTCCGCTTGACAGACGGAGTTATAATGTATGGTTTATCATTTAACAACTTATATGTTAATATGTATTTATGTAAGGGTCACATGCAGAATATTTTGTCAATTTCTCATGAAATGGCCCAACAGAGCTTTTGTGGTGACCTAATTTCTTATTTTAGCTTATTTCCAATTTTTGATATCAGGTTGAAAAGTAATTTATGAGAATTTCTTAATTGAAAAATTCGTGCTGAAACAAAACAAATTTGCAAAATGTTTTATGCTATTTTAAAGAGAATATATTTCTCTAGAACATAGTGTGTTTTGATTTATTTTAAATTTTATTGATAATAAGTATTTTTAGATCATTAAAATGCGCTGTTAAGTTATTAAAATGAAGCGATTTTGAAACCAATTTCTTTTTTCATTCAACTGAAAAGCCGCTGCAGCTGCATGAGAGATTTATACAGCGCATGGAGAAGATGCAATGCCTCATTGTAGTGCCCCCGTTGGTTTTCGTACTTAAAAAGTGGCAATTTTGTCCTCAAGAAAAAATCACACACTGGTCGACAAATCGAGTTTGATGAATAGCGATTGAGTATCTTCTTCTCTAACATCAACATAAATAAAAAAGAGCAGATAAATTAGATAAAAAAAACTTTTGTGAACAACCTTCATTTACTATTCCTCAACACAATATTTTAAAAATAATTTAGTCACAGTTAAACTATTTATTTAGTGAGACAACAAAAGTACCATATTGTCTTTGATAAAATTTCTATGCTAGAGAGATAGCGAGTAACAAAACATTAAAATAAATATGTTCCTTACAGGATAAGTAAAGTTTGTTATTTCATATTGTTTTTATATAATTAAATCACATACAAAATTTGTAAGTTAATAAACTAAACGTGTTTTTGTAGTGTCCATAAACAAATAAATCACTATAATAATTTTTATCGTGATTTTAATACTACTTACTGCATATTAATTAAACATTTTAAAAATAAATATCACTGCTTACTGTTAGTTAAAAAATGTCCTATGAAATGCTTTAAAATATACCTGGCTGTTGTAGGAGTGATAGTTAAAGCCTTATCGACCTTTAAGGAACTAGTAGCTTAACATTTAACATTAAAACTTGTCTACACTGTAGAAAAGAAGGAAGTATTATTACACTTCATTTAGGTTCGTGAAATGGCGTATGAAATTTAAATATGCACTATTTTTGGTGTCAGAACCCTTTTGAGTGTATCATACGTTAAAAATGCTGTAATTTTAGAAATTAATACAAATTATGGAAGAAAAACACCAGTTCTGTTGTGCTCGAAATCCACCATGTGTTGCGATAACGAAAACGTTACGTCAGCAGACGACGCCATTTTAAATTCTCGCTTTTAATCATTTCTTTTTCACTTTAAAATTTCTGCAAATGAACAAACACATGGTAAAGATATAAACATATGGTAAGCAAAGTTATTATTCTTTATTGCTTAAGAGATGACTAAATAGAGTTTATTATATGCTTTTTAAAATAAGATCATGGCTTCAAACAACGTAATGATTATCTAAATATAATGGCCAATGGTTCAATTTACTGCAAAGTAATGAATTTTCTGCTCTACTACAGTCACTTCTTTTACGCAGCTTTGTTTATTTGTTAGCTGCTGTAGTTTGAGCGCTATATGTTTAGTATTAAATTGATTCTATTGATCATTGACACACATTTTATAAAAAAAAATATATTAAGACGTTTTATTTAATTGAAAACAATTTTACAAATTTTATCTGTATTTTTATACATTTTTCCTATCAAAAGCACAAATATTTAGAAATCAAACCAATAAACGATAGAATATTTTAAAAAAAGGATTTACCGTAAATTTTTTTAATAAAAATGAATGCTCTCGTGCACACAAGAGTCATTAAAATTATACAATTTTGAATTAATTTAATATAAGATGAACTTATATTTCTAATTTTGTTAACAAAACTATAAACTTTGATTTAAACTTATAGTGATAGTCATAAGTAATTAAATTCTTTTATAGAATTATTTTAAAACGTGTGTTCGTTTTCTACCAAAGAGTATTTGCATCAAAAATTCTTTATTAGATGATTTTTAGCTCCTTTGTGTCATTATTAACATATTTGAAAACGTCATAATTTATTTTCAATTTTTAAATGTTGTATTGAAAGGATCAGGTAATTGGATTGTCATATTTTTATTGTGTTTATTAAATTGGTAAAACATAATTAGAATAATCGTGAGCGCCCATTTGATAACATTTTTTGGAGAGTTTACTACTTCCAGGGGGAGGGAGAGCTGATGCTAAGTAAATAATATCTTTCATATACACCAAGAAGCTTTTTTTTTTCTCTAGATCCATTTGCATCCTTTTCTCCTTATATGGGACCCATATAAAAGATACTTTAAAGCATCTAAATAAAAAAAAAAAATCATTGTTTACCAACCGAAATGTTTAAAAATTTGTTATAATAAATTATCAAAAGTATATAACAGTTTACCAACCTCTCGGGGTAAAACTATATGTTTTAAATTGTGGCTGTATTAGTTTTAAAAAGTACTGTTTTGAATTATTTTTTATTTTGGTGCTAAATTACATAAAATCAGTAGTGGTGTGACTTTAGACCAAAAAAAATGGCGAATAAATTACCACCAAAAGTGGTGTTTCATTACGCAAATTTACTGGAGGTGTTTCCTTACACTTCTTTTTGTAGCAACTTCGTTGCCACCATTTTTGGTGTAAAGTCACAACAATAGGTTTTACAGTGTACATTACAGCATTTGGGTTAATCCTATCTGCGACTCAAAAGTTATTGTTGTAACCTTTTTTATTGTACAAGTGATGCATTCTATTAACAATCTACTCACATACGACTGAGAATATCTCTATTAATTTTGAAAATTACTATAGAATAAAATACGTATTTTTAGATAACCACTCCAATAATAAGTTTGAAAAAAAATTTAGTTCTTTTTTTTCTATGAAAATAGATGGGATATTGAACGATAGTATTCTTTACGTAGATATAGTTCAAGAAAAGAAAATCACTGTCTTACCACTTTACGATGAAAATAATTTTTATAAGTAAATAAAATTAATAAATTAATACAAATTCGTTTATAACGGAATTTAATAGAACAAACAACTAGTAGCAAATCGATAAAATTTCTTTTTTCAAGTACATCTAATTTTCTGCACGGTAGATTCACTATAAGTATAAATTAAGGTGCACGATATAAACACGATAATTTATAAGCTATGAACCATTGTACATATAAATAAGTTATTAAATAATGTTTATATTAATACTATCAATTGAAACACATCACTATAAATCGTTATAAAATACTATAAGCCTTAAATCATTATGATTTCTAATTTTCGGAACTTCGAAGACTTTGAATTCCGCGAAAGCAGAACAGTTTTGTACATTTTGTGAGAAACATCATTATCTATAGAATATTTTTTGGTTGACCTCATATACATTATCACAGTTTTATCTAAAATTGTACAATTTAGCAAATCATCTTACATAATGTTACAATAACAGCTGTATATGGTCTCGTCTATATATCTCGTCTTTGATCAAAAAAATAGTTATAAAATAGAAAATAACGTAATGTAAAATGAATTAAGTAAACGGAGTCTTGGTCACTCTGTTTTTAAACAGCCTATAAGGAAATTCTTTTAAATAACACATTTGAAATGTATCGTTTTATATCTGACGTAATTTTCAACAACGTTTTCTTTCTCTTTTTAACATAAATATGAAAAATCTTTTGTTGTAAGAAAGGAAATATTATTTGCGCTGTCTTAGGATTCACGATAATAGTTGAAATAATTATCTCAAACTATGAAATAAATGTCTCGCGCAAATATATTTTTTAATTTAAGCTGTTTTGCCAACTGTCAGTTATTTAGCCTTTTTGAATATGACGTATATTCCCTAAGTTTGCGACTTTTAACGCATGATAACGAATTTATTAATTACAAGTTTTCTTTTTCTTTAAAAATTCATGTGTAACTGCAGTTTTTATAGCGTAATTTTCAATATTTTCCTGATTTTTAACGCGCAATATCTTAATTCTCATTTGAAAGTTTTTTTTTTTTATTATTATTATTATAATAGCCACGTGTAAATAAATTTTTAATTTGAAGGAAATGTTATTCTTTGCGCTTTTTTAAAAAATGGCAACAGTTTAAAATAATACCATTTTCTAAAATATATAAAAAATATCTTACGAAATGCTGCAAATTTGAATTTAAAATGGAGATAAATCCTCAAAATATGAGTCAAATAAAAAAATAATAATGCATTCTGCACACCGGGAACTTCTAAAGTTTTAAAGTTGTAAAAATGTTTACATTCCTACGTATAGTTTTTGCTCAAATAATTTTTTTATTGAAACGATTTTTACCAACGATAATATAAAATATCTCTTAAAATAATTATTCGATTTAAAAACTGTCTGCATCAGCGTGTTTCTCCAGCATTTCTCTATTATAGCACCAATTTTCACATTTTTGTGTGAAACAGTTTTCTTAATATTAACGACAAAAGAACCCCGGTCACAGGAAATATGGATGCCGATCTAGGACTGTACCGGAAAGATCTACGCAGATTTTTATTGGTCCATTTCCAAACCATTACTTTTAGATATATATAGAAAGATTTCAAGCTGAATAAAAAAATAATGCATATCATTAATTATGCCTATTTTAACTATACTTTATCATAATGATGATACTGTTTCATGCGAAGCATAACCTATTAAGCATTTTTGTTTTTCAATTTTCTAATAAACTATAGGTCTATAAAATTTTGCACATTTGGATGCTTTTTATATTAGGCTGAGCAAAAAGTTCTGGGAAATTTTTAATCTAATCTTTACCAGAATTTGTATCGTATATAGGAGTACTAGTGGTTTATTTATAGGAGTTCAGGAACTTTGGCTCCAAAATGCCTATTGAACAGTATGATTTGCGCGTGTTGACCCGACATTATTAGAGAAAAGGCCTAACGATTCTGAAAGCCGTCGATGAGATTAATGAGGATGAAGGTGCTGGTAATGGCGACAAACTTAGCCAGTAAATCCGGAATCTGGCAGAACGGTGGCAAAAAGTCGTGGACTATGATGGCCTCTACTTTAAAGAATAGCCCTTGTTGCTTTTGTTGTTAATTTGCGCATAACAACGCACCTTTCACCAATTTCCATGAACTTTTTGCTCAACCTAGTATTTTATCTATTTATTTACTGGTATTTGAAGCTGAATAAAAAAATAATGCATATTATTAACGATTATCTTGCATGGAAACAATATCGAGATCTGAAATTCATTAAATTGTAACTAAAAACAGAAAAATATTTTTAAGGTGTTCTTTTGAAAATCAAAATCAAACATTAAAAATGCTACATGTTTACGCTATATACTTTTTTTATTATTCACACTTATGTGTTTTAGGTAAAAATTAAATATAAATATTTTCTTACCTTACAAAACGCAATTAACAGGGGTTGTACTTGTCCTAAAATTTCAAGACCAGGGAATTTTTCGCTTCCAGTATTTTCTTATAAAAAAAATATCTTCTTAAATAAAGCGAAATTTTGCACGTTTAGCCTAGATTTATTTCTTTATAACAAATACTGATATATAGGGTGTCCAGCAAATAAGACCCTGATAACAAAATTAAATATCTCAAAAACAAAGATCAATAGAATTATGCGGTAAACAGTTTGTTCATTAGCTAAGCTGTAAAAATGTTATACAGAAGTTTCAAAATTTAGTTGCAAAAACCGATAATAGATCGCAATGCCTATAAATTGTGCTTCAAAGTCCAGAGCGCTAGCGTCTCATTCCTAGATGGCTCCCTATGGAAGAACGAAAAGTGGGAAAAATCACTTTTTCGTTGAGGAGATGTGCAGAAGTGGAGACATGCGGTCACAGAATTTTTCATCAGCTTTAATTTTAGAGAATTTCAATTAATAGAATTTTTAATAAAAATTTTAGCAATCATTATATAAGAACTTATAAAAACATTTTATTTGGGTGATGTGCAGAAGTGGAGCCATCTGTCGACAGAATTGAGATTTGTTTCAAATTTTGTTATAAGCTACATCGCTCTGGATACCAGTATCTCTGTGGTATGTATTTTCTCTCCTAATTGGTAGATCGTGGAATCAAATCCAAGCAGATGATTATTTGAAAAAAAAATAGAAATCTTTACTTTTAATATTTATTTTAATTGTGAAAAAAAGTTTGAATAAAAAAATCCAAAGTTCCTGGTTTTAAAATTTAATTAAGCTGAAAGAAACCCCTTTTTAAAAAATCATTGAGCATTTGTAATAATTATGCATAAATATTTTTTTTTTAAATTGCAGAAAATAATTTGAATGAAAAAATACAAAGTTTATATTTTTAAAAACTTAATTAAGTTAAAAAAATCATTTTAATTTTAAAAACTCATTTTATTTTTTTTTTATTATTAAGAACAGACGTAGGGTGCAGCTTCTAGCAGTATGATCCGAAGTGTTGGGAAGGAATGCAGCCTCCAAAATACTTTAGCTTTGACGTTGATGATATGACTTATTATCAATTCCTTTAAAAAATGAAATAATTTACTTTTCATAATTTCTGTCCCTAAAACTTTGTTTACAAAGAAAAGAAATATATGTGTTGTGCTAAAACCAAAATATTATGCCGTGATTTAAAAATTAATGAAACGTGCAAAATTACTTTTTTATTTATAATATTTCATGCATAAACAATAATACCAAAATGTTATACCGGTATTTAAAAATGTAAAAAATAAATAAAAAATACAAAATTATTTTCCTAAATATATGCATTTTTCCTTCTATATATATAAAAAAAGTTTTGATTTGGAAATGGACCAATGAAAATCTGCGTAGATATCCCGGGTAGATCGGCATCCAATTTGAATGCTTAAGCATGACCTTTCATCGTTAATATTAAAAAATACTGTTGCATACGAAAATATGAAAATCGGTGGTGTTATAGAGAAATGTTTGATAAACACGCTGATGCAGACAGTTTTCAAATCGAAGAATTATTTAAAGAGGTATTTAATGCTAAAGTTGGACAAAATCGTTCCATTAAAAAAGTTTTATTGGAGCAAAAACTATACATGATAATTTAATCATTTTTAGATCATTTTATACTTTATAAGTTCTCGGTCTGCAGGTTGCATTTATTTTTCTTATTTGACTCATTTTTTTGAGGTTTTATTTCTATTTTAAATTTAAATTTTCAGCATTTCGAGACATATTTTATACAAATTTTAGAAAATGTTATTATTTTAAACTGTTGCCAATTGTATAAACAGCGCAAACAATAATATGTACTTCAAATTAAAAATTTATTTACACCTGTCTATTACAAACAGAAAAAAACCCCTTTAAAATTATAATTAAAGGATTACATGTCAAAAGAAGTAAAATTATGTAATAAGAACCATATTTACACTTGAATTTTAAAAAAGAAACAAAATCTTAAAATAAAAAAATCATTATTATGAGTTAAAACTTGTAAATGGAGGAAATTACGTCATATTTAAAATGGCCAAAAAATATGGCAAAACAATATAAATTGAAAAATATATTTGCGCGAGATATTTTGAGATAATCTTTTCAACTATTATCGTGTATTCGAAGGCAGCGCAAATAATATTTCCTTCTAACAACAAAAGTATTTTCACATGAATATTAATAAGAGAAATAAAACTTTGGTGTAAATTACGTCAGATTTGAAACGATACATTTAAAATGAATTATTTAAAAGAACTATCTTATAGCGCTCTTAAAAAATACCGGGAGACAATGAAACTGTTTACTTAATTCATTTTACATTAGCTTATTTTCAAATTTTAACTATTTTTTTTTAATTAAATACGAAAACAGCCATTGTATCACTTAACAGCAACAGATTTGGTCTTAAAAATCCCCAATCCAAGTAAAATGAAAGGAAACCCGTTTACAGAGAGATCGCTACTGTTTTTTCTCTCTCTTTTTTTTTTTTTTTTTTTAATTCAATATTTTTAAAGCCGATCAAATTAGCGTGCTTTTTGGATTTTTGTGTGCTTGAACGGGGGTTGACGAATGAATTTAAATTCTCTAAAATTATAGCTGATGCAATAATTATGTGACCAGATGTCTCCACTTCTGCTCATCACCGCCAATGAAAAAATGGACATTCCCGATTTGCGTTCTTCCATAAGGAGCCATCTAGCAAAGAGACACTAGTGCTCTGGACTTCGAAGCACAGCTTGTCGGACAATCCGATTACAGCGCCATCTGTTAACGATCTATGCAACTAAATTTTAAAACTCCAGTATAACATTTTTACAGCTTACAAGGACAGGGCCAACCTTGTTAATCACAGATATTGATTATTTTAATATATGTTGTAGGGTAGAGACCCCTTAGTGTCAGGTTCAACGGATTTTAACCAACGCTCCTTAGTTCTTGAGAAACCGGGAGGTCTAATAATAATACACAACTTAAATACTTACTTTGCAACTGCAATGATAGGTTGGTCGTATCTTAGTTGGTATGGCGTTAGCCGGCTGATTCGCGGGCCCAGGTTCGATACCTGAATGGGCTACATTTGTTTTTCTCATTTTTTGTTTTCTAAATATACTTGTAAGTATAATTAATAATCTCACTGTCAATTAAAATTTATAATATTGTATATCAATTATAATTTTAACCTATTTAATTTTTTACTTTTAACTAAATAGTAATAATAAAAATCACTTTTAAAATATATCACATATGTTCTTTATCGATGCAATGGTTGGTTGGTTGTATTTATGACGGCCAATTATCTGCACGAGGGATATGGGCCCAGGGGGGAGTGCCCTTCGTGGGGGTCTTTCTAAGGGAACCTAACCCGTATTAACGCTTGGAAATCCAAGGTTCGAAGAAAACCACGAAAACTCCGAGCGATTAGGCCGACGGGCGCGATTGGGATCGAACCCAGCACCTCCCGTCTACCAGCTTCGAGAGCAGAACCTCACAGCCACTGGTATGATAAACACAATATCGATGCAATGATATTGAGCAATTGTGTCAATTCGTGATTTTTAAAAAACATCATTTACGCATTGCTTTAAAAAAGGAAGTCAGTGCCATAATACTATTATTCTGTTTTTAAAGTAACAAGCATAATTATATTAAAAATTAGCATCAGAATTAAATTACAACCGATTTTTTGCATATTAAAGATTTTTAAATTTGTAATACGTATGCTTGCGCTTTCAATTATTTTGCTTTCACCTTTATTTTCTTTCTGCTTTTATTTTTATTTTATTTGAATATTCTTTTATTTTATCATAACTATATGGCACCACAACAGATTTTTTCACGATTTTGGAATTTTTATCATTCAATAATAGATCCAATTTCTTTTTAAACTTCTTTAAAGGATGAGAAATAATAGTTTAAAAATAAAAAAAATGATAAATTTAGTTTTTTAACATTATAATTAATGTATGATATTAAAATTTGTAATTAAAATTATTTAAATTATAATTACAAGTATATTTATAAGACAAAAAATGAGAAAAACAAATGTAGCGCATTCAGGTATCGAACCCGGGTCCGAGGACCAGCCGGCTAACGCCATGCCAACTGATCTACGACCAAACAGTCGTTGCGGTTGCAATGTAAGTATTTAAGTTGTGTGCTATTATTAGACCCCCGGTTTCTCAAGAACTAAGGAGCGTTGGATAAAATCCGTTGAACCTGACACTAAGGAGTCTCTACCCTACAACGTATATTAAAATAATCAAAATCTGTGATTAACAAGGTTAGCCCTATCCTTGTTAGATAATAAACAAACTGTTTACCGCCTAATTCTATTGATCTTTGTTTTTAAGATATTTAATTTTGAAATCAGGGTCTTATTCGCTAGACACCATGTATGTACTTAAAAAAGTCCATGAAGCGTGCGACCCTTGAATAGTTAACTAATTTTTTTTTGAAAATTCGGGACTTATAAATTATTTATGAAATTAAAAATCTGTATGAAAATTGTTAAAGTTTTTATACGGATAATTACTAGAAAATAATTTAGGAAGAATGCCTCCTTAAAGCAGTTAACTTCTAATTGAGAACATAACTTTTCTTCAAGCAGCAAATTATGATTTTTAATGACAGTATAACTCTCGTGCTGCTGCATTAATTAATATTTAATGCTGTAAAAGAAATGCAATTATGAAAAAAAGCTTTCTTTATCCATTTTTTCAACATGTAACATGTAGCAAGCTTCTTTAAGCTTTAACAAAATAAGAATTAATGGAAACATTATGTCACGTTTTTATTAAATCTAATTAGTGACGAAAAAGTACTCTACATTAAAACAAGTGCAGGAAAAACAAACGAATAATATTAGCATTATTAAATTTTGTTACTTTTTTCATAAATGTACCGCAAAAAATATTATTTTTACAAAATAATATTTAATACAAATTGTATTTTAATATGGAAATATGATTAACGTTATTTAATAAATCAACTTCTATAAAACACACAGCTATCTAAAAGAACATGATAATTTATTGATGAAAATTTATGAATATAATATACTATTATAGAATTTTAAAAATTAATCATAATTATTAGTAATTTATGACCATTAATAATTGAGTGGTGAAATCCGTATAATTTTGTTTAAAGAAATCGTTTAAAAAGTAACTGTTACATTGAATTTATAATAAACCTACAATAATAATTATAATAAACAATTCGTTTTACATTGGTTTGTTTAACTCTTACAACAAATATTATTTTTAACATAAAGTTGCGAAATACTAATTCCATAAACTTCAACAGTACAAATTATTGAAAAATTAAACTGTATTAGCATACCTAATCAAGATAAGTAATTATGATGACGTTGTCAATTGAGGCTGTTTGGTATTACCAAATCAAAATAAGCAAAAATGATTTGACTTTGATACAATCATAGAACTATTTTTCGCATTAAATCTAAACCTAATGTCATTTTGAACGCCTGAAAATTTACGTACGCACCTCTCATGTTAATATTACCATTGCAAAAACAGTCATTGAGTCCGTTTTGTTAGAAACCAAGTCGAAGTTTTGCAATGTGAACAACGCTTGGTGCTTGCCACTAATTGTTGTGAATGAAATTCTTGTAAGTCCATTAATTTTAAATCCAACTAATTCTGGATAATGTTTTATGGAGATTATACCTTTGACTCCGAACGTATACTAATATCAAATATAGGTGACATGGACAGACCCCACATTGCAAATAAAAAAGAAAAGTGCCCAGCTAAACTGATGGCATTGAGCTCACAGGCTATTCACACTAATTGTATATCATACTCTTATTTTAAAGAATAATGCCCCTCAAAAAAAATAAGTGAAGGGGAATTAGTCCCCGTTTCCCCCTTTATATTTAACAAGTGAACCTCCAAATCTAATCAGGGAAGCTCCTTATCATAATAAACAGGTATACCAAATTTGGAGCAAATCGAATATTCCTGCAAAAAAAAACCCATTTATCTAAATTAAGGGGTGAACTACCCCCCCCCCCCTTTATCCTTAACCAATGAATCCCCAAAACGAATCAGGGAAGCTCCTTAACATAATATACCGGTATACCAAATTTGAGCAAAGCGAATAATTCTGCATGAAAAACCCGTTTATATAAATTAAGGGGGGTGGGCTAGCCCCCCTTCCCCCTTTATCCTTAACCAATGAAAACCCCAAAACTAATCAGGGAAGTTCCTTAACATAATAAACCGGTATACCAAATTCGGAGCAAATCGAATCATTCTGCATGAAAAACCCATTTATCTGAATTAAAAGGGGTGGACTAACTCCCTTTTCCCCCTTTATTCTTAACTAATGAACCGTCAAAAATAATGAGGTAAGTTCCTTAACATAATAAACCGGTATATCAAATTCGGAGCAAATCGAATGATTCTGCATGAAAAACCCATTTATCTGAATTAAGGGGGTGGACTAAATACCCTTTTCCCCCCTTTATCCTTAACCAATGAACCCCCAAAACTAATCAGGGAAGTTTCTTAACATAATAAACCGGTATACCAAATTCGGGGCAAATTGAATGATTCGAATGTGCTGAGTGTCTGGAGTCATATCAAGAAACAAAATCTAAAGCGGACTGGATTCAGCGCATAACATGCAATCGGTGGCTGCATGAAAAATGCTCACTTTACTCTTCAACAGAAAGTATGATGATTGTGGGCGAATAGAAATACGACATAAAAAAATGAGAAGAAAAGCCAAAAATAAACAGACTACAGCCTAAAATGAATGGAACTAGTACTTAAGAGCAAACTACAATGGTCGCCTGGATATATACAAGGGGTTTATATCTTTTTTGTAATTATGTTGTCTATTGTTTCCAGTGAATTTTTTTTTTTTTTTTTTACCTTAAGTTTTATTTTTTGAGCTTGCACTTTTGCAATTTCATTATACTTTTCACAATTTAGTGATATATATAATTTATGTTTACTGTTATTTATTTTCATTTTAAGTAGTTTGAGGAAATAAAAATGTGATTTACTTGAAAGAATATAAACAGCATAGCTTTTTTCTCCATGCGCATCTGTAACACACCCCATGCGGCGTCTTACCCAGCACATAAAAAATTATGTTAAAAAAGGATATTTGGGAAAATAATTATGCCTGCTTTATTAAGAGGGTTTTAGCTAGGTAGAAATTAGATTCTAAAGGGTTTGATTAATGATTTATGGTACTTGGGTTGTTGTTTTTTGCTTTATTGTACATTTTAAAAGAAGAAAAGTAAAACTGCGGCATCTGTCCCCACTTTACTATATTAAAAAGTATAATATTTTTAATTAATAGCCAAAATTTCATGTTTATACATAAAAATATTTTGGTCAAACTTTGAATGTTTTTGTTGAATTTCGATTACAAGGTGCAAGACCCCTTAAGCATTTTATGCAATTTTTTTAGAAAATCGGGTTTTGATGGGTGTAATGAGGTTGTATGACGTCATTTTCCAATTTTTAAAAATATAAAAGTGAAAAAATCATTTCCACTCGTTTGTAAATAAAAATAAAAAATAAAATTGTTTCTTAAATTTCAAAAATTTTAAATTGATCAAAGCAATGTATCTATTTCAAGTACTCTCTAGAAATGATAATTTCAACCGAAAACCAAGATGTGGACGACCACATACGAAATTTGTTTATACAGATTTGTTGAGTACGGAGATCCCTGTTTAAATAAAATATGCCCATGCAGCAAATTAAAAATAATCTCGCTGTACATGTGTTCAAAGATACTGTACATAGACGTAATAAAGAATGTGATTATATCCTTCTACAGAAAATGGCTGATTAACCATGTCTCAAACTACACCATTAACAATCAATAATGACCTGGGCTAAAAAAACACATGTACTGCAGGGGACAAGTGGCTTACTGTTTTATTCAGTGATAATAAAAAATGGAACTTAGCTATTCCTGAATAGTGGAACATGTATTGGTATCGGCATGATCTCCGAAAGGAACCAAGGAGTTTTTTCAACAGGCAGCAATGCGGTAAGTCTGTGATGCTTTAGGGGGTATTCGGTATCAACAGCCTACCCTCTCTGGATTTTCTAAACGTAAGATAAAATTGCAAAAATATCAAAAGATGATTAACCTACATTTCTTTCCCTTCGGTGACATTTGGGGAGGGGGCGGGGGGACCAGGAAAAGATTTTTGAACAAGTTAATGCTTCAATGTACCTATTACATACTACATAACCTTGGCTTTCGCAGAAATCTTTTTAATTATTTACTCGCCAGCTTTAAGACCTCGCATAAACCTGATTGACAACGTCTAGGCAGTTTAAACAGTCATGTTTACAACAATGGAAAATAATATGACTCTCTTGAAGAATTCAAAGGGGCCATAGAGAAAGCATGGTAATCTTTGCCACCAGAAACCCTACAAAAACTAATAATTTCGATATACGTGCATTTATTTGAGCTAATGCGAAATCACGGAAGAATAATTTGTAAATAACAGTTTTGTAAAAATGATAAATGTAGTTGTTTTTGCCATTGTAGATAAATTTTTGAGACAGTTTTGTTTTTAAAAAAATTAAATTGTATTGTTTACAAATATGTCGTTAAAATTTTTCTACTTTTGATATCATTTATTTAAATGGATTTGTGAAATACACATATAAAAAAAGCTATATTTTTTTAACTTTTTATTATTCATTAAAAATCAACATTTTATGCTTGTGCTTAAACTTTTAAGACAGACAATAGTACAATTTTGTGGATTAAGGAACATCCGTCTTTTTTCTTTCTTCTATCTTTACAAGAAGAAACTACTGGATCCATGAAAATTTTCGAATTACGGTTTTCGACAAATTTACATGTTTTAGTGGTCAGAGATTCCGAAAAACACGTTTTTACAAAATGTCTGTCTATGTGTCTGTGTATGACCCAAATTTTGTGAGCACTCTATCTCAAGAACTAATGCATGGAATTTAATAAAAAATTATATTCAGTTAGTCCCTGATATAAATTTATGCTGATTAGTTTTTGGTGCAAATCGCTCAACAGGTGGTGTTGCTATGCTGTATTTTTTACGATTCCCGCAATGGCTCTATCTCAAGAACTACTGTACGGATTTTCATGAAACTTCATATTAATTTAGTCTTTGATATCAGTTGGTGTTTACTATGATTTTGTGTAAAACGCCCAACAGGTGGTGCTGCTATGCAGCATTTTTTACGATTTCTATAAGGGCTCTATCTCAAGAACTAATGCGTGGATTTTTATCAAATTTCAGATTCAGTTAGTCCTTGATATGAATTGGCGCTGACTACGTTTTGGCATAAATCGCCCAATAGGTGGCGCTTATATGCTGCATTTTTCCTTAATCCAGAAATAGTTTTATCGCAAGAAGTAATTCGCGGATTTTATTCAAACTTCAGTTTCAGTTACCAAGTCGTCATCAAGTGATTTTTTAATTTGACTTCTATTTGTAATTTTATTAATGTTTACAAATTTATTTATTCTTTCATTGTTTAAAATAAAATTTTTGTCAATTTGTATAATTTGGCTAGTAGTTTGGCAATTTATATAATTTGGCAAATTTGTGACTTTTATAACCTTGAAGCCAGATTAGCTAAAATTGTCCACTCTTTTCTTAATAAAAAACATATATCCAATTTCCTTTATAGAAACGTTCAATGCTTGCAATGTTAAGTAGTACATATTATTCTTAAGAAAATGTAAGCGATTATGTGTTATTATTGTCAAGAAAGTAAAGATTTTGCAATAAATATTGCTTTTCCTTTCTTTATTTTTAATTTTTTTATTTTCTTTTCTTTTATTTTTGTTATAATAAAATTAAAAGATCCCCGTGCTCTTGGCCAATTCGCACTCGCACCTATCTATATTATAAAGGACAAACATATCTGTGCGTAACGCATACGTCATTTTGCGAATGGCAACACTTTGAAATTTGAAATAAAATTTTGGTTTTGCATTTTCTCTACTGCAAATTTTTAAACTTCTATGCATCACACATTTTAACTTTTTACACCATCGTATAAGGAAAAAAATTCTCTTTTAAATACTATTTGTTTGAAATCTGTATCTCAATTTATTTTTGAGATATTAATTTTTTTGTAGTTTTTAATACAAATTTTGTAATTGTGGCAACTGAAGTACTCCATTTATATTGAAAGTAAAGGGAAAATATTCATGGTTTATTATTTTTATTCATTATATCCTTATTGATGCCATTTTCACATTACAAATAAAAGTAACTTTTTTATAATTTTTGAACAGAAAATGATGTCAGACATTAAATAAAACACGCATTCTTCTTCATAAATGCTACATTTTAATATTTTTACATTACGCTGATAAATGAGTTTGAGGCGTTCGGCAAAATGATTCATTGAGTAAAAATGATATATTTAAAACAAAACGATCTTTTTTTTTTTTTTTTTTTTTTTTGATAAAACTAAATATTTGACTAATACTATAAATGGCGAATACTATGACACCTAAAGTCAAATTTCTGAATTTTTTTTTCGCGGGTACTAAGATTAGAACTTAAGGTTTGTGCGAATGTTCACATGAAAAGTTGTATCGGACAAACGTGACTTTAACTTTGGAAATGCATTCATTAATAATCTATTCTTTGGCGCATTAAAATACTTTCAAATTGTGAATTTGAGTGGTGCGTATGTAAATTACGAGAATGTGAAAATAACGTGCAGTTTAGTTTTTATGGGGGAAAATTTTATGATGTGACAAAGCGAAATCCTTTTTACTGATTTTTCATCCCGTAAAAACAAACATAAGAGTTCCGTCGATAACTTCATCATAATTACTCATCTTGATTACGTAATCTAATACAGTTTAATTTTTCAATAATTTAAGCAGTTGAAGTTTGTAGAAATAATATTTTGGTAATTTTGGGTTTAAAATATTATCTGTTTTAAGAGTTAGACAACCAATGTAAGATGATTTTTTTTGTTGAAATTATTTTTGTAGGTTTATTATAATTTCGATCTGACAGATCCCTTCAAATCCCTTAGTACGTCGAATTTCGACGGGTTGCAACTCGTTTTTGTAAAGTTAGCACATGCGAGGGATAATTCTCACCCTGATTTATCTCCCATTATATGTTTGGATAAATATGTTTTTTCAAACAAATCTACTGTTGCATAATGTAAAATTCATCAGTTCTTTTTCTTTTTTAATGAAAAAAAAAACATGCTTTTCATATTTATTTTTTTTATTTTTTAGCAGTTTCTGTAAAAATATCTTTTTTTTTTTTTTTTTTTTTTTTTTTTTTTTTTACAAAATATGCAAACGATGTATTTGACACATTAAAACATCAATTATTTCACAAAATTGATGTTAATTACATTCAATACTCTTTTATCAATAAATACAATTAGCTTTTATGTTACTCTTTTCATAAATTTATTTTAGTGTATGTTACCCAGTATGAAATAAACGTATCGAGATGAAACTTTGGTACATACCCGGGATTATTTAATCCCAAGATATATACTTACCACCTCCTAGTGAACACAGAAATGACTTTCCTTAACATACCCCTTCTCGACCTTGACCGTGAAAGTTACAAGGGATGTCAAAAACGTCCTGAAAAAAATTACCTTTTTTTAACAAAAAAAATTGATTGGGGTAAGAGCTACCCCAGCGCATGTGCTTAAGGGTTATATATATATATATATATATATATATATATATAATGTTTTTAAAAGGTGTAAAACACCTGTACGAAACCTGTGCGAAACCATGCGTAATCTGTGAGGATCCAATTTCTTTTTTTGGTACCTGTTTTTTTCACTCCTCCCACTTTTCGAAGAGCAAGGAGTGGTTTGTTTATTGTTTTTTAGTTATAAATTTTCATTGATTTTTTTATTGTTGTTTTACACCCTCTTTTTCATAATTTTCATAAATCATTTACTTTTAATAGAGCTATATATATATATATATTACAAAAAAAATAGTTTATCGTGGGCACCGATTATTGCAAATACAGCAAAACATAGGAAGCTCGAATTGATGAATTTATTAAGTATATATATACATATATATATATATATATGTATATGTTTATTATTCTTAGTACAGCAAACAACTAAGAAATAAGGCTAAAAAAGGGACGATGATCGTCAACAAAGAAGGTGTTCGACATTACCACCCCGGACCTCGCGTCTTTGAAGAATGAAAGGTATGGTGTTCTCGAAAATACCAGGTATGTCCCGGACTTCCCCAGCAGTTGCCGCGATGCGTGCAAGAAATTCTTTAGCACTATCCATCAATGGACCAGCATTTTTGTGATACTAAGAATAATAAACGTGTTTTCTAATACTACCCCTGTCCTTATTTCTTGTGCTTTGTGTCGTCACTACCGCGCCAAGAAAGCGTTTCCGACCATGCAATGCTATGTGAGTTCCCATCGTCTAGGTGTACTATATATCTCTTAAAACATTGTAACCACTGTGTTGAAACATATATATATATATATATATATATATATATATATATATATGTATGTATATATATATTTTGTTTTTCATATATATATATATATATATTCATATATATATATATATATATATATATATATATATATATATATATATATATAAGCGCTACAGCTGCAAATAACCACACAGATTATATATAGCACATTATGTATTAAATGTATTCATGTGTTTGGCAGACCCAAAATCAAGCACCATAATTAAACTAAGAAAAAGCAAAACATTTAAGAAATTTTAACAGATATAACCTGAACAAGGAAAAACCAAGAAAAAACAACCAAAAAGCTCTGGCCTCGTCAGCAGTTGGCATTTTTAAAAAGCACAGCAATGTTTCAGACTAATAACAATCCACAACAAACTATTATTCAGTAGTTGCGGTGGGTTTCGGCCAGAGTTTTCAAAGCACAAATTAAATGCATAAAAAGAATTGAAAGCATATCGCGAACACTCCCTCACCGGACCTGACGCCACAATAAACAGTACATCTCAAAGATACAACTGATTTAAAACGTATGTGTAATATATACTGAAACAGCAATAAAATTATTTTACACAAATCAGAGACACACAGCCACAAAAACAATAACCAACTTCCAGTGATCCATAATATGTCCATGCTCGTTCCATGTCTGTTGCCACACAATTGCAGACATCCTTGTAAAACCGTCCAAAAAAGGCTTTAAGTAATACAAATCATTAATTGTCAATCGCATAGCAACTACTAAAAAATGAAGACTGTTTATAAAACTAGTATATCTATTAATGAAATTCAGAGGTATGTTATTTTTATAATAAAAAATGCTGTTTAAATTAAAAAATAAATAAATCTTTATTCGAACAGAGTTTTAGGAGCGAAAAATCTGACCTATTATAATATTGACGTTAACGCGTTTATGGATATTTGAACACCAATTAACTAATTGGTTAACTTCAAAATTAAAGTTATCCCGTTTATTGTAGATTGAAATGTGTATAACATTTTAAGTGTTTATTTTCAAATCAAGATAATCAGCAGCACTATTATTTTCATTTTTTTTTTCAAGACTAGCATATCAGGGTAAATGTTACATGATATCCAAAAAAAACTCGCGATCACAGTTCAAAATCCTCGCCCCTAGAATAACATAAGGAATGGTGGATTGTTTACCATTTTACTTAAAGCTTAAAAGATATTAATACTCTAATTTTATGACATATTTTAATAATATTCTAATGATTTAATTCTTTATCTTTGATCCGCCACTCGCCAGGTTGTCCCAAGAGGATTTTTAATATTTTAAAAAAATATTTAAACAAGTGTTTTTGTTCTGTCAGTTTTGAAATTTCCCATTGAAATACATTATGAGTGACCTTCTATTATGTGTGTAAAATACAAACGGAAATTTCGTTCCGAACGCCTAGATTTACAGAACTTATACCGTTAGACAGGTATCGTTTCAGGGAAGGTTTTAAGATATAACACATCATTCTACCTATATTAGTTATAGAATTATGACGGAAAGTTCTGTTATTTTGGACTATAATGTTTACCATTTTATTTCTTGGCGAAATTTATCGTTGACAAAAAAAATTAAACAGCTATTACACTTCGAAACGTAAAAGAAAAATCTGTTACTAATTTTAATTTAAAAAAAAAAAACAGAAGGAAGAAAAAAAGAAAAAAAATCGTTTTAATGAGTGATAATATTAAAAAAAACGAAAATATTTAATTTAAATATGAAAGGGAATGTTCGTAATGCTTAAAAAATTACTCAGTTAAAATATTGCAATTGAAATAAGATTTGGCTCTTTATCTTTTGCGTCAGGTTAAGAAAAATGCATCTGAAAAATTGATAGAATGATATCAAGGAAGTTTCGATAAGTGCCTGCTCAGAAATATTTGAAAAAAATATATAATATTCTTCTCATGAGGAACATGTAGAATATTCTTCTCGTGACATATAATATGTTTATAAAAAAAATCCACAGAACCTCGATTTAGCGTTTGTAAAAAAGTAAGTAATGAAAATTTAATTTTTTTGGCGATTTAATGCTGGTTGGCGGCACAATAAAATTTTGCATGATACTTTTTTTATGATAAATAATTTTTAAGTAAAACATTTTTCTACTCTTCATACGAAGATAGTTAGATTAAGTTTAACATAATAAATACATTTTTATTACTACAATTTTGTCATATACCTTTATATGTGTATATATTAAAATTTTATTATCGTAATTATACGGTTTAAAACAAAATTTCAGTTTATTAATTTTTTTCAAAATTCAAAATTAATGTCCGATTCGGAACATTGGCAATTTGATTTCGATATTGTTAGTGTCAGAGACAAGAAATGAAGGTTATTTTTGCCATGGAAACAAGTATTTATTATAAAATGTTTAATGGAAGCATTTTTAATTAGCCAGCTACTTTTAAAACAAATTTAAAACGGCACTATTTGATTATCTCGTCGACAAAATACCTATCGCCAAACTATAAGATAAATGCCAATAATAGCTGATCGTAAATTTTA
Organism: Maratus speciosus; assembly: GCA_963932465.1. Taxonomy (NCBI): domain Eukaryota; kingdom Metazoa; phylum Arthropoda; class Arachnida; order Araneae; family Salticidae; genus Maratus; species Maratus speciosus. Next base: position 175,153,895 of record OZ010792.1, on the reverse strand, counting down.
CACTCACTTGACATTAAGCACGGTACACGTGTTTGTTGCGTCATCAAGTGATTTTTAATTTCACTTCTATTTGTAATTTTACTAATGTTTACAACTTTATTTATTCCTTCGTTGTTTAAAATAAAAATTTTGTCAATTTGTATAATTTGGCGAGCAGTTTGGCAATTTATATAATTTGGCGAAGCGTTTGGCAATTTATATAATTTGGCGAAATTGGTTGAATGAATAGTACCCTTAAAACATTTCCAGCCGATGAAGCCATGTAAAATTAAATAACTAGTGCAACAGGCAATTTGCATATATTTTATACGCTTAAATATAAAAAAAATCCCAACAAAAAGTTTTCGGTAAAAAAAAAAAGCGCCAAGTTCTCCTTAATGTTTCGGCCAGAAAAAGTAGTGATATCTGAAGTTCGCACAAGTTAAAAGCCAAACATCCCAAATCTTTCATTGAAAATGGCTTCCTGCGACTTGGCCGTTAATGCCTTCTACAGCATTTCAAAATAAATGATTGAGAAATTACACATTTATGAATTATTTAAATATTAAAAGTAATATGAGAATGCAAAGAGGCAAATTCACATAAAGACATTATAAGTAAAAGATTTCCGATAACTACCATTCAGTTTCAACAAACATTAGTTTTGATTACAGATCATTTAGTCCACTTGTGGTTTAATTGCCATTTTGTACGGTCTAAAGCTAAAGTCATTAACGTAAAACCCAAGAAATAAAACAAAATTTACTTACTTCAAATCTTACAATATGTTACATTATATTTTATTGTATAATATTGGAATCTTGTGTATTGACGACAGAGATTTATTTCGTTTGAACATTTAATACAGTTTGTTTGCATTCATTAAGAGGTATTTGATTTATAAACTGATAAAAACTGATACTAATTACGTTTTAGCAATTAGGGCTCCTGAATACAAGTATTTTGTTATTTTTAATTTCTAAGCATTTAAATAGACTGAAGTTGTTTAAATGTTTTTTTCAAATGTGTATTTTATTTCTGTACTCTGTGCCACAAAATGCCTAAAATAATCAAAAAATGTAGTTGGCATGTAGCTCATTGGTACATATTTTAAAATTTGAAAAACTCTCTTGAAGGCATTAACGGCCAAGTCGCAGGAAGCCATTTTCAATGAAAGATTTGGGATGTTTGGCTTTTAACTTGTGCGAACTTCAGATATCACTACTTTTTCTGGCCGAAACATTAAGGAGAACTTGGCGCTTTTTTTTTTTTTTTTACCGAAAACTTTTTGTTGGGATATCACTACTTTTTGTATGTTTTTTTTTTCAAATTTGTTATTCTAAACTATATTAATATGAAAAAACTTAAATTTCTTTACTTTTATGCTAGCCTGGAGCAAATCTCCTCATTAGCCTTTTGTTTTTTCGCCAATAGCAGTTTTCATTTTTCACATGTGTAAATTAGAAACAATGCTTTGATTTTCAAATAAAATATTTTGGTTTACGTTATTATTTCTTATTTATTTATTTATTTATTTCTATGTTAAATATTCTATTAAATAAAATGAGGGAAATCCATCTATTTTAAATGAGATGACTGAAAAGTATATATCTTTAAATGAAATGAATGCAATATGAACAATGGGGAGTTGGGGACATTATTTGGCGATTTGCCACTTACGCCCGGCTAACATAAAAATAACTAAATGTATTTTATTGAGCTATACAAATTTATGCTTTATTTCTTTCTATATTAAAGTACTAGCCGCCTCTAGCAAACAGTAATGACAGTATTAATTCCATGTTACACATTGCATCATGTATCTGCTATTCATAATTTAATTTACTTGCCCATTGTTTTGCCAAGTCGGAAGCTTTTGATAGAGAAATCAAGAACTCTTTGCAATCATGGAAGCACATCATATATTTTGTGTTGTTATGTATTTCATCTTTCGTGACAAATATCGCTTAACTCACTTATGCATGTTTCCTTAGCAGTTACGATTCGTTCTCTAATGCGGAAATTTTTAATCCTATTAAGTAATCTTTTCTAATTGGGATCACTGCCAATTGTTGTATTTTAACTGATACGACTGGGTACAAGTGAAATGGTTCTTATGAAATCCTTTGAAAATATCTGCATTTGTATTAAACCATATTGATGCTAACATCTTTTTTTTTTCACGTTAACCTTTTCAATAGACTCGATTACGGAAGAATAGAAGGTCTACCGGCTCACTGCCATGATCCATTTGAAAATCGATCATTCTTCTCATCTGATCGTGTTGAACAATTAGTCAATGTGCCATGGTTTTAAGATTTTAGCTAATTTTATTTGAAACCTGAAAACTAAAATGCGAGGAACCGGATTATAGAAGATTCATTCTAACGTACATATCGATTAACATGTCACAAATTATAGAATTATAATAATCATAAGGAGAACTGGCAGTTTCAATGCGTTAATAGTTTCCGTAAATTTTCTTTACATAATACAGAAGTTTTAGCGGTGTAAAGATTAACAATATAGTCACAGTAAGTATAATAACAGTACAATATAATAGAGGTTTTGGGCAGTGACGAAACTATTAGCACTTTGGAAATATTAGTACGTTATATCATATAAGTATTCAGATGATATGGGGAAAAATAAAAATAGATGGCTCGCATTAATAATTAACTCATTTAAAAATAGCCACTAGCGTCAAATATTCGCCAAGCTTGGCGACATTTACCAAAGTTTCGCAAAATTTGGTAATATATCATGTCAATTCTCAAATTTGGCGACAAAAAATGTTTTGTTTATTCTGACGTCATAATGATGCATATGTATTATGTATTATACACATATCTATAATATGTATGATGCAAATGTATTACGTATTATATGCATATAGATAATATGTATGATGCATATGCATAAGTTCATTAACATCATTAAAATGCACTTAAAGGAATAGTGTTCCATAAATAGTAGAGATAATTGCCAGAGTGACCAGAGTGCTATTGAGATTAGAATTCCTACATTTATAATAGACCGGGAGGCGTCTGTACACGCCATAACCTCATCGAGTTTACAGCTGAAATTTTAGGATTAGTTAAAACTAGATTAGCATATTTAAATGCAACAGGTCTGTTAAGTCATATCTTGGTAGAAACCACTTGAAGACCTAATTTTAGTGGTTAACTGATAGGTTTACTATTGTATTTTCCTGCATCCAAAAGTTTGGAAACATGGAGGAATGGGTGCAGGACAACACAATGGAAAATCCACCAATTAACCTGTAAAATCGGGTCTGTAGGTGGTTTCCACAAAGATATGACTTGGCAGACCAGTTACATTTCAATACGCTAACCAATATTTAACTAATCCTAAAATTTCAGCTGTCAACTCGATGAGGTGGTGATTTGTGCAGACGCCTCCCGGTCTTTAATAAAATTTCTTTTAAGGAAGTAAAAGATAGAAAGATGGACAGATAAATTGAAAGATTTGTCTTATTAAGATATTTGTAAAAGCATATAAAAATTCATTCAGCTTGAAATCATGTAACACCTTTATAACTCAGGCTAATTTTCTGTAATCGGGTTTTGGCGACTAACATATCTTATCTATAACTATAATCTTTCTTTTAAAGATTTAAAATTAACAATAAATTAACAGTAAGTGGGCTAATAATACAATATAATAACATTAGCAGCGGACTTCGGACGCCGCATCTGTCGCACATCGTTAAAGACAGTTTATTAGTTACACATTTCATTTAATTAAAAGGAGATTTTTAAACATTCAAATGGAATTAGGATATTTTTCCACTATAGGGATCTTGGCATTTTTTTTTTTTTAATCTTGGCGCAATTCGGACTTCAGAAACTGAGGTATGTTGCCAAATGATATAAACAACTATGAAAACAAACCTGATGAACTTTTATGTTGTCCATATATGTATGTATACATATAAACATTTTATTTATACATGTATAAAATATAGTTTTTCATGTACAAATTATTTCTGTCTGTATATAAAAATAAATAAAAGGGTTCCTACATCAAATAAATTGTATACATATGGAAAAAATTGCTTGTGTATATGAAACAGTAAACAGGTTACCAGAAAATGCGTTATTACTAAATTTCTTTTCTCGTCAAAGCAATTTTTTCTATTTCGCCAAGGCTACTATATCGGAAAAGTACCGAACTGCGATTATATTTTGTTAAATGTGCTATTGTTTTAATATTGTGAATATATCATAACCTATACTGATTAAAATTTTTAGGTATATTGATTTTTTCTATTAACAAACATCTTTGGAAAAGCATATATAAAAAATGTTATTCTGATTGAAATCACGTGACCCCCTTCAAAACTCTGTAATCGAGTTTTGGCGACCAACATTGGCACAAGGAACTGTTTACGGCCAAATGAACACCCTCTGTTTGAAGGGTTTAGAGGCGGAAATTCTGTGTTTTCAGATTTTTCTGGTTAATTGTGCTACAAACCCGACTTACTTGTGAAATTTCATGATTCTACGACTTTTAGAAGTACCTTAGTTATTTGATGATGCGAAGTGAGTCAGTGACAAAAAAGCGCTTTTTCGGAATTTAATATTTCGAAAACTACTAAATATAGATACATGAAATCGTGGAATCTTAGTTCAGTTTGACCATACGAGCATGTGTATAAAAGAAAAAAATCTATATCTCTCCCTAAAACGACGTTATGAAGGGGTGAAAAGTATGCCGAAATGGTTCAAGAAAAGGTAGCTTACGGCTTGTGCGAACTTGGCGGACGCACTGCCGTGCTCCCAGATAATACGCTAATCCTTCGTTTATGTTTAAATTAATTGAGATTTAGGCAATTAAACACTTATTTAACAAGCAATTTTTAAATGCATTTAGATATGTTGCATTTGGGATGCAAATGTGTTGGCTAGCCAAATAGCGTGGAACGTTCGTCTTTTTTGCGCCAAATACTTGAATATATATAGATTTTTTTCAGATTTTTACTGGGATTCCGCCGCCAAATTTGACTGATGTTTTAATACACACATGATTAGTTTTAAAAGCATTTTTCTTTTCAAAATAATTTGAGTATGCTCTTTAAGGAGACCTTCCTTGTGGTAACAATTTTGTTTTTGATTTGTTCTTTTTTATTTCTGACTCTTCCATCGTGTGACTTACAGACGAAACTAGCAGATGTAATTGTAAAAATGATGGTACTTATGATTTGCATGTTATATGTTTATTTGTGATTTTTGAGTTCACTTTTGTCGCCAAACAATTTGGTTTTAAGCTAAAAAGACGTAAGCGTGAATTGGGTTCAAGCGATGTTTACAATAAAGGTGATTTTGCAAGTGTACGAAAGCATTTTTTGAGAATATTTAAAAATTCAAATGTACAATATATAAATAGCAATTAATATTTAAAAAATGGAGTCAGATATTTTAATTTTAGTATAAATGTCTCCCAAACACGAACATACATACTGCAAAATAATTTAATTTTAGACATTTAAAAAATTCCTCATCATACTTTACTGCGAAAGCATGTCGGTTTGTTTTTCCGTAATTTGTGACTTTTATAACCTCGAAGCCAGATTAGCTAATATTGTCTATTCTTTTTTTTAATAAAAAATCATATCGCCAATTTCCCTTATACAAACGTTCAATGCTTGCAATGTTAGGAAGTAAAGATTATTCTTAAGAAAATGTAAGCAATTATGCGTTATTTCTATCACGAAAAAGGGCACTTTGCAATAAAAATTGCTTTCTGAAATCACTTTTCGATATTCCATTCCATTCGTCATTTTTTTTTCATATCTCCCCTTCCTTTAAAAATGTTATAAAAAGATATTGGATGAATCTTCCATAATCAGCCACCTTACAATTGGCAAATTTACTGTATAGATTCGTTTATACACTGCTCAAAACAATTAAAGGATATTGCAGTTTTAGGTGGATTTTGTATCTGGTAAACTGTTTAGCTGATTGATACATGGTCGACAGACATAGTAGGTTATATGAGAATAAATTACACATGTTTGGCAGAAAAAATGCATTTTATTGCGCATTTGTGTACTAAATAAAAAAAAAACACAATTTGTGCATATGAGAAAAAAAGAATAAGAAAAGGTGTTTTCTTCAAAGAAAATAATTTTCAGTAGGAGGTATGGTTTCCACGGACGGCCAGCAATGTTGAACACCTTTGAGGCATGGGCTCAATGAGGCTATTAATGACGAGTTGGGGTATTCTGCCCCACTCTTCCAGAAGAACACTTTCCAGTTCTTGGTGAGTTTGTGGGGGTTCTTGGCGGCCAGAAACTCGTCTTCCTAGAGCGTCCCAAACGTGCTCGATTCGATTCATGTCTGGAGAACACGCTGGCCATTCCATTCGAACGATTCCTTCCTCGAAAAGGAAATCCTCCACCAGGTTTGCACGATGTGGCCTGCAGTTATCGTCCATTAAAATGAAGTTATCTCCGATTGCTGCAGCGTAAGGGACTACAATAGGTCTGAGGATCTCATCCCTATATCGGCGACCAGTCAGAGCTCCATCTCGAATGATGTAGAGGTCAGTGCGCCCGTCAATGGAGATGCCACCATACACCAACAATCCTCCACCGCCAAATATGACACTTTCGTGCACGAACGTAGGATTATTCCTACTGCCACGGTCCCTCCAGATGAAAATACGCCTATTATCCGGATGCACAGAAAAACGGGACTCGTCAGAAAACAGAATATTGCTTCATTCATTTCTCCTCCAGTTGACATGCTCGGTTGCCCACTCCCTGCGGTCGCGACGATGCCTTGATGTTAATCTAACACATACCATCGGTCGGCGAGCATACAGACCTACAGCATGGAGCCGGTTTCGGACAGTCTGAGTTGAAATCGTGGTGCCTGTAGCCGAGCGAAGGTGTTGTTGGAGAAGAGTAGCGTTCATGGTTCGGTGTCTCCGAGCTGTTAACGCTAAATACCGATCTTCATTGGGCGTTGTTGCCCCACTACGACCTTGCCCTGGTCTTCGGCCTGCACATCCACTCTCCAAAATACGGTTCCAGATCCTGGAAATGACACTTTGTGACACTCCAATGGCTTGCGCTACTTCGGCTTGACTTTGGCCCCCTTCTAACCTACCAACAATTCTCAAAGCTTCTGAATCTGTCAAATGACTTCGCTGAGACATCGTAATCATCGAAACAAAGCAATCACTGAATGCCGATCATCCTTGTCTTCATTCTCTTTTATCCAGTTGAAAGTCAAATTTCATTCGCTGCCGCTGAAGCGGCGTTTTTGACGTCGAACTCAAAATTTGCATACTCCACAGTTTGAAAACCAGAAAAATTTGCATTTGTGATTCTCTTCTTCTATTTTCGGCAAAAAAATTTCGTTTATATCTTTATTTTATATAAAACTTCAAATATCCTTTAATTGTTTTGAGCAGTGTATTTGAAAGGAATCGTGGACGGTAAATTCGATTTCAGAAGATTACGCGAAAATTGTACTGTTAGTAATTAGCGATTAGTAAATTTATGTTTTTTAGTATGGAGCAAACGGACAAAAGAAGATTTACTAATAGATATTTTTTATGGGCAGTTATTTTACTGTCATTAAAAAAGCATTAATTTGAATGTACAAAAAAAGTTTTTCAAATGGCAAAGATGGCCAATGGAACAATATTTGTTCATTTACTCTAGGTTTTTTAAAAAAAAGTACCTCAGATTCAAATAAAATTTCAATCATTATAAAGAAATTTTGGCTGATGCATAGCCCGAGCAGCTGATTATAGTCACAAATTAACGTTTTTAATTTTATTTAGGCAACAAACTGATGAATAATGACGTCTTGAAAATAAAAGCATGCTTATTTCTCCGTCTTATTACGCTCATTAAAGAAATGTGAAAAAAATCTTCGGTTTGCCAAAAAGATCACTACTAAAAATTTTGCATAACTAACTTTACTTATCATTTGCAGTTTTGATAGTGAAAGATCTAAAAATCAATCAACAGCAATTTGACATTATTTAATGGAATGTAGTTTGGAGCGTAATTAACCCTTGTATCTAACTCTGGTACATTTTTAGCCATACCGTTACGAACAATTCTATCGTTTCACATCAAACTTCGTTGTGGATCCGATTACGGATGATTGGGAAGATTTTATTGAATGAAAACTAGATGTTTAGTTTTCTATTTGAATTAGTTATCTAGATTATTTTCCTAGGTTAATACTTGCATGATTAAAACTGGTATGTAAAAAGAAACGGCAGTTAAAATGACATTATTTTAATTGTATTCACACAATTCTGCTTTAAATATCCACTTTTACATGATTCACATATTTTAAAATATAAAAGTTAAGTACTGTTTTGATTGTATTTACTCTACTGGAAATCGAAGATAAGAAACTGTAGAGAAAACCTGCCAAAAAGACGTATATTACCAAATATAATGTAACGTAGAGAGAGATTGTATTTATGTTATCAGATCAGCACAAAGTACCAAGCTGAGAAGCCCGGAGTAAAAGAACTAACAAACGAAAGTGAATAACCCGAACATTCTTTAAGTTAAATGGTCAATCTCTGCAGTCATTGTAATTGTCTCTTTTTTAGTAGTATGGTGATATGATCGTAATGACCGCATTTCTCTCCCAAACTCTACATGATGTACTACTAAAGAGTTGCTTCTGAATTGCCCGTATTTCGTTGAACGCATCAGATAAAATAATAGTGCAATTGCGTCCGATGCGTATTCAGAAAATGCGGAAGGATCTTCCAGGTGAAGGTCCATATTAATTTAAAATGCAAGGTCGGATTTTCCATTTCGTTTGATTGAAGGTTTATTTGAAAAATGGTCCAGCGCAGCGGGCTCAGCCTGCTAGTTTTTCATAAATTCTTTTAAAATATAAGTTATTATTTTAATTCTCAGTGCCTTATATCTTTTGAAAGTTTAAATTCTGTATTTTGCTCCGGTAAAAGTTTTATATTTTTATGACAATTGCTAGTATTTTTAATTTAAGTGTCATTTTTATAAATGCTTTATTTTGAAAAAAGGATTGATAGATTCATTAAATTAAATGCATTAATGTCTATAAATTAATAGTGTAGAATGAAATTTCATTATTAAGTTACCATGATCTAAAACGTAAAAAGTATTAAATGTAGATTTTATAATGAATTGAGTTGGTTTTCAAGGGAAATTTCTTTTGATTTTTCAAACTTAAACTTATAATTCATTATTATAATACGAATTATGGGTAACTGAGATGTCCTTAGATGTCGCATAGTACCCAAAACTGCTAAAAATATAACCTAATAGCATTTTAGAGCAGGGCACTATGGATAAATTTGGGTAGAAGATAATTGAATATATATTTTAATACTAGAAAGTTTTAATGATAACTTTTTCAACTTCTGTTTTAGCCCTTTTGGGAATGTCTAATGTCAGAGGTCATTTAAATTTTAACCCTCTGTGTGTCAATTCTTTAAAAGTATAAGTTTTACTATGTTGTATTGTCATGTAAATGATATAAATTTAAACTGATAGAATACCGGATGTTTTGACACCACTTTTTAAATATCATCTAGTTAACACTTTAATGGGCTTTTTAGATGAATTAATCTCCAAGAATGTTTTATTTAGACTTTTTAAATTATTTTTCTCCCTGTTCCTGTTATTTCAAATAATAATTTTCTAAAATCATCATTTTTTGCTTAAATATTGCTCAGAAAGGGCTGATCAGAGCACGTGTGATGTTTTGGGGGGTGGACTATCGATGGTGTCGTGCGGTCCATTTTGCTTTAGGTATATCGAGGAGGGTTCTGGGGGGAGAGGAGGGAAAATTAAAAGTTTATCTCAGTGGGTCATGTGACATATCGTAAATAGGTCTTGACCCAGTCTCCCATTCTCCATTTTGCAATCTTAAATATACTTCACTTTTTAGCATCCAGAGGTCGTTTTTAAGTTTTTTTCATTCTTCTTCTGAAAGGTCTTGATATGACTTCTTACTCTTTACTTCCAAATAACTTTCATTTCTTCCCTATAGATGGCGCTTTTTAACAAATTTTTCATCATATAACTTGAGTAAGATATCCATTTGTTGGTCAAGATATGCACTATCTATTTTTAAATTCTACCCTAAATTTTGCTTAAATTTACGCCCATAGGGTGCGCCGGTTAGCTTCATAGCCATTTATTGTACTTTTTACATAGTAACTTTATGAAGTTATTACATTAAATCAGCTCCTGAAAGTGAACTCATGAAGGTTGTCTTTGCTTTGGAAATGTTTAAACTTTTGACAATACTTTACAGATGACGAAATGTGATATAGATACTGCTTCATGATTTAGTTTTAAGATTATGATAAAATAAGTAATGAATTTTTCTAGTCAACTTCGTTCATAAACAGTTTCAAAATTTTGAATGAAAGAATAGTGTCGTTTGAAGGTGTTTGTTTCATTTTAATGTAAAAGAATTCCTGTTTTTATTTATAAATAGCGTAAGGGAATTCCTTTATTAAGAATATAATTGCAATATCGATGCGTAGTTACGTATTTAAAGCAAGTCAATATATTGTGCTTTATAGTATTTGAAACTATCATTAAACAGACCTTTATACGTTATTTAATTTTTACAAATTTTAAGTATTTCAAAGCTATTTGTGATTTGGCAATAAAACCTTCTGGCAAATTTCAGAGTTTCGTTTAATAGTTCTCCGAGTAATATAAAAATATAAAGCTAATATTTTCTAATTAAATAATATAAATAAATGGCATTTTACTTTCTGTAAAATTGATGTATATTGCATTTTATAATATTAATTTTACCTCTATTGTTAACCACTTATGAATATTCATAGTTTTAGAAAGCTTTATTTTTTAATAATTTTATTTCCTTAAATTAACGTCTTGAGAATTGTATATATTAAAGGCTTGCTTGAAAATATTATGCCGTTTGCATGCTTAGGTATGATGCGAGGATAATTATAGTTCTCCTAGCTCAAATTGTAGAGCATTGGAACGTTATTCTAAGCATCCGGGTTCGATTACTGGCTTCGACATTATTCACGCTGTTGGTTTTTAAGCTTAGTTAGCAATATGATAATTCACGTATTTAAAATTCAATAATTTCGGGTGTAATTTTACTGCTGAAAATTATTTGAAAAATAATAACAATTTATGTACGCATCATTTTAGGTTAAAATTAAGTTTAAAATACTCGCAAAGTTTTTTGAATCAGACCAGTTTTAACAAAAAAGAAAGTCCTTCCGGCCAGTGCCGGGAGGAAGAGGTAGCTTTCATATTCCTTATTTAAAAAAAAAGCCAACTTATATTATTCAAACACACGAAGCTCAATTTAGTGGAACCGAATATAGGAGATTCAATACTACTTTTTATCAATATAATGAATGAGAATTTCGCGAAATTAGTCAGCTTTATCCAAGCTGCTTTTCTTTAAAGTAACTTATATTTGGCTCTAAAATTCGGCGATTTCTTAAAGTGCCTGCCATTTTAAGACAACATGGTGGATGAGGCTAACCAGTGAACCTGGTCGAGACCTTAGTAATTGCTGTGCACATGCTCACTCACATCGAAAATCGGTGGATATATACGAGTGCTGTCGCAGGCAAAAAATCAGATTTTTCAAAATGTCACCCACATTAGAAATTGAAACTGCTATATCTGAGCCATATTTTAAGATAAAGACAAACAAAAAATGCTCCTGAATCCTTATATCAAGGTCAAATACTTAAGAAAGAAACCTTTTTCAATTTCTAATTTTATTGCAACTCACTTTAAATATATATATATATTTTAATTTAATGGCCGCCATTTTGAAACAAGATGGCTGATGAATCTGGCCAGTGAACTTGGTCGAGATATTGATGTATACTTTCCACATGCCTTCTTACATCGAAATAGGCGAATACGTGTGTTATCGCGTGACAAATACAAGATCGTTTCAAAATGTTGGCCATGCTAGAAATTCAAAGTGCTATAATTCAACCATTTTTTAAGATATAAACAAAAGAACAAATTTTCAGAAACAAAAACTGCTCCGAAATCTTTGTATCAAGGCCAAACACATTAAAAAAAACCATTTTTTTCTTTTTCCAATTTTTTAATACCTCATTTTTAATTTTAAATTAATTTTTTTTAATGGCAACCCTTTTAAAACAAGATTGCGAATGAAGCTGGCGAACGAACTTGGTCGAGACATTGGTATGTACTATGTACAGACCAAGTTACATGAAAATCAGTTCTTAAATACGCCTGTTATCGCGTGACAAAAATCAGGTCGTTTTAAAATGTCATCCACAATAGAAATTCAAAATGCTATAACTCAACCATTTCTTTAGATATAGACGAAACAAAAACTGTTCCGGAATCTTTGTATTAAGGTAAAACACATACGAAAAAAATCTCTTTCATTTTCCAATTTTTTGGTATCTTATTTTAAATTTTACATTTTTTGAATTTTTTTAAATGTTCGCCATTTTGAAACAAGATGGCGGATGACGCTGGCCAACGAACTCGTTCGAGATATTTGTATGTACTATGTATACTCCGAGGTACATCCAAATCGGTTCATAAATACGCCTGTTATCACGTGACAAAAATCAGGACGTTTCAAATAGTCAGCCACGCTAGAAATTCAAAATGCTATAACTCAGCCATTTTTTAAGATATAGACGAAACAAAAACTGCTCCCGAATCTTTGTATAAAGGTGAAATACATAAGAAAAAAATATTTTTCCATTTCCAATTTTTTGGTACCACATTTCAAATTTTAATTTTTTTTAAAAATTTTAAATGGCCGCCATTTGAAACAAAATGGCGGATGACGCTGGCCAACAAACTCGGTCGAGACATTAGTATGTACTGTGTACACAGTAAATTACATTGAAATCGGTTCATAAATACGCTCTTTATCGCGTGACAAAATTCAGGACGTTTCAAAATGTCAGCCACGCTAGAAATTCAAAATGCTATAACTCAGACATTTTTGGAGATATAGACGAAACAAAAACTGCTCCAGAATCTTTGTATAAAGATCAAATACATAAGAAAAAAAATATTTTTCCATTTTCAATTTTTTGGTACCACATTTTAAGATTTATTTATTTTTTTAATTTTAAATGGCCGCCATTTTGAAACAAAACGGCGGATGAAGCTGGCCAACGGTCGAGACATTGGTATGTACTATGTACACACCGAATTTCATCGAAATCTGTTCATAAACACGAGAGTTACAGTGTGGCAAATGTCAGATATATCTATCTATCTATCTATATATATATATATATATATATATATATATATATATATATATATCAATTTTGAACGGAGGGTGGTTTCGGTGTCTGAGGGTCATGATCGATGAAAATATACCAACATTTTTTTAAATCTCTTTCCTCCGAACGGCTGCAATAGGTAGCTTTTTGTAATGAAAGCTACCTAAAACGATATTAACAACTTGTAATCCATTTAAAGTTGCAATTATTATGGATTTCAGACGGAGGGTGCGGCGCTTTCTGTGTTTCGAAATGTCACTGGCCAGCAAGAAAAGTGACACAGCTCGCAAAAATTCACCTTGCGTTTTTTTTTTCTTTCCAATAATAGTTCTGCCATAATTGCGTCTTGCTACAGGAAAAAAAAAAAAAAAACTTAAATATAGTCATCCGTAAATTTTCTTTATTACGCTATATGCCCATTTGTGAGAAGAAGATACGGGTAAATTGTATAGGGAAGTAAAACTTCTCAACCCTACAAAAATCTTGTACGATTTCATTCGAGTTTTTATGCTTTTATGCAAGTTTTTACTGCTGCCCACAGAGCTAAGTACTAAAAGTTTATGTCACAATGACAACATGCGACTCATCTTTTCACTCTCCTGTAAAATTTATGTGTAAATTTTATGTGTGAGTTTACATACATTTTGTGTGTTGTGAAAAATGACGGCTATACATGTATCATATACGATTTAGGTTAGCTGAAGTAGTCAATGTTTAAATAAAACAGTACAGCCGTTCGGTTTTCAGCAAATTGCAAAAAATATCGAAGTTATTTTTCGTTCTCACGTGGACGATTCGCAAGTGCTGTGGGTGACATTATATACAGCAAAGTAAAAAAAAAAAAAAAAGAAAACATGTGTTTGTCTTGAAAATCGTTTAGAAATATTGACATTTAAGATATAATACAGTTTTTAATGTCGCCGAATGTCAGTACATTTTGTAACTAATTTCATTCATTAGCTAAAATAAATGTTTTCTATATGAGAAGAAATTTAGTTTAAATTTCACTCACATGCATATATATATATATACGTGTGTGTGTGTACGTCATAGCTGCCAACATCTTACGCTTTTTTAGACCACAAAAATTTTATAGCAAATTTTACCTTTTTAAATTGGAGTAATCTGCCGATTAAATAAGGCAAAAATTTCTATTAAATTTTTGTGGTCGGAAAAAGCGGAAGAGTTGGCAGCTATGACATACGTATATACATTGTATTGACAGTGATATATTTTAAAGAAATAATTATCATTATTAGATGTCCAGCTTTTATCTAAAACATGTTAAAACTGTTATCTTTTAATGTTATACTTGTCATTCAAATATTAAATTTCTCTTGAAACTTAACTAAAGAAACATAAATAAATTCTGTATTATATTTAAAACTGTTTAGTTATGTTTAACACCTCTATGATTTAAAAATATCAAAATGTCAAGAAATTTAGGAAAAACACTCGAACGAATACGGTGTAAACTTTTCTTTGTCATTTTAGGATATTGCGAGTGTTTTCTTTTTTGTTGCATAACAAAATAATATATCTGAAGAATTAACTTTGATATTATTGAAGCATTGAAATCAACTATACATTGTAGAATAGCTGACATTAAAGTTAATCGCTTTATTTTCTAACTCAGGTAAATTCCTACCATAGATCATCAATCACACAGTCAAAAGCATGTGTGTCAATTATTGAACAATAAAAAAATGTAGCAGGAGTTTGACGAGATTCATTTACCGAGAGTCAATCTTTATGATAAATTTGCGTAGAAAAGAACTGTCAAAATATGATCATAAATTATTTTAGAAAATAATTTATCTTCCAGCATCGAATATCTATCTGAAAGCTAAAATTTGTGATCGAAATAAGGGAAAGCTACATTGAGACGATAATATTATTGCGTGCAATATAAATGCACTTTATTGAAACTCCACATACAGCTTAATCATTTATGCCTCAAATGTATTGAAAGTACCATTAAAAAAAAATCTTTTAACACTTTAAATTCCAGAACATAAATGTACGTCGGAGCGTTAAAAGCCCTGTTTGGAAACTTACGCTTTAAGAAATTATTTTTCAGTAAGGGCGGTTTCGTTCCCTTAGACCACGCCCTAAGATTCGAAATAGGTGGGGGTTGAAATTACTGATTTAACTTTGAATGGAATTGAACACGATGTTCCATTTATCGAACTAAAGAGGGGTTGGGGGATCTGAAAAACATGAAACCATTGTTTTTTCATACGTTAGATAGTGCATTTTGCGACTTTTCGTGGCTTTTAGGGATTTTCTGTCGGATTTGAGTCAATTTTTCTTTCATTTGCGCTGCAAGAATAACAATATCTGACATTGATTTAGATTATTACTTCCCGCCTTTATTTGTGGCAGAGCCGTAAATTTTGATGTCTCTTCAGATGAAGGTGGGTATGATTCTGATGGTGATAATAATACAATGGCATTTTTTAGTTACATAAATGTCACAAATTGCTGCTTGCAAATAGCGATGCGCTGATTAATTGTGGTTTTCCTGGGAAACGGTGGCACTGGAACGCAAACCTCATAAAATGTCGTGGTCAGTTAAAGGGTTAAGTTGAATTTAGCGCATGTACAAGTAATAATATAATTTTGGCTTTTTAAGTTAAATGTATCATATTCCATAAATCTTATTCGTTGTACAAAGTAAAAATAATGTTAAGTGGATATAGTACGGTGGAGAAAAAGAAAAAGTAAACACCCCCAACTAATTCTGCAGCAAAATATTGTAGAAGAAAGTTACTGGTACCAAGCGATTGGCAATAAAGTCTACTTATAAATGATGTATAAAATTTTTCCATAGCGAACCGTCTACATATCAAAAAGTTCCAAAACTGCTTATTTCTATAGCAATACCCAATTTCGACACAACAAATAATTTTTACAGCCTTCAGTTATCCTAAAAATAAATTTTCATGAAATTCGTACGATTTGTTTGAGAGAAATAATTTATTTTAAAATGAGCATATTTTAAGGCAATTATTCAAATTAAAGTTAGGTAATTTATTGTAGAAATACTAAAAAATTACCTTATTACTTTTATTAATGTAGTATTTCTTGGGAATATGATCATATCACTTTGCTTAATATATTTCGCCTTTTGCCAGCGAAAATGTTTAAATAAAATGAGTAAAATATATATATTTTTTTTTTAATTACGCTTTTCTGCACATCATAAACAACTACGTGTAAAAAAAAAATGAAATTGAGAATTCGCATAAAGCAGGACATAATAAATATAAATCTGTAAAAAATTGCAGGTTGCAAGTCATATTTTTTTTTCAATATTAATTTCATTATTAATATTATGAAATTTTAAAATTACTAATTCAATGTATTCATGTTTGGGCTTTTTCGTATTATAACCACACAAAAAAATATCACATTAGGATTATAATTTCAGGAGATATTAATAAAAAATATGAAAATGTAATTTAACTTTAGAAGCTCTAAATTTTTAAAGTTTGTAATTCAAAACACATCATTCAAATGACTTGTAATTTCATTTCTAGGCATAGTTTGAACCGACGATTTAATACGTATTGTAAAATTGGATGTTGCCATTGGAAAAAACAAAGTTTGGTCTTTTTTTAATTTGTTGATGACCCTCTAAATAAATTTTATACGCATCATTTAAAAGTACTTATTATTTCCAGCCGTTTGGTAACTGTATACTATTTTAATTAGTCACAGAGTTATTAGTGGTTGTTTCCTGTTTTTCGAACGACGGTACGTTCTCCATTAAAAACTCTTCAGTTCTGTTGACTTTTAAAAAGATTTTCTAAAAACACCGTTTATTAAGTTAAATATGCTCAGTGTGTCCTCTGAATGTAATTAGTAAAGTATTTAAGCTGTGGCTTGGATTTAAATAAAAATTACATTTTTGGACTCATACACTATAATAATCAAATAAATCTATTTTAACATACAAGACATAATTATTCACTAATTCGAGGTTCTCCACAATTATTCCTTTAATCTATAAGTATAACTACAATCTGTAAGAGTAATAATCTAATAAAACTATTTTAATATTTAAGACATGATTTCATACTAATTCGATATTGCTCCACATTTATCCCTTTAATCATTTTTTCTTATATCCTATAGATATCGAGTGGTATTCTCTATGTCCGGAACTTAAAGTAAACGGCTCAGCCAGTCATCATGTAACAGGTACCCGTTTTTGTATACATTGACATTATGATTATTGCTAACTAGGAATGCCAATTAATGGAAGCGTAACAGGATTAAGAAATCTGTCCGTCAAAACTCGTCAATTTACATAAAATTATTCCTCATTGTTTGACAAATAATTTCCCCACTCCTAGAAATCATATTTTATCTGTAAATTCGTAAAAAAGGTCTGAAAAAGAAGAAGGAATCACATTTATTCCTAGCACGAATACGTTCTATTAATAATAAAATCCGAATTCATTTGAAAAATGAAAATCAAAAATTACATACATTAAGAAAGATTTCTAATTTAATTAAAAAAGAACAAAGTTTTTGTTTTTAAAATTAATAACAATTGCTTTTCTCACTCATTCAAATATGCGCAAAATTTATTTTTTAAATTTTAATAAGTTGAATAAATTAAGTTAAATAATGCTAAAAAAGTGATAGAATATCTGTTATTAAGACTTACGATCGTTTCATCGCACAATCGGCGACATTTTCAAAATCAATCATAATAGAAAATATTTTCCCATAACTTAAAAACAATAATATAGTAAACAATGTCACGAGACATGAAGCATAATGAAAATATTGCAACCATAAAATAAAATAAAAATTAAATTAGCTATTTGCGAGCGTGGATAAATTTTCACATAATTTAAAAACAGCATGGTAAACAATGTCACGAGACATCAAGCATACTGAAAAACATTGCAAAACATAAAATAAAATAAAATTAATGTAAGTCTTAATAAAAGATATTCTATCACATTTTATAGCATTATTTAACTTAATTTGTTTATATATGATTATTATACATGTTTTTATAAGTTGAATAAAGTTAAATAAAGTTGAATTTATTTAAATAAGTTTTAGATTTAATTAAGTTTTTTACAAAAAAAAAATTATCCGCTATTAAAATATAATTTAAATGAACAGATCAAACAGATATTTTAATTTAAATATTAAATGGAAAAAAATCGATTCTACTAAAAAAAGAGGAAAAATATTCTTATCGAATGAAAATATAATATTTATATTTTAGCAGTCTACTTAAAAATATCTATAATTAATTGTTTTATCATATAATAATACTAAAATCCCAGACACACTCTCATTAAAGACGAAATCTTCCCGAAAGTAACTTTAAAATTAAAAGCTTTTTAAAGAAATTAATCAAGCCATAACAATTTGAAACAAACATGTTTACTTCAAAGTTTTTCTCGACATACACCTGTATCCCAATGGTTAGCGTTCACGTCTCGTAACACTAAAATAGCCGGATCGATTCCAGGGCAGCAACTTTTATCTTTTCCCCACTTTCTTCAATTCACGTATAATTTACCTCCTGTAACGCAGAAAAAATAAACGGATATTCGTCAACTAAAGGAAATTCACGGAAATATTTCTGAGAAATTGTAATTAAAAAAATATAATATTCTCAAACGACAGTATTGATTTACTGAGAGCTTTATGTTCTTCTTGTTGGGCGGAAATTGAACGATATGTCCTATTTATTTAGAAAATATTGCTTTTCACTTTACGAAAGCAAAAGCCCTTCCATAATTCATAGCTTAAAAAAATAAGATTTTAGTGTACCAGTACTTCCTATTCTAACATTTCTGTTAACTAATCGCAATTTATGATTCAATAAAAAAAATATTTATATTTCTAATTAGTAATGCTTATAAGGTTGTAATTTTTGTGGTAAATGTGATACTGGCGAACGTTGACATCTTTATTTCATATTTAAGAAAATAAAATCACATATGTTAAAGCCATTAATTTATAATGCATTTATAAATTAAAATATTGCTTTTGTATAGTCGTGAAAACTACGTAGTGAATTACGAGTGTACAACTTAGTTATATCTCTTCAGAAAGTAATCTTATTGTCTTAGTTGGAATAGATTTGTAATAAAAATGGCCGCTTTTTCACTTCACCGAGAAATACTATTTTAACTAACTATTTAGTAAAACTAAAGACTAAAGCTGCACGATCCATGAAGAATAGGGGCTTACAGTGCCCATACATGTTTATTTTACCCTACACCTTGAGGTACTTTACAGCATATGAACCGGCTAGGTTGTCAGTCTAACGCGGGACGCTCGGTATTTAGTTTCCAAGCGAGCTTGACACATTTTATGGAATCCGAATGGATGAAATTCTGAGGAAATCTTGCCCTGCCAGGAGTCGAGATCTCTATTTGCGGCGCTGCAGTCAAACGCGCTGGCCAATACGATATTGGGCTTACTATTTACAAAATCTAATATTAAATGGCATTGATGTGCATCACTTTATAATGTAAATAACATTTCGGCAATTAAAAATCTGTTTTTATTATGTGTTATTGCGTGTAAAAAAAAAAAAAAATAAATTCAAGTTCGAATGCGCTAATGAAGATTTCAATAGACGTACATCTCACTCTTTTAGAAGTGAGAGTTTTTGTATGAAGAAGTTGCAGTTCTGTAGTAGTGTAAAACTTTCGTAAGGTTGAATTTTTAGCCGTTTTGATAAAACAGTCGCGTTAAATTTAATTGCAACATTTGATTGAAAGCGACAAACTCATTTTTCTGTATTTCATTAAATGAATGTATTTTAATAGAACATTATAATGTATACTGTTTTGTAAAATATTTATTAGCCAATTGCATTCTATTTAAAGGATGAAATTTTAAACATTTCATTTTGGGAAATATAAAGAAAATATACTCTTGCTTCACCTCAATCAGTATTAAATCGACGAAGAGTACGAATTTCCATCCATGTGTTTTATGATGCTATAGTTATCTAAATTTTAACCTCTTCAGACCTAAAGCTGAAAAAATACTACAAATACTCATTCATTGGTGTTTCGCAAACAAAATATCATCAAAGATGACAGATAAAAGAATTTATCTGACATTGATACTTTAGGGGACTGTTAATATAGGTTCACAAATATGGATCTTAAATTACAAATCCCCTTAAAATATCAACATAGTTATCAATAGCCTAAATTCACATAATCACAAATTGAAGGGCTTTCAACAAATAAATGATCTACAAATCTTCAGAACATTTTATTGTAAAGGATTTAAGTTAAATAATGATGAAAATTTCTCAATTTCTTGGCCACACACTCTTGAAGTCATTTTACAAATTCAGATGAAAATAACATTTATTTTATGAGAAAATCAGCAAATCAAATCAATAAAGAAAAATCATGCGTCAAGCATAGATTATGAAACACTTCCCAACTCATTCGGATTAATGTAACAAAATATCATAGTTTAATAAGTTAAAATATTCTGTCTAAATCAACCAGATGGAAACGCATAATGCATTTGAACACCCAAATTCAGGTGTTCCCATCTACAGTCGGAAACTTATCCAAACAGTTCGAACAGCACTGTATATGATATATACGATATGATGTCTATTAACTACGTTCATGCAAAATTTATTTCAGTTAAAAATACATATGTACAAATTTGCCTTCAGCAATTTCTGCTAATAAGGAAAATAGTATGTGAATTCTTTTTGTGCAGCACTGTTTATGAGGTGTAGAATTTATATACAACGAGTAAAATACAAAAAAGTAGTTAAATTTAAAGGCTCATGCCGACATTGCAAACGCAATTCCAGCAATTATTACTCAAAGACAGTACTGTAACCGATTTCTTTCGCATGTTCCTGTAAATGATCGACAAATTTTATGAATACCCTACTCTTTAGTAATCATCTTGTAGTGGAATTCAGTGATTTATATCAGTTTAAATACATTTGAAACAGCGTAATGTCATTAAAATACTCTGCAAACGATTTTCTCCCTTATACCATAATACGGGTGTTTATAAAGTCCCGAACCCATTTTGATGTTTAATAATTCATAAAATAATAAAGATATAATATAAATGGTTAGATAGACACAAAAAGTTTCATGACCCTTGTCAATGAACTTCTACGTGTGTCCCCTTCGTCGCACGGAGAATACCAAGTCGATAGTCAATTTCACGCCATGTAGCGGCAAGCATGTCGGCATCCACAGAGGCTATTACGGTTGGTTTCCAGGAAGATGGATTGGGCGAGGAGGTCCAATTCCTTGGCCACCCAGATCACCTGATATAACGCCGCTGGACATTTTCCTTTGGGATTTGTAAAGGACAATGTTTACAGGAGGAGAGTGTCGAACATTGATGACTTAAAAGCGAGAATTACAACCGCAACAGCCTCTGTGGATGCCGACATGCTTGCCGCTACATGGCGTGAAATTGACTATTTACTTGATATTCTCCGTGCGACGAAGGAGGCACACGTGGAAGTTCATTGACAAGGGTCATGAAACTTTTTGAGTCTATCTAACCATTTATGTTATTAATTTTAATCTATCTTTATTATTTTATGAGTTATTAAACATCAAAATGGGTCCGGGACTTTAAAAACGCCCTGTAAAATAGAATTATTTTGGGTGACTCTGTAAATGAACTATTAATTCCACATACTTCATATACAATACCAAATATGGTTAGGTGACCTTAAATAAGGTTTACCAATTGTATGTAAAAATCCGAGTATATTTAGAGGAGTTAGAGCGCGGACAGCCGGACAGACAAACCGAATGCATAAACACTTTTCAACTTTGTTGGAAAGTGTTAATAAAAACATTCGGCTGTTAAGAAATGACATCAAAATGCCAAAAAATCAAACAGTTTAGTTTTTATAAGGAAAAGAATAGAGGTCCAAATATGTGGACCCAAATAACAGCTATAGGGTGTTCTAAAATCATGAACACCGCTTTATTATATGACATGATAAAGGTAAGTAGGCTGTAAAAGTTACAAGAATTTTAAAATAAATAGGGAACAAGCTTGTGTTAATGAAATAATCCTATCATTTCATCCCCCCCCCCCAAAAAAAAAGAAAAAGAAAATTAGTGTTTGGATATTTTATGCGATCGCTCTAAGCAAAATTATTTTTGACAAAAGTTTATAGTTTTCTCAAACAACAACATTAAAATAAATCTGTATACTTCAATTATTAAACGTACACTGATTTATAAAAAGGGAAAACTGTTTTTTAGCACGTTTATAAACAATTTCGAATGCGAATTCAGCAGAAAACAACGTCTAAAACTGAGAAGTGTGTTCATTAAAGGAAAAAATATATTTTCAAGTTTGAAAAAAAAATGGACATCTAATAAAGAACGAGTCAAAACCTGTCGATTTTAACGAATGAAAATGTTTAAAGGAGCTGATTAACTGAATTTATAAAAAAATAACAACAATAGTTACAATAAGTAATCGATATTATATTGACTTACTCTTAAAACAAATATAATTCTGACTAAATTTTAATTCCAACTTTCCAAATTATTGAAAAATTAAGCTGTATTCGTATACGTCGTCAGTAACATAAGTTATTAATTGAGGCTTTAATCTATGGATTACATAATGGAAAATCAGCGACTACAAAACAATCATAATTTTTGTTTTCCACAAAATCTAAAAAAGACATCTTTTTAACTATCGCAAAATTTGCAAGCATGTTTTTCATATTCATGTTCACTAATTAAAAAATATTTTAACGTGTAATAGATTATTAATAAATGTATTCCACAAAATGCTGTCATGTTTGCCAGCACAATTTTGCATATAAACAAGAGGACGTTTTACTTGAGGTTCTAATCTGTGTACTGCGAAATCCAGAATTTTACTTTTAGACGTATTCGTAGTAAAATATTTAGTTTTACGAAAGAAAATATTAATTTCATTTTTATTATAACTAGGGGATCGTAGGTTACAGAATATAAGTGAAAACCAATTTTTTTAATTGAAAATTAATAATATAGTAGTAATAAATTTACATGCAATATAGTTTTAAATTGTCCACTAAAAATAAATAAGCATTTTTATATGAAAAATATGAATTATAAAATCAAAAAAACTTTTTTAATTTATGAAAAGCGAATTTTTCGTATTAGCCGCATGCTAAGAGTTATTAGGCCAAGATTTTTCTGTTTACGGCATCCTTTTATTTTCTAAGAATTTCAGAGCTTTAAGCTGGTAGTTTAATTACCTGTCTGTGAAGTTTTTGTTTTATTTATATTATTTTATTTATTTAATCATAGAGGAAGTTTTATTAGGGTTTCGTTCATCTGACGAAACCCTATTCGTCTCGCTCCTCTGCCTGTCTGTCTATCCGTCACAGAGCCCGTTCTCAGAAATCATACATGTTGGAGACTTGAAATTTTGCATACTTATAGCTGAATACCACACATCATACGACAAATTATAAAATTTTGAAAAAGTCGTACATTTAACCCTTTGGGCTCCCGCATGTGTATTTTAAACAATTCTTTCTAAGTGAGCCCTAATTAGGTTGGAGGCGTGAAATTTCGCATACTTATAGCTGAACACATCACATCACACGACAAATCATAAAATTTTGAAAAAGTCGTACATTTAACCCTTTGGTCTCCCACATGTGTATTTTAAACAATTCTTTCTAAGTGAGACACTATTTAGGTTGGAGGCGTGGAAGTTTGCATACTTATAGCTAAACACAATCATGTGACAAATCATAAAATTTTGAAAAAGTTGTTCATTTAACCCGTTGGGCTCCCACATGCGCATTTTTAGCAATTCTTTCTAACTGAGCCCCTTATTAAATTGGAGATTTGAAATTTTGCATACTTATAGCAGAACACTTGAGGCCAGGCGACAAATCATAAAATCTTGAAAAAGTCTTACGTTTAACCCTTTGAGCTACCACATATGGATTTTAAGCATTTCTTTCTAAGAGAGCCCCTAATTAAGTTGGAGAGATGAATTTTTGCATACGTATAGCAAAATACCTCAGACTACACAACAAATCATGAAATTTTCAAAAAGTCTTATATTATTAGTCCTCCGGTCTCTAACTTGTGTATTTTAAGCAACTCTTCTAACCTCCGGCCTTTTCAACCGGGGAGCACTTTCCAACTTTTGCCGACACCCCTTTGACCATTCTTTCATATTATGCACCATAGCCTTACATATTTTAGTTCCACTTTACCGCCAGGGGCACCTACTTATCTCGGATGCTATGGGCCTAATCCCCTCGACTAATATATCGACGGATAGTATGTAAAACAGAAGTTCGTTCGGATAGAGTTCTGTTTAGAATAAAGTGCCCCTGGTTGCGAAATGTGGAACTAACATATTTTTCAAAAGGATAATGTGTTTTGAAAGGAATATTAAACGAAACCCTATGTGCGATCTGTGATCACACTTACCTACTTGTTTTTGTTTACGGAATATTAGTCGTAAGAAAATGATGAACTCTTTATGTTGTTTTAAGGGCAAACGATCTTTCTTAATCGATCGCCATGCGATTGAGATAAATTTAAAAATTAACCTCTCTTACCCGCAACCAGACTTATAAAAAATTAGTATTTCAATTTGATCTTTTAAAATCATTTTAACTCAAAACGTGAAGTCACGATTGTCAGCAAAATCTTTGCATGTGAACAGTCGCACTCTTAACTCGAGATTTTAATCTCAGCACCGGAGAGTAAAATTTGCCGTGATTTATGTTTTTTTTTTTTTTTTTGACGCATTTGTGTTCAAAAGTTTAGTTTTATCTAAGAACATCATCGTTTTCTTTCAAATATGACGTCATTTTGACTTACTTAAGCATTTCACTTAGTGTTTGAAACTTAGTACACATACAGAAGGGAAAAAAGTATGGAAAATTTTATTGGAAATTTTTTTTAGGAAAATGCGTATTTTCAAAATCACTACCTAATTTACCGTTCAAAATATTATGTCCCTAATGGTAATTTTCATCATTAAACCCACCCTATACAACAATTCGGTATTACTTACAAGGAAAGTCTCCATCCGGGCATATTCAGAAAAATCTGAAAAAATTACAGAGTGTTCTTCTCATGTGGATATATATGTTTATAAATTTTTTTGGCGGAACCTCGATAGAACGTTCGTAAAAAAATACTGAAAATTTCGTTTATTTGGCGATTTATCATCGGTTGGCGATGAAATGAAATTTCGAAAAATGCTTTTTTATGTCGAATACTCTTTAAGATAAAAATGTTTCATATTGAACTTGTTTAAATAAATTTAATGTAAATAACTTTAGTTTTGTCAGTTTTAGTTTGATTTAAGTATAGTTTTGTCATGTATATATAGATTTTCATAATGAGAGTTAAATATTAAATTTTATGAATTAAAAGAAAATTAAAATAAATTAAAATTGTTTCAATATCTCAAAATTAAGTCCAACTGAGCACTGTCGTGTCGATTGAATTTTGTTGCTATGGAAACGATGAATTCTTTGACATTGAAATGGATAACTGGTAAATGAATATTGCTGTGAAGAATCCAATGGAAATTCACAAAAAGAGTCCCACATATTTTCAAATAGAACTCTAGATAGGAAAAGCAATGTATAAGCATAACAGCTCAAAATATTTCTAAGTCTCAAGGTTCTGCAGGAAAAGATAAAAAGAATCAATCCATCTAAACCAATCTTAAAAGTTGACTGAAAAGGAGAATGGCGTGAAAAGAATAGGAGTTATGGAAATCCCTTTTAAGTAGCAAATTTGCCGATATTTTCCCAGGACAATTTAAAAATGAAACTAGATGCGAAATTTTCTCACGCTAGCAGAGAGTGTCTCTCTTGGCCAATGATATCGAAGTTTGTGAGTGATATCATTCAACATAGGCTCTGAGTGGGCCGACAGATAGCTTTTGTTTTAGGAAGGTGAATTGGAACGAACAGAGAAAGGAAGAGAGATGTGTTTGGGATCACAAGGAGGGAGTTGCTCTCAAAATGTTTGAGGCTGAGATTTCGGACAGGTGCGAAGCAGTCTGCCGATTCGGGCAGGGTAAGATTTCTCTGGTGGAAACTGCGAGATATCAATAGTTGACAACGGATTGGTATACACAACAAAACAGAGGCAGCTGTTTCTTACAAGACTATCGTGACAGGATTTTGGATTTATATCGAGAAAGAATCCAGTAGAATTTGAATGCTAACCCTATACTCTGAACATTAAGCTTTTAATGAACATTGTCGCCAGCTGTAAAGTACACAGAAAATATAATATAGTTGTATTGCAAGTATTAATCAAGAAATATTAATTTATATTATGTCATTTAAATAAATCGTTTGATTTAAATATTACTTGGGCCTCCGCTTGACTGAAGTTCCACGCTACCACGTCCACCGGTAAGTCGAAGGTTTTACAACTTGGTGGCAGAAGGTGGTATGCACAGCAAGGACTCTGAACATTAAAAGACTAGCTTAAGAGAAAGAGCTCCAGACGCAAGACCGTGTGTAGAAAAAAGCGACTTCAGTATCGTGCCGGACAGTTCCTCTAAGAAAGAGCTCCAGATGCAAGACCGTGTGCATAGGAAAACGACACCAGTATAGTGCCGGACAGTTCCCCTAAGAAAGTGCTCCAGACGCAAGACCGTGTGTAGAAAAAAGCGACACCAGTATCGTGCCGGACAGTTCCTCTAAGAAAGAGCTCCAGATGCAAGACCGTGTGCATAGGAAAACGACACCAGTATAGTGCTGGACAGTTCCCCTAAGAAAGTGCTCCAGACGCAAGACTGTGCGTAGAGAAAAGTGACACCAGTATCGTGTCGGACAGTTCACCAAAAAGGTGTTCTAGACGACATCCAGATACAAGACTGTGTGCAGTGAAAGGAGACTACAGTGCAGTGCAGTGCCGTGCAGTACAGTTCCCGAAAGAAAATGCCCCAGCAAAACAAATGGTAAGCTCATTATTTTGAGTGACTCTTAATTTATTAATTAATTGAAATGTTGATAAGAAATTAATATTTTAAAGGAAAACTTTTGTTTTGAGGTAAATGAAAATTTTAAAATTGAAAAATTGGTTAGTTAAAATAAGAAAATTATTAACTTATTAATTAATTATAGTACAAGGGAGCTGATACCCTTTGTCATTGGTTTTAAATTTTGAAATTTTTTTTTTTAAATTAAGAATACAGAAAACTAGGATTGAACTAGATTCTTAAGGCGAAAAAAAAAAATAGATGTCATGTAAGAAAAGTGCCATTGTGAGGAAAGTTTGCTTGAAAAATATTTTAGAATCAATTTGGATTATTTAATGATTGATTTTCCTAAATATATACTTGTATTCAAAATAGAAAAAGCATATGAAAAGGTTGCAAGGAGTGTTCAATTCTGAGTAAAATAGGGAAAATTGTTACCTTGTTACTGTTTGTTTACCTGTGTGTTAGCCTTTGGAAATATTTTTTATTATGTTCTATACTTTGTGGGTGTAGGGAATGTAAAAAGTAGAAAAATTATACTTCTTTTTCGAAACTCACACTAAAAAGTAGAATGTCTGAAATTTATTATAGTATTGCTAATTTATTTATGTATGTTGGGAATACGTTTGAAAACCATTTTATAACAGTAGATAAGGTTAGAATATTCTCGGTGAAGTGTCAAATTCACATCTTCTGAGTTAGTTGAAAAAAAAATAATAATAAATAAATAAATAAAGAGGGAAATCGTTAGGTTATCTTTGTAGTATCGGTAGGAATATAAAATCGATATATAATGGCGAAAATAACGGCATTGAAATATTGCCGAAAGGTTTATCTGGAAAATTTAGCAGAGGTATTAGGAGTTCCGATAGAAGAAAGTGACATAATCGCGACGATTATCCAAAAGATAGAGGCCACGGACGATTATGATGCCGATTTTGCGTTAACGCAAGTGGGATATATAGTGAAAGATAGGGAAGATTTACTTCTTTTAGAAAGAGAGAAAAAAGAAAAAGAAGAGAAAGAAAAAGAGAGAAATTTTCAATTAGAGCAATTAAAATTAACGCAAAATTCAGGGAGGCGTAACTCGACTTCCGGTAATGGATCGGAAAGACTTAAATTAGCGCTAAAAACTATAATGCATCGTTTTGATCCAGAACGTTCGGATATAACTCTATTTTTAAACTTGTTTGAACGACAGGCATTAAGGTCTGGGATAGAAAATGAGGATCTGGTCACGCATGTAATAGCTTTGTTGCCCGTAGAAGTAGCTGAATTGATCTTGCGCGAACCGACAGACCGGGTTGACAACTTTCAACATGTGAAGTCTATCCTGTTAGCTCGCTTTAGATTGAGTGGCGAGGCTTATAGACAAAAACTAAATAAACATTTACGAAACCCGAATAGTCCGTGGAAAGACCTCATTTTTGAACCAAATAGCTTTCTAGAAGGATGGTTAAACGATCTTGATATTACGAATTTTACGGAGTTAAAAGATTTGCTAATCACAGAACAAATTAAGAGGCGTGCCCCAGCGGATTTAAGGGAACATTTTATAGATTCGTGGGCCAAATATAAAGATCCAGGAAAACTAGCTAAGTATTTGGACGAATACGAAACTATAAAAGGGGCGTCAAAAAAATCGTGGAACAAAAAACTAAAATTCGAAGAAAATTCGCGGGATGAGAAAATGAAAAATGAAGACGAAACGAGAGGGGGCATTACGAAACCAAAACTAACTGGAGAGAACGAAATATAGAGAAATAAAGGGGAAAAATCTTTGAGCGAAAAAGGGTTATTAGGTGTTTCATTTGTTCGAGCCCAAACCATTTGAAGGTCAATTGTCCCGAAAACAAACGAAATGGAGAGCAAATTACCAGCGTTCATCATATTAGCGGAAGTACAAATTTTGAAGAAAGTTCTAAGCCGCGCGCTAACCAACGGAAGAGAATGCACAACTTTAAGAGATAGTGAAAGTCAATATGATGTGATTTCGAGGAAATTTATTAAACCCAATCAATTAGACGGTGGCACCATTCGAGTTAGACAGCCGTTAATGAACCATACTCGTCGCTTACCGACCGCCGAAGTTGTTTTAAAAATTGAAGGACTCGGGAGCCTAAAAACAAAAGCTATCGTGACGGACAGAAAGACGAATTTGCCCTACTATATTTTGGGTAACATAACTCAAAAATTAATTGATGATATTAAAAGGAAAAAAATGCAGATATCAGATGCAGTGGTCATCCATAATAAAGCGAAAGCGAAACACGAAAACGCGAATCTATCCCGAAGGGACGAGAATAAGATGAGGGAGGACAAATCAAAATTGACGAACGGGAACTTGGGAGAAAGAAAGAAAGTGGGAGGTACCCGGTCAAAAACGAGATATGAGAATTGGGTGGGAAGGGAGGATAATGCTGTATCACCCACGAGATAGGAAGATCAGGTTTTAGGATCGAATAAAAGAAAAAAGAAAGGTGTCAAAGGGGACCACGAGATGGGTTGCCCCATACGAGAAGTCAAACTGAAAAAGGTGTTAGAAAAATCGCATTATGAGTGTAAGGATTTAACACAGGCAAATAAGGCGTGTCAAAGTATAGATAGATCGGATAACCAAAGGGATATGTCCCTGAAAATCACACCGAGAAGGAACAAAAGAGAATTTTGGCGTAGCAATAACGAGAACAAAAAGTATCTCAGGTCAGAAAATCTAGTAAAGGAATTGGACGGGATTAAAGAGCGCGAAAGTGTTACGAGACGGATTAGTCGGAGGACGGGCGACTCTAAAATGTCCACGACTTATTGTGTGGCGATCGCCACAGGTAGACACGAAAAGTTGCAAAATTATCGTGTAAATAGACAAAAACCACAAGGGAAAAACGCGGAGAAAATAAATATGTTGACAAACGAAGATTCACGTCCGAAACACTATACTAAAGATAGAGATAGGTCTTCACATGACAGGCTCTAGCAGTTAGGAATTTAGCGCCGGATCAGGTGAGTCGAATTCGATTTAACTAAGTGTACATAAGTGAGTCGAATTCGATTGAACTAAGTGTACATATTAAATTTCATCTTATTTTGTGTAGATGTCATAGTGTAAAACTTTTAATGTGTTTTGTCTTTTAAAAGTGAAGTTCCATAAATCAAATGTACTCAGCATTAGTAAGTTAAAAGTAAATTGTATGAAAAGTTTTTTTGTGAAAGAGGTGAGTGAGATATATAAAGGAGGGTCACTCTAATATATGAGCTAACCTTTTCTTTGCAGATATTACGTCTTACAGCCAAAATATCATTTAAAGGCGGGGGGTATTGTGAAGAATCCAATGGAATTCACAAAAAGAGTCCCACATATTTTCAAATAGAACTCTAGATAGGAAAAGCAATGTATAAGCATAACAACTCAAAATATTTCTAAGTTTCAAGGTTCTGCAGGAAATGATAAAAAGAATCAATCCATCTAAACCAATCTTAAAGGTTGACTGAGAAGGAGAATGGCGTGAAAAGGATAGGAGTTATGGAAATCCCTTTTAAGTAGCAAATTTGCCGATATTTTCCCAAGACAATTTAAAAATGAAACTAGATGCGAATTTTTCTCACGCTAGCATAGAGGGTCTCTCTTGGCCAATGATATCGAAATTTGTGAGTGATATCATTCAACATAGGCTCTGAGTGGGCCGACAGATAGCTTTTGTTTTAGGAAGGTGAATTGGAACGAACAGAGAAAGGAAGAGAGATGTGTTTGGGATCCCAAGGAGGGTGTTGCTCTCAAAACGTTTGGGGCTGAGATTTCGGACAGGTCCGAAGCAGTCTGCCGATTCGGGCAGGGTAAGATTTCTCCGGTGGAAACCGCGAGATATGAATAGTTGACAACGGATTGGTATACACAAGAAAACAGAGGCAGCTGTTTCTTACGAGACTATCGTGACAGGATTTTGGATTTATATCGAGAAAGAATCCAGTAGAATTTGAAGGCTAATCCTATACTCTGAACATTAAGCTTTTAATGAACATTGTCGCCAGCTGTAAAGTACCCAGAAAATATAATATAGTTGTATTGCAAGTATTAATCAAGAAATATTAATTTATCTTACGTCATTTAAATAAATCGTTGGATTTAAATATTACTTGGGCCTCCGCTTGACTGAAGTTCCACGCTATTACTTCCACCTGTAAGTCAAAGGTTTTACATTGCCTTTATTTTGGAATACGCTTAAATATATAAAAGTATTTTTTATACATGAAATTTTTTTTAAAGTAATAAAATTAAATAACAAGCAACATAAATATGTAATACGAAAAAGTGTATTTATTAAACTCTCTCATTGTTTATGTTTAAATTCATTAAATACTTTTTACACGCATTCTAAAAATCAATTAAAAAACAATTTTCAGGTGCATTAAAATCGTTTGCTTTTGGCGAAAAAAGTACTGCTCGCCAAATCGTGTGACGTTTTCGTCTTTTCGCGCCAAAAACTCGAAATTATTTTATTTTTTTACAGACTTTCTACTGTAATTCCGCCGCTAAATTTGACTGATCTTTTATTACATACATAAGTAGTTTAATTGGTATTTTTTTTTCAAAATATTCTGAGTATATCCAGTAAGGAGACCTTCCTTGTTAGTTATCCCATCGACCAGTTTCGCAAAATTATATAAATCGCCAAACCACTCCCAAAATTATACAAATTGACAATTTTATTTTAAATAACGAAAGAACAATTAAATTAGTATAACATTAATAAAATTACAAATAAAACTTTGAAATAAAAATCACTTGACGACGTAAACATGTGTAACATGCTTAGTCATTTTGAATGTGACATTTACGATCAACCATTATTGGCATTTAATCTGATAATTTGGCGATAGATTTTTGGTCGACGGGATAACTAAGTAGTACCAACAATTTTTATCAACAAATTTGAATTTTTTTGAGATAATCACACGAATAATGATAAATAAACCTCATTATTTTTTTCTCTGAAATAATCTCATTACCATCATTTTGAAGAAGTTTCACAGAAAACATTTAAAATTAAAATATAATAATCGGACATATAAAAAAAAAAAACCGGCTAGTGCGGACACATCTACAAATGAACGGCTTTCAATTGAAAAAAATATGAGTAAATTTGGTTCAGCAGAAAGAAGACAGCAGATGATTAAAAGCAGTCTTGTGTTTTAAATATATAGGTTATATTACATATAGAATAATATATAGAATTCATCCAAGAGAAAATCATCAAGTTCTGTAATATAAATCGCTATTCTTCGGACAAAGAGAATGCACACCGTATGTTACTGCTCTTCTATATAGTCACACTAAATGTTTTAAAACATTGCGTTTTATCAGTGTGTGATTTAGATTACATTATAATCAAAGATAAAGCATTTTCACCTGTGAAGAATTTCAAAGTAGCTTGGACAAAAAGGACGCACTTCTACAAAACATATTTCAGTTTTAAGAATTAAAATATTCGCTTTTTTATATATTTAAAGTGACATCAATTGAATACTCTAAAGAATCCCACGTTTACGATCAAGTCTTAAAAAAACATGTATAGAAAGGTATGCAAATAACATCATTATTGCGGAATAATACACAAACCCATCAGAAAGCTATGACCTAATTTAAGAAGCTGGGCAAAATAACCTCGGGTATCTAATGATTTATATGACTTCAATTTTATTTTTTTGTTTATAATAGCTCCATGTTTTATCAGAAGTCATTCTATTATATTTTTCAAAATCTGGAAAATGTAATTACACACGGATTAATAATCTTGCATTATTTCATATTTTTGATACGAATTAAGTAAATCCGAGAAAATAAGTCACACAAATATTCTTTAAAATACATTTTTGTAAAGAGAAAGTGTTGTATTGCTTCTAAGTTAAATTGCAATAAACTAAAAGTCATTTAATTGAAAAATAAAAACGACATAAAGCCAAAACTCACCGGGCTTTATAACACACGATATTTTTGACGTAGCACGTGTGTTAATTTAATTTTTTTTTTTCAGTTTTCACGAGAAAATGGCAACAGAAAGATACAGCAATTTACTGTTTTCCTTTTTTCCCTTTACCTTCAACATAAATGGAGTACTTCAGTTGTCATGATTACAAAAAAAGTAATAAAAACTACAAAAAAATCAATATCATAAAATTAAATTGAGATGCAGCTTTCAAACGAATTGCATTTAAAATAGCATTATTTTCCTTATACGACGGTGTAAAATTTTAAAATGTGCGATGTTTAGAATTTTAAAAATGTACAATAGAGAAAATTGCAAAACCAAAATTTTATTTCAAATTTCAAATTGTTGGCATTCGCAAAATGACGTATGCGTTACGGCGCAGATATGTTTGTCTTTTATAATATAGATATTATTTTCACACACTGAAACCCTCTGAAATTAATCTCTCAATCTTAGTATCAACGGAGTTAAAAAAAAAAAAAAAAAAAAAAAACAATATTGAAATGCACAGATTTATGAGTAAAAATGAGTTATTTTAAATCATGACATCAAGTTTTTTTTTATTATAATACGAAAATGGAAACCATAATGGTATGATAATTCCCATTGTTTCTCTTCTCTCTTCAACAATGGAAATATCCCAATTGCCAACACTGTTAAGAAAAACTCCATAAAGGACTTTGAAAATTAAAATATAAAAATTGGATTATTTAAAAAGATAGCGAGTGTGGGCACATCTACAAATAAATACATTATTATTCTTTTTTTTTTCAAAATCGGTTCTGTATAAAGCTCAGGACCGATGACTAAAAATACAGCCTTTCTTTTAAATATATAGATTATACATACGGAGACCATCCAAAGAATTAAATATAGTTTAAAATCATACAAATATGGTTAAAAAGGGCAGGAAGAATATTTGACAAGCTTCATTGCATCCATCAAATATTTTTTTCAATACTTAAATCAACAGCTATTATAGACAGTTTTTGCAGATTTCATTATTATCTCAAAAACAAATATATATCATGCTTTCTATAAGAATGCAATTACTTTCCTTCTATATATAAAAAAAATGTAATGGTTTGGAAATGGACCAATAAAAATCTGCGTAGATCTGCCATGTACACTCCTAGATAGGCATCCATATTTCTTGTGACCGGGGGTCTTTCTTCGTTAATATTAAGAACACTGTTTCACGCAAAAATGTGAAAATTGGTGCTGATATAGAAAAATGTTTGAGAAACACGCTGATGCAGACAGTTTTTAAATCGAATAATTATTTTAAGGGATATTTAATGTTCAAGTTGGTAAAAAAAAAAGAAAAAAAAAATATATATATATATATAATCATTATTTGAGCAAAAACTATACGTAGGAATGTAAACCTTTTTACGCCATTTAAAACTTTAGAAGTTCCCGGTGTGCAGTATGTGCTACATTTATTTTTTTTTTTAATTTGACTCTTTTTTTGAGGATTTATCTAGATTTTAAATTCAAATTTGCAGTATTTCGACAGATATTTTTTATATATTTTAGAAAAGGGTATTATTTTAAACTGTTGTCAATTTTTAAAAAAGCGCAATGAATATTATTTCCTTCAAATTAAAAATTTATTTACACATGGCTATTATAATCAGAAAAAACGTTGGTTCTTTTCGGTTAACCGGGCGACAGTTTTATATTTACATACTAGCAGGCTGAGCCCGCTGCGCTGGACCATTTTTCAAATAAACCTTCAATCAATCGAAATGGAAAATCCGACCCTGTATTTTAAATTAATATGGACCTTCATCTGGAATGTCCTTCCGCATTTTCTGAATACGCATCGGACGCAATTGCGCTATTATATTATCTGATGCGTTAGACGAAATACGGGCAATTCAGAAGCAACTCTTTAGTACACATGTAAGGTTTGGGAGGGAAATGCGGCCATTACGATCATATCACCACACTACTAAAAAAGAGAGAATTACAATGACTGCAGAGATTGACCATTTAACTTAAAGAATGTTCGTGTTATTCACTTCCGTTTGTTAGTTTTTTTACTCCGGGCTTCTCAGCTTGGTACTTTGTGCGGATCTGATAACATAAATACAATCTCTCTCTACATTATTTTTGGTAATATACGTCTTCTTTTGCCAGGTTTTCTCTATTTCTTATCTTCGATTTCCAGTAGAGTAAATACAATCAAAACAGTATTTAACTTTTATATTTTAAAATATATGAATCATGTAAAAGTGGATATTTAAAGCGGAATTGTGTGAGTAAAATTAAAATAATGTAATTTTAACTGCCGTTTCTTTTTACATACCAGTTTTAATCATGCAACTATTAACTTAGGAAAATAACCTCGATAACTAATTCAAATAGAAAACTAAACCTCTAGTTTTCAATAAATAAAATCTTCCCAATCATCCGTAAACGGATCCACAACCAAGTTTGATGTGCAACGTTAGAAATGTTCGTAACGGTATGGCTAAAAATGTACCAGAGTTAGTTACAAAACAGAGTTAATTACGTTCCAAACTACATTCCATTAAAAAATGTAGAATTGCTGTTGATTAAATTTTAGATCTTTCACTATCAAAACTCTTTGCAAATGATAAATAAAGTTAGTTATGCAAAATTTTTACTTGTGATCTTTTTTGGCAAACCGAAGATTTTTTCCGCATTTCTCTAATGAGCGTAATAATAAGAAGAAATAAACATGCTTTTATTTTCAAGACGTCATTATTCATCAGTTTGTTGCCTAAATAAAACTAAAAAAACGTTAATTTGCGTCTATGATCAGCTGCTCGGACTGTGCATCAGCCAAAATTTCTTTATAATGATTGAAATTTTATTAACAATTTGGAAAAATGGTTATTGTTCTTGTCAGGATGGGAAATCAAAAGCATAGCTGAAGGTTTTTATTGGTTTAATCCGCATTTTATTCGTTTTTTGATGGGTCTATACAGTAATCTGTATTTCCTTTACTT
Organism: Maratus speciosus; assembly: GCA_963932465.1. Taxonomy (NCBI): domain Eukaryota; kingdom Metazoa; phylum Arthropoda; class Arachnida; order Araneae; family Salticidae; genus Maratus; species Maratus speciosus. The sequence continues at coordinate 175,117,666 of OZ010792.1, read as the reverse complement.
TGAACAGAAATGGATACCTTCTGTTGCCACTATGACAAAAAGTAATAAAAACTAAAAAAAAAAAATAATAATAACTCAGAAACAAATTGAGATACAACTTTCAAACAAATTGCATTTAAAAGTACATTTTTCTTTCTATACGACGGTGTAAAAAGTAATATTGTGGGATGTTTAGAAGTTTAAGAATGAAATTTCATTTAAAATGGCTCGTCAGATTTCTTGGAAATCTAACGATAGAAAAGCCTTTTCCCGAACAGCCAATGAAATGCTTGGATAATACATAAGTTTCAGGTGGATAATACGTACGAATTGCAGGCAATTTTTGTCGCTTGGAATTTTTACATGTAATAACACTATTAATGTTTAATTCATGACGTACGTAATGTATGATCAACTCCGTGCGATTTTTTATGTCTTGAATTTTAGACTTCGAAAAAATCACTTTCCAAATGGTCGTTGTAATTTGATAAATTCCCCCTTTTTTTTTTTTTTTTTTTTAATCTGAGGTACTTTTTTTTTAAACCTAGGGTAAATGAACAAATATTGTTCCATTGGCCACCTTTGGCATTTGAAAGTTTTTTTTTTCTTTTTTTTTTTTTTTTTTTTTTTTTTTTTATACATTCAAAGTAATGCTTTTTTAGTGATAGTAAAATAAACCTAAAATTTGTCACTACGAACAGGTGCTCGGGCTGTGCATCAGCCAAAATCGTATAATGAGTGAAATTTTAATTGAATTTGAGGTACTTTTTTTAAAAAACCTAGCCTAAATGAACAAATATTGTTCCATTGGCTACCTTTGGCATTTGAAATTTTTTTTTTGTACATTCAAATTAATGCTTTTTTAGTGATAGTAAAATAACTGCGCATGAAAAATATCTATTAGTAAATCTTCTTTTGTCCGTTTGCTCCATAATAAAAAAAAAACATAAATTTACTAATTGCTAATTATTAAAAGTACAAATTTCGTGTAATCTTCTGAAATTGGATTTACCGTCCACGGTTCCTTTCAAATATAAACGAATCTTCCAACACTATGTAGTAAATTCGCCAATTGTAAGGTAGCTGATTATGGAAAATTCATCCAATATGTTTTTATAACATTTCTAAAAGTAGGGAAGATATGAAAAAAGAAAGAAATGACGAATGGAATGAAATATCGAAAAGTGATTTCAGAAAGCAATTTTTGTTGCAAAATGTCTTTTTTCATGATAGAAATAACGCATAATTGCTTACATTTTCTTAAGAATAATCTTTACTACCTAACATTGCAAACTTTGAACGTTTGTATAACGGAAATTGGCGATATGTTTTTTATTAAAAAAAGAATGGACAATATTAGCTAATCTGGCTTCGAGGTTATAAAAGTCGATAATTTGGGGAAAACAAACCGACATGCTTTCGCAGTAAAGTATGATGAGAAATTTTTTAAATGTCTAAAATTAAATTATTTTACAATATGTATGTGCGTGAGTGGGAGACATTTATACTAAAATTAAAATATTTTACTCCATTTTTAAAATATTAATAGCTATTTATATATTGTACATTTGAATTATAAATATTCTTAAAAAATGCTTTCCTACACTTGCAAAATCACCTTTATTGTAAACGTCGCTTGAACCCAATTCACGCTTACGTCTTTTTGGCTTAAAATCAAATTGTTTGGCGACAAAAGTGAACTCAAAATCACAAATAAACATATAACATGTAAATCATAAGTACCATCATTTTTACAATTACATCTGCTAGTTTCGTCTGTGAGTCACATGATGGAAGAGTTAGAAATAAAAGAGAACAAATCAAAAACAATATTGTTACCACAAGGAAGGTCTCCGTAAAGAGCATACTCAAATTATTGTGAAAAGAAAAATGCTTTTAAAACTACTAATGTATGTAGTAAAACATCAGTCAAATTTGGTGGCGGAATCTCAGTAAAAATCTGAAAAAATCTATATATATTCGAGTATTTGGCGCAAAAAAGACGAACGTTCCATGCTATTTGGCTAGCCAACACATTTCCATCCCTAATGCAAGATATTTAAATGTATTTGAAAATTGCTTGTTAAATAAGTGCTTAAATGCCTAAAACTCAATGAATTTAAACTTAAACGAAGGATTAGCGTATTATTTTTTTTTTTATCTTTAAGCGTATATAATATTAAACAAAAACCTAATTTGAAGAACAAATAAAAAACAAATTATTTCCTACATTGTTTAGCCCGAGAAGGGACAGATATTAAAATATTTCATTCAACTAGTTGTACATTTAATGTTAAATTTTTGTAACAAATAAGTTATACCAATTGAACATTAAAAACAAAAATAAAATTCATACAACATGATACTTTAAACACCCTAAAAATTTAGATTCCATTCAAATGAAATCGAAATAAATCTTAGACGTTTTCCATTTTTCAGTTATAAAAATTTATCGCAGATTTTTGTATTATTTTTATGATGACTGTATATAAAATGATAAGATACATGCAAAATGCAAAACTTTAAAAGTCTAAGATTTATTTCGATTTCATTTGAACGGAATCTAAGTTTTTAGGATGTTTAAAGTATCATGGTGTATGGATCTTATTTTTATTTTTTAATGTTCCTTTGGTTTAACTTATTTGTTATAAAAATTTAACATTAAATGCAGAACTAGTTGAATGAAATATCTTAACATCTGTCCCTTCTCGGGCTTAAACAATGTAGGAAATAAAATTTGTTTTTTTTAATTTGTTCTTCAAATTAGGTTTTTGTTTAATAAGTGAAGTTTTTAATAACTACTGCATTCAGAGGAACACATTTAAAAATTAATGGAGGGTTCCATCATCAGGCTTTGATTCATGTGGTATCGTATCACAATTTGTGATGCAATTTACCTATTTATAATTCAAAATATTTCACCAGTGCAGTAATGCAAGTTGCTGTACTTTGGGCAAAAACTTCCAATCTGAACGTAAAAAATCTGTTTGAAAATGTCATTTTTATTTTTACTATGACACCATATTCAACTTCTTTTTAATTCTTAGGGGAAAAAAAAAAAAACATTTCAGTAATTTTCCACGTGAAAATCATTCAAGTAAAATTAGACAAATTATTATTACAGCTTTTGAATTATTGACAACAATGAAAAGAAAAAGTTAAATTTTATTGGAAAAATGTCAGTTGATTCTCAACGAATAAAGCGAAATTTGGAATTATTAAGAAAAATATTTGAAAAATGTAAATAAAAATTAGCCCATGTTACTCTCTGGGTTATAATTCACTCATATACAAAGGCAATTTAACATCCATTCTGACCCTCACGTCAGGCAAACATTTTCACATTTTAAATTTATAATATTATTAGAATTAGAAAAGAAAAAAAATGAGTGGCATCAGGGACAAAAAGGTAGGAAGAAAAAAATGAAAAAGTTATGATCTCCATAGGCTTTTATATGTTAAATTAACATTGAGAAGTGACACTGGAAATAAATAAGTATTGCGCTGCCGCGCAATACTTAAATAAAAAATAGCGTGTTGCAGTAGTTATTTAATTTTACATGGCTTCACCGGCAGGAAGTGTTTTAAGGGTACTATTTGATTATTCATTCAACCAATTTCGCCAAATTATATAAATTGCCAAACTATTCGCCAAATTATATAAATTGCCAAACTACTCGCCAAATTATACAAATTGACAAAATTTTTATTTTAAACAACGAAAGAATAAATGAATTTTTAAGCATTAATCAAATTACAAATAGAAGTGAAATTAAAGGTCACTTGATGACGCAACAAACACGTGTATAGTGAATGTAAAATTTACGATCAGCTATTACTGGCATTTAATGGTATAGTTTGGCGATAGTTATTTTTTCGACGGGATAATCAAGTAGTACCGTTTTAAGTTTGTTTTAAAAGTAGCTGGCTAATTAAAAATGCTACCATTAAACATTTTATGTTAAATACTTGTTTCCATGGCAACAATAACCTTTATTTCTTGTTTCTGATACTAACAATGTCGAAGTCAAATTGCCAATGTTCCGAATCGGACATTAATTTTGAATTTGGAAAAAAAATAATAAACTGAAATTTTGTATTAAACCGTATAATTACGATAATAAAATTTTAATATATCTACCCTATATATATAAAATCCTGATGAAACGAATTTATGAAACGAATATATGAAACGCCTGAAATATATCGATTCTTTGAATCGACTGATTAACAACTGATTTTGTTTCACGGCGATTTCTCCTAAAATATGGAATACTTTGCGATGAAATTAACACCAAAAATCCGTTTTAATCCACAGATCTCAAAACTGGTATTATAATTTTAAAATTCGAATTAGTTTTCGAAATATTATTTTTTTTCTAATTTTAAATACATTTTTTCTAATGATGGCAAATCAAATTTTAATCATAACAGAATTTTTTTTTTCATAATTCAGAAAAGGTTACTATTTTAAATTAATTTGGCGACAGTTGGGCCTCCTTTAAATCCATGCTAAGAACAATGCTTTTTTTGTATTGCGTTATCATTTTATTAAATACAAAACTTTTATTTAAAAATGAAACATTTAAATTGATGGCTTTCACTTCTTTTTTTAAAAAAACAAAACGAAAAAAAAAAATATTAGACGCAGATATAATATACGCACCGGGGTACCTAATTGGCGCATAAATGGCATTATTTTGAATGACATGGTAACTCGGCTATTGTTGATTATTTAATAATAAATGTATATTTACTTTTATTTCCTTTTTAAATTTATATAAATTATTTTGTTCTATAGTAATTAATTATTTTTTTGCTATTTCCTTTTGAAAATAATAGAAAATAATTAAAAAATACGGTACAATGTAGTTGTTATTCCGTCACCCAATTTCGCAAATTATATAAATCGCCAAATTGTACAGATTGACAAAATTTTTATTTTAAATAACGAAAGAACAAATAAATTAGTATAACATTAATAAATATAAAAATAAAACGTCGAATAAAAATCACTTGATGACGTAAACACGTGTAACTTGCTAAAAGTCAAGTGAATGTGACATTTACGATCAAGCATTATTGACATTTAATCTTATAATTCGCGATAGATTTTTTGTCGACAGGATAACTAAGTAGTACCAAAAATACATATGTAACTGGTATTCGAAAACGAGGCTTTCGCCAAATTTTCGTAAAAAAATCATGCCAAACATGCGGTACGTATATGACATCTGGCGAAATATTAAATTATGTAACACACCATGACATTTAATTTCAACTTCAAATCAATGTTTTAATTTACCACACGAACAATAAAAAAAATGCTAACTGGCGAGTTAAAAAAAAGATATTGGCGAGATTTGCACCCGGCTTTTTTTTCTTTCGGCACAGATGTCATATACGGCCCCATATTGGCGCAATTTTTTTCTGACCCCAATGTCATATACGCAACGGGTGCTTAACTGGCGCCAAAGTATCGTTATTTTGCTTGATATGGTAAGCCGGATGTTGTTGTTTATGCTGTTGATGCGTTCCCCAATTTGGCGTTGGAAAAAAAATCGCGCCAATATGGGGGGCGTATATGACATTTGTTCCAAACTTCCATATGAAAGGCGAAGGGATCAGATCGTATTTGTTTATGGCATTTGATGACTTGAACTATTATAATATAGATGAAATGATGGGGATAGAATAATATTTATCGACTTATCACCTGTGCCTGGATAATATTAAAACATCAAAATGGCACATAGAGTATAAAAAGCAAAGTGTTCCGCCCGGAATTGTTGATGATAGTCACATGATTTAGGCTATTGTTATAGAGAATGTTTTAAAATATCGGTTGACAAAAACTCTGAATGCTTAATTCATTTTATTTTAGCTTCTTTTCAAATGTTTGACTGATCCTCTTTAATCAAAAACGAAAACAACCATTGGATGTCTTAACAGCAACTGATTCTCCGTTAAATTTTTGCCATCAAAGGGAATGGAATAGAAACCCGTTTACATGGAGATCTGCACAGCTTTTCCAGTGTAATTTAATCTTCTCTAATATTTTTAAAACCCATTAGATTTTTAGATTTTCAGATTCTGCGGTGTGTGAACGGGGGTTGGCGAGCGTAGCTTGCAGGGGGCAGAGCCCCCTAGTACACATATAAAGTTATATGACAAAACTGTAGTAATATAATTGTATTTATTTAAGTTAAACTTAATCTAACTATCTTCGTATGAAGAGTAGAAAAAGGTCTTACTTAAAAATTATTTATGATAAAAAAAAGTATCATTCAAAATTTTATTGTGCCGCCAACCAGCATTAAATCGCCAAAAAATTAAATTTTCATTATTTTTTTACAAACGCTAAATCGACGTTATGCGGATTTTTTTTATAAAGATATTATATGTCACGAGAAGAATCTTCTATATATTCCTCATGAGAAGATTTTTTTTTTCAAATATTTCTGAGCATGCACTTATCGAAAATTCCTTGGTATCATCCTATTAATTTTTAAGATGCATTTTTCTTAACCTGACACAAAAGATAAAGACCCAAATCTTATTTCAATTGCAATATTTTAACTGAGTATTTTTTTAAGCATTACGAACATTCCCTTTCATGTTTAAATTAAATATTTTCGTTTTTTAGTATTATCACTCATTAAAACGGATTTTTCTCTTCTTTTTTTCTTCCTTCTTTTGTTAAAATTAAAATTAGTAACAGTTTTTCCTTTTATGTTACGAGGTGTAATAGCTGTTTCAATTTTTTTTTATGAACGATGAATTTCGCCAAGAAAGAAAATGGTAAACCTTATCATCCAAAATAACAGAACTTTCCGTCATAATTCTATTACTAATCTAGGTAGAATGATGTGTTATAGCTTAAAACCTTTCCTGTTACGATACCTGTCTAACGGTATAAGTTCCGTAAAAATCCATGCAGTAGAACTCGAAATCTAGGCGTTCGGAACGAAATTTCCGTTTGGATTTTATATATATAACTAGGGGGCTCTGCTCCCTGCAAGCTACGCTCGCCAACCCCCATTCAGACACCGCAGAATCTAAAACCACGCTAATTTGATCGGTTTTAAAAAGATTAGAGAAAATTGAATTATAATTGAAAAAACATTAGCGATCTCCCTGCAAACGTGTTTCCATTCAATTCCCTTTGATTGCAAAAATTTAAGGCCGAATCATTTGCTATTAAGACATCCAACGGTTGTTTTCGTGTTTGATTAAAGAAGACCAGTTAAACATTTGAAAGGAAGCTAAAATAAAATGAATTAAGTAAACAGAGTCTTTGTTATTTTTTAACAGCATTATAAAACGATTCACATAATAGAATTTACTACAATTACTACAATTTACCGCTTTAACCCCTTCATGGGCGGTAGTTCATTTTTGGACCACTTAATTTTAATTCTTAAATGCACTAGAATATTGGAATGCAATTTTTCCTTTTATTATTAAGTGAACAAAAGCATTTTCGTATTTCGAAAGTTGTTTGTAAATTCTGGTGCCATTTACTGATTTCATCATTTTACGAATAGAAGTACCTTTCCCCTGAAAGTGTTAAACGCATATTAATGTATTTATTAATTTAAAGTTTCCTTTCTCTTTTAATATTCACGTATAAATACAATTTTCAATATTTTCCTGCTTGTAACACGTACTCATGTAATAGTAATTTTAAAGGGTTTTTTTCTGTTTTAATAGTCACTTGTAAATAAATTTTTAATCGTTAGGAAATATTATTTTTTGCGCTGTTTTTAGAATTGAAAATAATCTCTATAATAATATCCTAAGTCATGTGACTATTATCAACAATTCTGGGCGGATTCCTTCGCTTTTTATATTCCAGGCGGTCATTTTGGTACTTTAATGTTAGCCAGACACAGGCGATAAGTCGCCAAATATTATTCTATCGCCATGATTTCACTTAAATTACAATAGTCCAAGTCATTTAACTGCCATAAACAATTACAACACTTCGCTTTTCCTAAGAAAGGATTCCATTTTGATTAAAGAATCAAAGTTATATTTTCGAATAAAACTACATAAAAGATGTCATGATCACAAAGAATTCTTGATACTTTTATGTTAGCCGGGTGCAAATCTCGCCAATAGCTTTTTTTTAACTCGCCAGTTAGCATTTTATTTTATTTTTCGAGTGGTAAATTAAAACGGTACTACTTGGTTATCCCATCGACCAAAAATCTATCGCAAGACTATAAGATTAAATGCCGATAAAGGTTGATCATAAATGTCACATTCACTTGACTGTAAGGAAGTTACACGTGTTTACGCCACCAAGGGATTTTTATTTCGACGTTTTATTTTTATTTTTATCAATGCTAGGTACAGATGTCATATACGCCCCATATTGGCGCGACTTTTTTCGACGGCAATTTAGCGAAAACATCAACAGCATAAACAACAACGTCCGGGTTACCATATCAAGCAAAATAACGGCACTTTGGCGCCAGTTAAGTACCCGTTGCATATATGACATTGGCGTCAGAAAAAAATAGCGCCAATATTTGACATCTGTGCCCAATGCTATACTAATTTATTTCGGCACAGATGTCATATACTCCCCATATTGGCGCGGTTTCACCACCATAAACAACAACATCCGGATTACCATATCAAGCAAAATAACTATACTTTGGCGTCAGTTAATCATTAACCGGAATCGCTAAATTGTTCCACATTAGTGGAATCTTATGTCCAAAAGGACCCTTTAATTAAAATCCAAGTTATTTTCTAATATATATGAAATTACCACTTAGATGGGTTATAAGCGCATTGAAAAAAGTTTCATGTACTATATAAATCAACTTTTATTCATACTAGGGGATGGTACCCGGGCTTCCCGGGTAAAAGAATATAGGTGAAAACATTTCTTTTAATTGAAAACTAATAATTTTATTAGATTAACAACTTACATTAAAAAAGCATTTTTCATATGGAAAATGCGAATTATAGAATCAAATAAATTTTTGAAATTTATCAAAAGGGCTTGTTTTCTTATTAGCCGCATGCTAAGAGTTATTTGCAAAGATTTTGCTACTTATGGCATCCTTTTATATTCTGATGATTTCCGAGCTTATACATGTCTGGTAAATTTGTGTTTTATTTATATTATTTTATTTATTTATTCATAGGGAAGTTTTTTTTAATGAATATTAGCGGTAAGAAAATTGTGAACTCTTTAATTTGTTTTAAGGGCAAACGGATTAATCTTTCGTAATCGAGCTCCGCGCGATATAGATAAATTAAAAAAAGAAATTCAGGCTTTAAAACTGTTTTTAAAACCATAGACAATCAGTAAAATGAGATAAACTTTGCAAACCAATTCCATTTGAAAAATAAAATCCTATTTGGTGATCTAAAAATTTAAATTGTACGATTACAAATATGTTAGATTTGTGTTTTTTCAATATTATTCTTTTATTTGTTTATAAAATAAGTATTAATTTTGTTAATTTGTCTTCACAATAATTTAGATTGGTGGTTTTTTTAATATGATTCTTTTATTTGTTTATAAAGGAAGTATTAATTTCTTTATGTAAAAATAGTCAGAAACAAATGCTGAAAAATGTGTGTTGCTTTATGTGCAAAATGTTTATTATTATTATGTATTGAAACCGGCACGTGATAAGATAAACTTAAAAAAAAATCATGTTTAAAAATTATTTTAGAAAATATAATACATCAGTCAATGTATACAGTTTTTAAACAAATTGCATTTGAAAGTATTTTTTTTTTCCCTATGCGACGAAAATTGAAAATTTACGATGGTCAGAAGATTAAAAAATTGCAGTAATGAAAATTTCAAGACCGAAATTTTATCATGAAGTGTTGCCAGTCGCAAAATGACGCCATCGTTACGCACAGATACGTTTGTTCTTTATAATATAGATACTTAATCAGTAAAATATAATAAAGATCAGTTATTAGGATGTAGCTATCAATTGAGGCTCTTATGCTTGGACTTCCGGAATGAAAACAGCAATTCTCACCTTCTCAAAATTTGTATACGCACTTCTCATATCCATATTCATCATTTTTAAAATATTTGGATTTTGTTTCATTATTTAAAAATCATTTTAACTCAAAACTTGAAGTTACGATTGTCAGCAACATCTTTTATGTGAACATACGCACTCTTAACTTGAAATTCTAATCTCAATTCCGGAGAGTAAAAATTTCCGTAATTTATGTTTTTTAGACGCATTTGTGTTAAAATGTTTAGTTTTATCTAAGAAAATGATAGTTTTCTTTTAAATATGATTTCATTTTCACTTAAATAAGCATTTCACCTAGTATCTGAAACTTAGTATCAGTATACATGCAAAAGGAAAAAAACAATATAGAAAATTTATGAGGAAAAACGCGTGTTTTCAAAAGCAGTATGTCATTTTCCGTTATTATGCCCTTAATATAATATTCTGCTCCTAATGGGATTTTGCGCCACTAAACCCTATACAACAATTTTTATCGACAATTGTGAATTTTTATCAGAAAATAGCATGAAAAATGTTAAAAATACCTCACTATTTCTCTCTTGTCTGCAATAATGAAAGCTATCTAATTTTCATCATTTTGACGAAATTTCATAAAATGCTTTTAAAATTAAAATATAAAAGTGGAGATATTTAAAAAAACAGATTGTGATATCACATCTACAAAGGAAGAGCTTTCAGTTAAAATATATATATATATTAGTAAAATTGGTTCAGCAGAAAGATCGGGGCAGATGACTAAAAACACACTTGTGTTTTAAATATATAGATTATATAAAATTAGGAAAAATTAAATTAAGCAAATTATGTTATTTTGATAAAATGATAGTAGAATGCCCTAAAGAATAGCATTAAAATTCGAGAGAATTTTCGGCAAAATCTTCAGGAACACAATATTAATTTAAACCACGAATTATTTGTTTGCTTGTCTAACTCGGCGAAGCAAATCCATCCAGGCGAGAATCATCAATTTCTGTAATATAAATCGCTATTATTTGCATGTCACCTCTCTTTTATAAAGACACTCTAAATTTTTGTAAAACATTGCGTTTTATCAGTGTGTGATTTCGATTACATTACTTTCAAAAGTGAGCATTTTCACCTGTGAAGAATTTGAAAGCAGCTGGGCTGTGAAAATGACGAAACTTCTACGAAACATAATTGAGGTTTAAGAATTAAAATACACGCTTTTTTATAGAATGACGTCATTTGTATCCGCTAAAACAATCCACTTTTACAATCCACTCTTAAACTTCGTCTATAGAAATGTGTGCATATGACGTCATTATCACCGAATAAGAGACAGATATTCTTGACATAGCCCATATTTTAATTTCAACTTTTTTTTCAGGTTTTATGAGAAAATGGCAACAAAAAGATACAATATCTCCTATTTTCGACTATTTTCCGTTAATTTCAATGACTTCAAATAGAAATGGGATACTTTGTTGCCACGATTAGAAAAATTGTATTAAAAACTACAAAAAAATTAATATCTTAAAAATAAATTGAGGTACAGCTTTCAAACAAATTGCATTTAAAAGAGCACTTTTTTCCTTATACGACAATATAAAAATTTAGAATGTGCGATGTTTAGAAGTTTAATAATTTGCAGTAAAGAAAATTGCAAAACCAAAATTTCATTTCAAATTTCAAAGTGTTGCCATTCGCAAAATGACGTATGCGTTACGCACAGATATGTTTGTCCTTTATAATATAGATATATCATGAAATTATATATATATATATATTTTTTTTTAATTTAGTTCTTTAAGTGTTAATGCGCGCGTTTCAAAATTAAACTTTTTTTTTTTTTTTCCCGTTGTATGGTCAAAATGGACCCACGATTCCTGTTAAGGGTTAAGTACCTTTGCGTATACGACATTGGCATAAGAAAAAAAAACGCGCCAATATGGAGCGTATATGACATCTGTGCCTTTATTTCTTCTTTCTTTATTTAAAATAAAAATTACGTCAATTTATAAAATTTGGTGAGTGTTTTGGCGATTTATATAATTTGGCGAAATTGGTCGACTGGATATCTAAGAGTACATTTAAAACATTGCTTTGAATTTGAAATTAAATGTCAGGATTTCTTGCAATATTAAATTGGTTTGGCGTGGGTTTTTTTTTTTACGACAATTTGGCGAAAACCTCGTTTTCGAATACCAGTTACATATGTATATGTATTTTTAAATTATTTTCTATTATTTTTAAAAGGAACTAATAATAAATAAAAATAATTAATAACTATAGAACAAAGCAATTTATAACTTTTTTTTTGTTTTAAATTAAAAAAAAAATAAAGGTAAATAAATAAGCAACAGTAGCCGGGTTACCATGTCAGGCAAAACAACGCTTTTTGGCGCTATTTAGGTAACCCGGTGCTTATATGACATATTTTTCTTTTAATTTCGTTTTAAAAAAAGAAAGAAGTTAAAGCCATTGATTTTAAATTTTTCAGTTTGAAATGAAAGCTTTGTATTAAATAAAATGATAATGAAAAAAAAAAACATTGTTTAGCATAGATTCAAGTGAGGCCAAACGGGTCAAAAATTAATTAAAACTAATAACCCTTTCTGAAATACGAAAAGAAATATCAGTTATGATTAAAATTTGAGTTGCCATCATTAGAAAAAAGTGTGTAAAATTAGAAAAAAATTATTATTTCGAAAACTAATTCGAATTTAAAAATTCTAATACCAGTTTTGAAATCTGTGGATTAATATTGATTTTTGGTGTTAATTTAATCGCAAAGTATTCCATATTTTAGGAGAAATCGCCGTGAAATATAATCATTTGTTTAATCCGTCGATTCATACTTGCGTTTCATACTTCCGTTACATACTTCCGTTTCATTAGGATTATATATATATATATATATATATATATATATATATATATATATATATATATATATATATATATATATATATACATATATGTATATATATATATATGTACACACACATACATATATATGCATACATATGTATATATATATGTACATATATGTGTATACATATTGTATATATAACACTGGCGCCCGGCTAACCGAAAAGTAGCAAAACGTTCAAATGAGAATTAAGTTATTACGCGTTAAAAATCGGGAAAATATTGAAAATTACGTCATAAAAGCTATAGCTACACATGAATTTTAAAGGAGAAAGGAAATTTTTAAATAATAAATTCATTATTATGCGTTAAAAGTCGCAAACTAAAAAAAATTACGTCATATTTAAAAAGGTCAAATAATTGACAGTTGGCAAAATAGTTTAAATTAAAAAAATATATTTGCGCGAGACATTTATTTCATATTTTGCGATAATAATTTCAACTATTATCGTGAATTCTAAAACAGCGCAAATAATATTTCCTTTCTTACAACAGAATTTTTTTCATATTTATGTTAAAAAGAGAAAGAAAACTTTGGTGAAAATTACATCAGATATAAAACGATACATTTCAAATGTGTTATTTAAAAGAATTTTATTATAGAGCTGTTAAAAACCGAGAGACAAAGACTCTGTTTACTTAATTCATTTTACATTAGCTTATTTTAAAATTTTCAACTATTTTTTTAATCAAAGACGAAAACAGACATTGTATCCCTTAACAAACGCTGATTTCGCCTTAAAAATCTCCAATCAAAGGAATATGAATGAAAACACGTTTACAGGGAGATCGCCACTGTTTTTTTTTTAAATTATAATTAAATCTTTTTAAAGGCAATGGAATTATCCTACTTTTAGAATCTGGGGAGTCGGAACGGGGGTTGGCGAGCGTAGCTCGTAGGGGGCAGAGTTCCCTAGTATTTTAAAAATAATTTAAATATTAATTATTAAAATAACTTGTTAAATAATTAAAAAAAATTATTATCTGGTTCATTATTAATAATGCATAAATTACCAGATAAGCTATGAAAAAATAAAAAAATTGTTTTACGAACTGCATAAAGTAAGTTTATTAAAATAACTAAGTGATAATTCCCTGGTTACCCGGGTAAAAGCATATAGGTGAAAACCATCATATATATTATTTGTGATATCAATATCCTTTTTCGCTGCAGATATCAAAAACACAGCGATGAATGAGGTGTTTTTAGAAAGGTTCTGCAAGACGTTTTTGATGTAGTATATATATATATATATATATATGGCTAAAACGCATTGTTAGATTTTTTTAAACGCAGTTAATGAAGAGTATCAACAAATAATCTCAATGATTGCGGTGCACGGATTTACTCATTTTTTTTATAATTGATATCTCTAATAGATATTTTACATTTAATACATTTGTTAGAATGGCCGTTAACAATACTTAAATCATATTTATATGAAAAAAGTAATAATGATTTCAAATAAAGTTTTGAAATGTATTAAAAGCGAAATTTTCATATTGTCAGAATTTAACAACCAAATCACAAAAATCGCTATTTACAATCAGACAGTTTCATTTTGTTCATTTCTGTGGCTTAAGCACGAAATTCGACTACATAAATTAAATTTTTGTTTTATTTATATTTTATTGTTTTTCTTATTGGTTAATGAACGTTATAATTCCGCTTTAGAATATAAGCCGAAAAGAAATTATGAGCTATTTATATTAACTAAAGTGAAAACCGATATATATTTCACAATCATCTACATACTATAGAGCTAGATAAAAAAAATCATGCTTGAAAATTATCTTTAAACAATACAATTTTTATAAATGGCGATAGAGTTGTCATACAATTTGCATTTGAAAGTACATTTTCCCCCTATTCGACGGTACAAGAATTGCAAATGTGCGATGCATAGAAGTTTAAAAAATAAAAACAAATTACAATAAATGTGAAATTTGATCGTTTGCTTGGCTTACCATTCGCAAAATGACTTCTGCGGTACGCACAGACACGTTTGACCGTTATATTAAACATAAGCAACCTGTGTCAATCATTCCTGATGTCACTCCTTCTATAGTAATGAAATTTTCCTTTGTGTGATGATGTAATATTTTGTTTAAAATTTACCTAATTTAATGTTGAGAATGAAGAAATTACCAGACATTGCATATAAAAATATGTACTGCTTCACTTTTTCATAAAATTTGAGAACAATAAAAACATAATTTTACGTTAATTAGCTTGTATTGAATTAAGCAGAGATATCAAATTTATTTAAAAACCGGTTTTAAAATTGCACTTCCGACTTGCGGAATTTAATTAATGTCAATCATACTGTACACAAACTTCTTTTCAACATATTTGTCACAAAAGAGTGGTTTAGAAAAGTTTAACAATTCTGAAAATTCTATACAAAATTGAATAGCGTATTCATTAATAAGACAGTTAAAGCTTTTGTCTAAAAAATTAATAGCTTTTATTTGGCACTTTTGTCCATAATTAGTTGAAAATTTGAAAAAGGAAACATACTTTCAAGAATATATTATAAGGATTTAAGTTAGAACATTATAATATAGTTATGCATTACATAAAGTATAAATGGAATTTCTATATATAAAATACAGAAATCTAATTTTGCATTATGTAGCATAATGTTGAAAATATTTAAAAAGTGGGTTTCCTCAGTAAAAAAGAAAAAAAAAATCAAAACGAAATATAGATAACTCAAATGATTATCGCTCAATATAAAAAACAAATATGTATAGGATTGATAAAAAATAGTATTTGCTATATCATTATAAAAATATTCAAATAAAAGAATTTTTCATTATAGCGAATTTAATCGATGTTCCCGAGAGATTCGCTGTAAAGCGATTTGACTGTAGTCGATATTATAATGACGTTGTCTATTTGTTTATAAAATACTTGCAAATGTTACACTTTCCATGTTTTTCCATGTTGTGTCTTTTAATATTATACATTTCATAGAATTTAGTGGTTAAAATTTGTTCAAAACATTTACGTATCATTTCTATTTATGTATTTTTTTTTTCGTTTATAATTTACAAATCCAAATGCAAACATCCGTCACATAATTTTATTTCTATTACGGAAGTTTTTATGTGTATACTAGAGAGAATACAGAAAAGAAAACAGGGATGGACGTCATAGTTTGACCTAATTAAAGCATTAGTAAAGATTTACTGTGGCTATTGTTGGTACGCATCGATCACACTTTCGAAAGGATAATAAATCTTGAGTAATGTTGCATAAAATATGCGTTCATAAGAGTCGATAACTTTTTATATAATATATAGATATATAGTACAAAATTGATGAGATGCTCTATAACCTTTTTTGGCGTATATTGGATCCATATATTTCCATATTGCATGCAAATATTATTTTTATGCAAATGTTATTTTAAGTAGGCCACCATATTCCTGTAGCATATTTCTATGTTTTATGCATTATTCATAAATTTATAAGTATTTCTTTGTTCATATATCTGAATACCATATTTACCTTTAATATTTCGAGACACTTGTCGTTCAACCATGTTCAATAAAAATAATATCTATTTAGATTGTAAACTTATAGCGGAATACTGTAAAAGAGACTGCAGTCATCTAGTGATGATGCTTGTATGTTAAGCTGGCATAGCTAAAAATCTCATTTTCTCTAAAAAGGGATTATATGTTATAATATTTTTATGTCGCTCTTTAACATTTTCCATTGGTATATTTTCCCCTTAGTTGCTAACTCCATTTATATATCTGCTCCAAGAAGCAATTGAAATCGTTAGAATCCCATAGCAAATATTATCAAGTGTAGCCTGCTTTGGATAATCATAAGTGCAGACATGTGTTCGATTTTATCGGAACTTCTATAACACCATAATTTCTCAGGTTTTATTTTTTCCCATCTTATAAATCAGGTTTTGGAGTTGTGTCTGATGTCATTCTTACTTAAAAAACACACAATTCGTACGTATATCGCTTTATTGGGGGTAGAGTAATAATATAGATGTAGATGACAGTCATCCAGTGCGATATCCTGGCGGGACATTCTCCAATACTTTATAAAAGCTACTAAGAGGATAATGCCTGAATCTTTAGAGATTTCTACGAGCAGAAAGCCACTTAAATTGTATATTTGGTACAATTTATATCCTTAGATGGTTTTATATTAGATGCTTGAATGTAATCTTGCATAATTGACTTTCACTTTAGTATATCTTATTCGTTCATGTTCTCCTAGACTTAAAAAGTTATAAATATTTTATAATTGAGCCATGTGATGCAAGTTGCGTCTGCTGTTATTTGGGATTTGATGTAAACTAGAAATAATGATGTTTGAGAACTGTCGACAACACCGAACACAACTTATGCATTTATGATTATCGTAAATAGTCTACACTTGATAATATCTCTTATGGGGTTCTAACGATTTGAAGTGCTAATTGCAGCAGAGAAGAAATTAATTTAGCAACTAGGGGCAAATTATACTAATTGAAAAAAGTTGTAGAGCGTCTTATCAATTTTATAATATAGATATATATATATATATAAAGGGTAACTCTAGGATAGATTGCCATAGCTTTTAAAGATTGAAATAAAATTTCTTAGAATGCAAATACAAGAAATATTGATGCATATTTAAAATTCTTATACATATACTCATGATATTTTATGCAAAAAATTATTAAATATTGAAAACAAAAAATGTTAAACAAAATTGAAATTTAATTACAGATAGGCATCTCTCCTTAAAGCCGATGAGAGATGGCCATCCAATACACGAAAAAAGGTTAATTTAAATAGCAAAATACTAACACATTTCATATAGTTAATCATGAAAAACATATAGCAATTTGTAAAGATGCAGTTATATGATAGAAAATGATTGAAGAAAACTCGAATAAACAAAATTTATAGTATAACTTGGGGGCTCTGCCCCCTGCAAGCTACGCTCGCCAACCCCCGTTCAGACGCCGCAAAATCTAAAAACACGCTAATCTGATGGGTTTTAAAAATATTAGAGAAGATTGAATTATACTGAAAAAAGCTGTGCAGATCTCCCTGTAAACGGGTTTCCATTCAATTCCATTTGATTGCAAAAAATTAAGGGCGAATCAGTTGCTGTTAAGACATCCAATGGTTGTTTTCGTTTTTGATTAAAGAGGATCAGTTAAACATTTGAAAAGAAGCTAAAATAAAATATAATTAAGTATACAGAGTCTTTGTCTCCCGGTATTTTAAAACAATCTCTATAACAATAGCCTAAGTCATGTGACTATCATCAACAGTTCCAAGCGGATCACTTCGCATTTTATACTCTAGGTGCCATTTTGGTACTTTAATGTTAGACAGGCACATGTGATAAGTCGCCAAATATTATTTTATCGCCATCGTTTCATATATATTATAATAGTTCAAGTCACCAACTGCCATAAACAAATACGGTCTGATCCCTTCGCCGTTCATATGAAAGTTTGGCAAAGATGTCATATACGTCCCATTTAGGCGCGACTTTTTAACGACGCCAATTTGAGAAACGCATCAACAGCATAAACAGCAACATCCGGCTTACCATATCAAGCAAAATCACGATACTTTGGCGCCAGTTATGTGTCCGTTCCGTATATGGCATTGGCGTCAGAAAAAAATCGCGCCAATATGGGATCGTAAATTTTCCATTTTGATTAAAAAATCTAATTTTTTTTTTTTCGAATAAAACTACATTAAAAGTAAAACTATTATAAGTATTACTTTTTTTTTCAACTCGCCAGTTAGCATTTTTTTTTTCGAGTGGTAATATTTGGGCAGATACGCACCGCAGGTTTGGTGTGATTTTTATTTTTTTACGAAAATTTTGCGAAAACCTCGTTTTCAAATACCAGTTACATATGCATTTTCGGTAATCCTTAGATATCCCGTCGACCAAAAATCTATCGCCAAAGTATAAGATTAAATGCCAATAATGGTTGATCGTATATTAATTAATTTGTTCTTTCGTTATTTAAAATAAAAATTATGTCAATTTGTATAATTTGGCGATTTATATAATTTGACGAAATTGTTCGACGGAATAACTAATTAGTGCTGTATTTCTTAATTATTTTCTATTATTTTCTAAAGAAAATATCAAAAAAATAATTAATAGTCATAGAACAAAGAATTTAAATAATTTGTAAAAAAAAATAAAAGTAAATAAATCTTTAATATCAAATAAACAAATATAGCCATACCATAGGTTACCATATCAACATTTTCTGAAATAAAAAAAATAAAAAAAATATCTGTTTAATTAGAATTTGAGTTGCCATCATTAGAAAAATGTATATAAAATTAGAAAAAAAAATAATATTTCGAAAATTGATTCGAATTTAAAAATTCTAATACCAGTTTTGAAATCTGCGGATCAATATTGATTTTTGGTGTTAATTTCATCGCAAAGTATTCCATATTTTAGGAGAAATCGCGTGAAACATAATCAGTTGTTTAATCAGTCGTTTCAAAGAATCGTTTCATAAAGTCGTTTCATTAGAATTTTATATATATAGGGTAGATTTCAATACTTCACTTCGTAAAATCTTACCACGTGCTTGGCTAAGTTCTTCATAATTTGTACACGTTTGATGGTAACATTTCAGGTACCTTATACATTGTATTTAGATATCCTTTTTGGATGTGCTATTATATTGTTTTGCACAACCAACACAGTGATGCTAATCCAATTCTATTTACTCGGAATCTGTAGAATCTGATAATTTAAATGTATTTTGTTTTCTTCGCTACTGGAATTGTCGTGTTTTTTTTCACGTTGTTGTTTAATTATACGTTTATTATGTTAGTTTAGTTTATTTATCAACTTTATCAGTTTCTGTTATGAAAGTTTCCGACGTTTTCCTGTGTTTTCTGAAACAAATAAATCGTTAGCTCCTATTATATCATTATTATTATTATTATTATTACTATTATTATTATTATTATTATTATTATTATTAAGATATTTATATTCGTTAAAATTTAAATAATTATATCAATTAATATATTTATAAACGTCACCGTTATATATTTATTTTAAATTTAATTATATTTAGTTAAAATCATCATCTATATATAAAAAAAAAGTCTGGATTCTGTATTAATCAACGCACAGCCCAAACTACTGAACCTAAAATTTTGAAAATTGTGGTAAAAATACTTCTTATGACATAGAAGCTAAGAAAGGATTTTCTAAAATTCCACTCCTAAGGGGGGTAAAAAAAAGATTGAACTTTGAAAAAAATCCTGAAAAATCTGATTTCATAGTTATTTTTCTACTGATAAATTATTTTAGTGTATTTTTCTATGCTGAATCGAATGGTACAAACCAAATTCTTTTAAGACTATTCGTGAGATATTTCATATTTTTCTAATTTGGTGATGTCTTTGGATCCAAAACCTCAAAATATCTAACATGACAAGTGATAATTCATCCATATTCATTCATATAGTACATCCGTTACTGTAGTAACGGAAGGAATTCAAATTAAATGTTTTTGTTAAATCTGTTGGTTAAAGAATTAAAACGGCTATATGTGTTTGGAAAAATATATATAGAAACGCCTTAAAAGAAAGAAAAAATAAAGCAATTGATTTTATTTAAAATGGAAAAAAAAAGATTCACTGAGAAATTAACATTATAAAACGAAAATACTTAGGTAAATATGAAAGCAATGTTTGTACGACTTAAAAAAAAATTCAAAGGAAGAAATTGGAAATGAAATAATATTTTATCCTATTTATCCTGCATAAGAAGAAGAAATGAATACTTTTATGTCAACCGTGCACAAATCTCGCGAATAGCATTTATATAATTGTCAATAGAAGGAGTTACCTATTGCTCATGTAAATTAAAGCGGTACTACTCAATTATCTCGTCGGCAAATCTCACCAAATTATATAAATTGACATAATTTTTATTTTGAATAACGAAAGAACAAACAAATTATTATAACTTTAATAAAAGTACAAATAAAACGTCGAAATAAGACTGATGACGAAACAAACACGTGTAAACCTGTTTAATGTCAAGTGAATGTGACATTTACGATCAAGCATTATTGGTATTAATCTTATAGTATATCGATAGTTTTTCAGTCGACGGATTGGCTATAGTTTTTCAGTCAACGGATTGGCGATAGATTTTTGGTCGATAATCAATTTGTACTACACAAACAACTCTTTATTTGGAGTTATGGCATTATTTCCGGTTATTAATTATCTTTTCAGTTAAAAAAAAAAAAAAAATAGTGTAAGGGATGTATTTTAAATTAGTGAAAGGCTTACATTTTAAATGAAATAATAAAATTTGAATATGGTGTGGGAACAACCTTTGTTAATTTATTACCTGCACCCGGCAAACATAAAAGTATCACAAAAGGCATATATTCACCTTTCTTTGGGTAATTGGTCATGAGATTTCGGGTTAATCTTCAGTAATCGGATACCTCGCCAATCGATGTATTAGCTAAAATGTTGAAAGCATCGTTTACATTTGAAACGAAAACTTTACGATGAATTTTATTACAGAAATCGTATCATCATTATACACTACACATTTAAAACGGAAATTTACATTTCATTCCAATTGTTTACAATATTTCAATAAGGTATAGCCCTTTTACTTAGATTTTTTTGGAAAGTTTTTAGTGCTTAGTTGCAGAGCTACAGGAGAAAGTTAAAAAATTAAGTGAACCTAATTATTAAAATTCAGCCTTTTTTTAAAAAATTCTAGTGAACAGATAATGAGGCAAGTGTCACTGTTACATAACTTTTCAGGAATGGTTTAAGTATATAACATTTAATTATATGTTGCTTAGTTACAGAGCTATTGAAAAAGGTTGTAGAGATAGGTGAACGCAATTGTGAATGATACATCTACTATAATTTCGTAAAATGTACATTCGTATTTCCTTCCGGCCATTTATAATTTAAGTTCAGCTGGATGTATTTTAATAGGACTTACAGTGTTATTTAGATAATTTTTTATGGATGGTTGGTACACTGAAAAAACAAACTCCAGTAAAAAAACGGAAAAGGTTCTGGCAGAAGAGTTGCCGTATCCTTTCCGTTAAATCACAGAAATTAAGTTACATGACTTTTTCATATTGTAGACTGCAAAGTTCCGTTTTGTAGACTGCAAAGTTCCGTTTTGTAGACTGAAATGCTCCGTATTGTAGACTGAAATGCTCCGTTTTGTAGACTGAAATGTTCCGTTTTTGAGACTGAAATGTTCCGTTTTGGAGACTGAAATGCTCCGTTTTTGAGACTGAAATACTTCGGTTTGGAAACAAATATTGTTTTTCAGAATGAAATTTTCCATTCCTAAAGCAAATTTTAGATTTAAGCATGGTTATTTTCCATTTTACAAACTGACATTTTGAAATTTCTCCTTACTGATCGAAACCTATTGGCACATAATAGATTCGTATTTATGTCGGTAAATAACTGTTTGTAACCAATTTTTTCTGTGTACTTTTCTTAAATAATGTTTGTGGAAATATTTCTAAAATAATAACTGCATGTATTAAAATATCAAATTAAAGTAATACTCAAATAAAATTATATATTTGAAATATTTAGACAACAACAAAAAAAAAAAAAAAAAAAAAAAAAAAAGCTATTCAAGAAATAAAGCAGAGGAAGAAGTTGAAAATACTAATTTTATTAGAATGTATACATTACACATTCATTGGTTTAACATTAGAGGTAAAATAGAGATGTCATCAACATTGCAGCTGATATTTTTGTTCATATTTACTCAAGAACTAATTATTTTACTTATTTTTGGCAATATAATTTGCAATATTTAGATTGGGGAAAAAAGATACATACATATCAACTGTTTTCCATTGTCACAAATTATGTTGCTCCTGGTGATTTTGGTGTGAATTCAACACTGCAGAAACGCAATTACCTCTCATGAAAGGGCTAAATATGTTAATTATTGCCCTTTTCTTGTGCTTATGTATAATTTACTGAACTGCATACAAACATTTTCTTTAATTATTTATGAGCATATAAATATATTTAAAAAAAAAAAAAATGTTTTCACACATGTGCTACAAGTGTAATAAAATAACTGACGATTTTAATTTGATTTCATATTTAGAGAAATATTCTGAAAAATTTTTAAAACTTTACATTTCAATTGCATATAAAAGTAGTTTTAGTGTAAATATTTTTAAGTATTTTGATTAACTATCTACAATTCGCTTTGCATTAACTTACATAAACAGAACACATTGTAAAGAGGGGGGCGGGGAGAGGTAGCATAATTGCTCTAATAATGAATAAATTGTTTTGACATTTGCCCTTTAAAAAACCATAGCTTGAAAAAGTATCGCTTTTTTATGTTTAATACATTTTCTAAGCTTTAAATATGAAATCTGACTGTATAAGTTTAACTGTAATTTTGTTTGTTTTTGCAAATTTCTCCATAACAGAAAAAAATAAGTATATTAAACATTTTGGCCACATATAACCTTGGCAAATTGAATGATTCAGACATATACACCAATGAGAATATGCTGCAATAACTACAGAAGTTATACAGTTATCCATATTTATGCTATATATTCAGTAGATAAATGCATTTTACTTCCTATAAGAGAGCAGATGTTCTTACACGGCAAGTGTATTTTTAGGTAATCCTTGAAAAACTTCATGTTATATAAGGTATGCCAATAACTTTTACTTATTAGTTATATTTTTCAACTTTAAATTACCACAATATAAACATGTCACAAAGTTATATCCTATACTAAGCTTTCTTAAAAATTATAAAAATACATTGCAGTAAGTGATTATTTTTTTAGAATAATTTTCAACTGTGATCTTGCTAGCTGCAATAGACTGAGCGGCGGTTGCACGAACCAACACCTTATCAAGTTCATGCTTCAAACTACATAAATTAGCATATTAAAAGGCCACTGGTCTGCCAAATCATATCTCGGTGAAAAACATCCTCATTCTCGATTTTAGCAATAGGTACATAGATTATTATAGTATTTTTCTGAATCCAAAGGTATGAAATCATAGAAAAATGGGAGCTGAAAACACAAAAGTAAACTTACCAGTCAACCATTAAATTAGGTTTTCTGGTGTTTTCCATCCACATGACTTGGCAGACCAGTTGTATATTAAACATTGTGTAAATTATAAAATAACTTTTTTATGGCCTTTCCCCAAATCCAAAGGGTCTAAGATATGACATTTTTTCATTCATTTTTGTTGTTATTAAAAAGCTCATTTTCTGGGAGTAAACTTAAAGGATTTTTACAATTGTTCATAACTCAATAGATAATTCAATTATAAAAAAGAAGAAAAAAACTCATATTGATTTCTGTTAATTTTAAATGAGTCAAAACATTTCGTCGACTTTTATGGATATGAAGAACTGCCTTAAAAATATAATAGATCCTAATCCTTTTAATTAAATAAAAGCAAATTTTAGTTTTTAAAATTTTCTTTCATTTTAAAAAGCAGCATTTTTTTTATTACAGTCAATTCTGAACTTTACAACATTTTCCTTAATCATTTACAACTAATTTTATCCTTGCATGTTGAAAGTTTCAGGTTGAAATTCCCATTATCAGAAAGTTAATGTGTAAATATAGATATAGTAAAGCATTTTAATTTTATTTTAAAATATCACTATTATTTGTATCACTACTATTTGCAACTTTAGAATCAAAATCAGATACATACAGCCAATTCAATTGAAAAAATATCAGTCTGACATCGATTTCTTTGCTGCTAAAACTGCCTGGTTTTCAAATTAACTTTTGAAGAACCCTGGTAAATGCCGACTTTATTATCAAGTAATGAAAATTTTCTAAATCTTTTAAAATGTAAACAAAGAATTTTAAAATTGTTCTATCTTAAATATACACCCACAAGCAAAATAATTTTTCCTGAAGACCATGTTTCTTAAATGCAATATTACATTTTCATTTGGTACATCTTAAATTCATGAAAACTCTAGATTCCTTAATTATACACATATTAAGACAGTGTTTATAACAAAAAACATAATAGCTGAATGTATTGAGATTAATGTACAAATGAAAATGCAACTATTTCAAAATACAAAATTTAGACTTCTTGTATCACCGTACAGGATGACAAATATCCTGATAAATTCACAGTAATTTCTTTACTTCCTTAATTCTTAACAAAGGCATTTGTGAGAAACAAGATCATAATCATAATTACCCTGGTGACACCAAATTACATTAAAAATATGAGGTAAATATAAAATGAGCAGTAAAGAAAACACTAAATAAAACAAAAAAATGTATTGATTGTTGCATCACAAATTAAAATGACATTCAAAGTCTCCAAGTCCATTCACAAGATTTATAACTGGCTTGACAACCCTATTATTTCTTTTCCCTTTCACCCTAGGTGCTTTGCTACCTTTATCCGGATTAATATTGGTAAAGATTCTGAAAAATGATAATAGGAAAGATTGTAATAAAAGACACTGATAAAAAAAAGCATGTAAAAAGATATATGGTACACAATTACAGCAGAGTTTCCCCCAGGCAGTTTCAGGAGGGTGTTGCACCCAATCTGCCTTTTGGTTTACAAACTAGCACCCCTCTTCCCCCTCATCAAAACAATTAGCACGCTTCTTGCCTCTCCATTATAAAAAGTGCCTTTTTTTCTTTTTTGCATTAAAAAATTTGCTTACATAGTAAAATCTGACTCAATGCGGTTTTGAAAACAGATATCTAAGTTTTAAATATTAAAAGTGACTTTAAAAATCAAAAAAGTGCTCTTAAGAATCCAAAACAAGCCCTTAAGAATAAAAAACGTCCCCTTTTCTCACCGGCAGCGCCCTGCCCTTTTTTAAACTAAGGGGAAACTCAGCCACAGTTATAACTTTTATTTTATTTTACAGCAGCCTTTTGTCATATAAGAAAAGCTGCAGGCAATATGACAGACCCCGCCCCTCAAAATAAAAACTTAAAATATGACTTAAAATAACTTTTACTCTCCCATATAAGGATTATAATACACAGCATTATATAAAAATTAATTTCGAAAAAAAAATGTTTACTTAATGATCAAGCTCAGGAGTCGATGCAACTTTCATTCTTGAGGCCCATTTTGTGAAAACTAGAATTTACTATTTGTGAATTTTATTAAACATTTTGTAATGGAAGATGTAATCCAATTACTGAAATTCGAACCAAAAATTTATTAACAAAAACGTCTTTACATCTCCTTTCTAAAACTTTTTTTTTTCACTCATTTTATTTACAAAATTACGCATTTTAAAACAGTTTTTATGAAAAATAATTTTACGAAGGGAGCCTATTTTATTAAAAGGAATTTTGTGAAGGGACCTGCTTTATTAAGTTTATATTTGTGAAAGGACCCATTTTATTAAATTTATTTTTGTGAAGAGGCTTATTTTATTAAATTGTTTTTTATGAAATGGCCCATTTTATTGAATAGATTTTTGTGAATGGGTCCGAAATTTTGCCTGGAACTACTCCTGAAGCTGCACTGCATTTATAAAAAAACTTATCTACCATTTGGGATGGGTATTTTCAGATGTTCCAATTGATTATTTGATGATTATTACAATACATAACCACTCTTTTTACAATTAAAGTTTTATCTTTAACTTTCTACATTTCACACACACATATATATATATACAGTCTGTATCGGATATATGGTCATCCTTGCGGTGATGAAAAATATGACCATATAAGGGCGGTGACCTTATATGCGGTGTAAACTGGAATTTTAATAATTATCAATAATTATCAAGTAGGAGCTTGTTGCAATATAATGAAACATAAAAAAATAGCAACGTTAAAAGCACCAAAATTTTAAATTTTAAGCATACCGGTTTCGGTAGAATATAGCATACCTTCCTCAGTGCTGAGGAAGGTATGCTGGACAATAAAATATTATTTAGACAATAAAATATTATTGTGTTAGTTGTATTAGTAAAAAAAATGTACAATGAAAATATGAAAATATAATTTATAAAAGAAGAGGTATTAACAAGATTTTCTTTACACTTAAATTTTCGAATTAGCTGTAATTGCTTGATATTTAGTATCTTAATCTAGATCCATCTACATTAACTAAAATATCAATTATTGATATTCAAATTCTTAAATATATTGTAAAATAATTTTACTAGTGTACTTTTATTAAATTTTGGTAACAAATGCAACCATAAGAACAATTCGATAGTACTTTTCATTGGGTGTTCCATTACTGTAATTCTGATGTATTTCTGAAAATGTATGTATTTGAAATATTAATGGAAAATGAACTATGAGGATGGTTAAACATTGATAGATTAATATAGTATACAAAAAACTGGAATATGATAATTATAACAGTAATTAAAAATAGTTGTTAAAAATTCAATAAACTTAAGCGATCAAAGAAAAATTTTTATCTGGGGGCACGGCAGTGCCCCTGCCAAGTCGAGAAAGCACAGCCGTAAGCATCCTTTTCTGGAAGCAACTCAGGGTACTTTTGACAGCCCTATATCCCTTCGTTGGATTTTCCCAGGAACTTGAAACATTGTTTTTCTAAATGTACTCTTCAAACGGAAGCAAATTGTAAAATTTCCGCGTTTCCATCTTTTCTAGTTCAGAAAATATATGAACTCAAAGTTTCGCTTTTTCGACACTGACTGACTCACCGATCATCCAAAATCTGAGGTACATCCTGTAGCCCTAGAAACTTGAAATTTGGTAAGAAGGTAGTATTTGGGATACAAAGAAAGGAAAAATTAAAAAATTTGGAAAATTCGAAAAAAAAATTCGCAAAATCTTTCATTTTCCGTAATCGGAACTGTTGCCAATCTGTTGCTCACTGATTATCAACATGATAAAACGCAGTTTGTCAACTAAACCATCGGTTTTTCAACTATACTATATCGAGCACGAAATAGCTGGGTCCTGAATGCAGTAAAATTCGTTTTAATTGACTAGAAGAAATAAAGGTACTACTTGATTATCCCGTCGACCGAAAAACTATCGCCAAACTATAAGATTAAACGCTAATAATGGATGATCGTAAATGTCGCATTCACTTGACATTAAACATCATACAAGTGTTTGTTACGTCATCAAATGATTTTTAATTCGAATTTTTACTTGTAGTTTCATTAAGGTTTTATTAATTTATTTGTTTTTTCGGCATTTAAAATAAAAATACGGCAATTTGTATAATTTGGTGAATTGTTTGGCGAAATTGATCGACGGGATAATCAAATAGGGCACAGATGTCATATTCGCCCCATATTGGCGCGATTTTTTTCTGACGCCAATGTCATATACGCAATGTATACTTAACCGGCGCCAAAGAGTCGTTATTTTGCTTGATATGGTAACCCGGATGTTGTTGTTTATGCTGTTGATGTTTTCGCCAAATCAGCGTCGGAAAAAAAAAACGCGCCAATATGGGGCGAATGTGACATCTGTGCCTCAAATAGTACCCAAATAAAATTAATTTATTTTACCAAATGTTAATTTAGTGAATTTAAATATTTTATAAACATTCTGCAAATATGCTAACATTTCTTGATAGATAGCAGCTCTTATACTTTTGCTATATTTAGCATCACTACCATATTATTTTAAACATCGCTATAGTTTGATGCAATGTCAATAGACCATGGCGCAAAATTAACAGCAGTTTTAAAAGCAAGAGAATTTTGCTGTCAAACTTACCACATATTTACAAAATAGCTTACATTTGTTGCCAAACTATTGACGTAGACGTAGACAACAATTGTTGAAGAATAATTGTCTGAGCGAAGCGAA
Organism: Maratus speciosus; assembly: GCA_963932465.1. Lineage (NCBI taxonomy): Eukaryota > Metazoa > Arthropoda > Arachnida > Araneae > Salticidae > Maratus > Maratus speciosus. Next base: position 175,088,916 of record OZ010792.1, on the reverse strand, counting down.
GGCTAATACTCAGCGAAATATTACTGTCCGGACACTTTACTACTATGATGGATATTAACGCCATGTCCTACTAAAAAAAAGCCTAATAAAAACCTTTCGTCAAGCATAACTCAAAAAATATTTGTCGAATTTCGTTTCTGATTGCACCAGAAGGTACTTATGAGGGTCGCCTACTGAATGCACCTACTATGAAAAATAAGTTCCAAACCGTTTAAAAATTATATAGAAAAAACTATTGAAAAAGCACAGTTTATCTGCATACGTCACAGAAATTTGGTGTGTGTCACTTTCACCGGTTGATGTTTTCGTAGACAACTGGTTTGAACACATGGAACAAATAAAAAAAATACGCACGCAGTAATATTGAATAGATCAGTTTCAACCACGTGATCACAAACCTTGCAACAACCCGTGGCAACCAGTTTTGGTGGGCAAACAAATAATAATACAGTATTCCTTACCACGGTGACCGTTTTTAGCCTGTTGTATAAAATCTGGCATGTTATATGACATACAATTGTGGATGATTAAAACAAAAGACATGAGTGTTTATTGATCTGGGAGGTTATCTTTCTCTGGATGTCTGTCTGTCTATCATACAGCATGCAATTTTCTCGTAAAGGATGATATTATTATGCAGTAAAACCTCCATAACGGACACACCCGATTAGTGGACACCTCTATTTAGCGGGCATTTTTTCGATTACCAACCCTTAAATAACTGTACATTTTTTACTCTCAGTAGCGGACACCTCCAAATAGAGGACAAATTCTGCCCTCCCGAGGTGTTCGCTATTCAGAAGTTTTACTGGTTAAACCTCCATAGCGGACACACCCGATTAGCGGATACCTCTATTAAGCGGACACTTTTTCGATTACCAACTCTTAAATAACTGTACATGTTTTACTCTCAGTAGCGGTCACCTCTAAATAGAGGACAAATTCTGCATTCTTGGGGTGTCCGCTATTCAGAGGTTTTACTGTATATAATATTGATAGTTATTTTACAGGGCCGCACAAAAGAATAAGAATATATGAAACAAATATAAACTAAATTCGGGATTGGTAGATCGCTGATGGTAATGTAATTTTAGGATGTTGTTACAGTCATCCGCAGCATGTTTTTAGAGTTTCGTTCATCTAACAAAACCCTACCTGTCTCACTCCTTTGTCTGTCTGTTTGTCCGTCTGTCACAGAGCCCGTTCTCAGAAACTATATATGTCGGAGACTTGAAAATTTGCATACTTATAGCTGAACACCACACATCAAACGGCAAATAATAAAATTTTGAAAAAGACTAATATTTAACCCTCTGGGCTCTAACTTGTGTATTTTAAGCAAATTTTCTAACTCAGCCCCAAATTTAATTAAGTTGGAGACATGAAATTTTGCATACTTATAGCTGAACATCTCACATCAAACGACAAATAATAAAATTTTGAAAAAGGCTTAATATTTAACCCTTTGGGCTCTAACTTGTGTATTTAAAGCAATTTTTCTAACTCAGCCCCTAATTAAGTTGGAGACATGAATGTTTGCATACTTATAGCTGAGCACTTGCGATAATACGATAAATCATAAAATTTTGAAAAAGTCATATTTAACCCTCCGGTCTCTAACTTCTGTATTTTAAGCAGTTTTTCTAACTCAGCCCCTAATTAAGTTGGAGACATGACATTTTGCCATTTTGCATACTTATAGCTGAACACCTCACATCAAACGACAAATGATAAAATTTTGAAAAAGTCTATTATTTAACCCTCTGGGCTCTAACTTGTGTATTTTACGCAATTTTTCTAACTCAGCCCCTAATTAAGTTGGAGACATGACATTTTGCCATTTTGCATAGTTATAGCTGAAAACCTCACATCAAACGACAAATGATAAAATTTTGAAAAAGTCTATTATTTAACCCTCTGGGCTCTAACTTGTGTATTTTAAGCAGTTTTTCTAACTCAGCCCCTAATTAAGTTGGAGACATGGCAATTTGCCATTTTGCATACTTATAGCTGAACACCTCACATCAAACGACAAATAATAAAATTTTGAAAAAGTCTATTATTTAACCCTCTGGGCTCTAACTTGTGTATTTTAAGCAATTTTTCTAACTCAGCCCCTAATTAAGTTGGAGACGTGAAATTTTGCATACTTATAGCTGAACACTTCACATCAAACAGCAAATAATAAAATTTTGAAAAAGTCTAATATTTAGCCCTCTGAGCTCTAACTTGTGTATTTAAAGCAATTTTTCTAACTCAGCCCCTAATTATCTTGGAAACAAAAATTTGCATACTTATAGCGGAACACCTCACATCAAACGACAAATAATAAAATTTTGAAAAAACCTACTATTTAACCTCTAATATTTTGTCTCGCGCAATTTTTAAATTTAAACTGTTTTGCAATACTATTTTTTGTTCATTTTGCATAATAAGTGTAATGTGACGTAATTTGTTCTATTTCAGATTTCTAACGCATGTACAACATGTAACGCACACAATATCCTTTCTCTTTTAAAATTCACATGTAAATATAGTTTTTATGGTGTAATTTCCAATAAGTGCCTGCTTTTTATACCTAATTATTTAATTCCAATTTGAAGGTTTTTTTTTTTATATTTATAATAGTAACGTGTAAATAATTTTTTTTTATTTGAAGCAAACATTATTGTTTGCTCTGTTTATACAGTTGGCAACAGTTTAAATTAATACCATTTTCTAAAATACGTAAAAAATATCTGTCAAAATGCTGAATATTTGAATTTAAAATAGAAATAAAACCTCAAAAAATGAGTCAAATTAAAAAAAAAAAAATTAATGAAATCTGCAGACCGGGATCTTCTATTGAATAAAATGATCTAAAAATCATTAAATTCCCATGTATAGCTTTTACTCTCATAATTTCTTTTAATGGAACGATTTTGTCCAACTTTAGCATTAAATATCTCTTAAAATAATTCTTCGATTTGAAAACTGTATGCATTAGTGTGTTGATTAAGCATTTCGCTATAATACCACCGATTTTCATATATTTGTATGCAATAGTTTTCTTAATATTAACGAAGAAAGACCTCCGGTCACAAAAAATTCAAAACCGGCGGCGGCGGTGACAGCGTTAGTTACTTTTTATAGAATAGAGAGATATATAAAAATGAAAACTTGTCTATCTGTCTGTTTGTAATTCTATAAAAAATCCACAATTTGGAAGCCAAAATTGTGAAGAGATACGTACATGTGTATTAAAACATGGCCGAGACAACTAAAGTAATCCGGAATCGAAATAACTTATAGTTAATTTTTAATTAATAAAAAACCACCAATTTAACAGCAATTTCTTATCAAATTTAAACATTTTTCGTTATAGCTATTGCCAACAATTAAAAAACACAACAAAATTATTACTACAACAATTAATTTTCTACTGCAAGATTTCCACGTGAAAAATGAAAATGAAATAAATAGTTTGCCGAAAAAAAAAAAAAAAAGTGAATATTACGTCATAACTTTTCTATTGCAAGATATTCACGTGAAATATGAAAATGAAATAAATGGTTTGACGAATTTAAATGAAAGTGAATATAACTTCATAACTTTTCTATTTCAATGTTTCCACGTGAAAGAGGAAAATATTACGTCATATTGGAAATATAAAGGGCATGGTGGATATAGTATAACGTCATATGAGTGTGAAAAATGTATTGAAGCATGATAAAAACCCGATTAGGGAAATATTGGCGTATTTTAACATTATTGCTCCAATTATAAATTGAAATAAGTTCATTTATAGCTGTATTCTTTTGCGTCTGTTATATACATTTATACATTTTTATATAGCGTTTTCATATGATTCATTCAACAACATTTCGACTGCTTTTTTTAATGTTTGTTTTGTGTTGTATGTTAAATTTTGAAATTGATTTTCAGAACAAACATCTTTCAAATTCTGGGCAACGCCGGCACTTTAGTTTGTAACAGATAAATGGCTTTTGTATCTGTACTTCTAATGCTAATATTATAAAGCGTTATAATATTATAAAGTATATAATATTATTAATGCTTGTACGTTTGTGAGGTGTTATCTCTGAAACTACATAGCCAACTTAAAAAAATGTTGGTGGCCATCTCTGCTCCGAAAAAAAGACTATTTTATGTCAGTGCAAGAACCTACATCGCTGCAGTAGCAAAAAAATTCTAAAATTGTAATTTCTGCGATATTGATTGTGTTAGAAACTTTAAATTGGGTACGGTAGTTACTTTTAAGATGTGAATACTCGTAATGAACGCTCTCTAAATGGTTCAATTTGACGGATAAACGTAAAATTTTCTAGAAAGTTTCTAAACTATGATTTATTTGGAATACTGAAATGTTTGGGATACTCTTGGGGTTAGAAACTAGAACTTTGGCATGGTAGTAATTAATAAGATGTAAATGCTCGTTGTAGAACGAATTGTAAAAAATAGAAAGAAAAATAAAAGCGGAAAAGGATCTGAAGATGATCTAAGTAACGAAGAACATGGAACTGTTAGGAATATAAACATGAAAATTGACATGGCTGTGTTTATCATGACGTAAATTCTCGCAATAGAACAATTTCTAAAAAAGTCGCTATATTAAACAGTGCAGAAACAAAAAACTTTCAAAAACTTTCTATTTCTCTGTTACTGCTGAGCTCAAAATCTTGAAATTTTGCTTCGGGTTAGTTTTAAAATATACAATTGTCTCTATGAATGGTTTCTAAAAAATTTAAAATTTAAAAAGATGAAATTAACGGAAAGCGATCTCAATTACCATTAATTTTGAATTATTAGGTACAGCAACTTTAAATATTTCATAATGCTGCATTTCCTCCGCAAAACATGCGATTTAAATGCAACAAAACTGATGGATACCCACCCAGAATTAAATAAATTGTGTAAATATTGAATAAAGACCTGTATGAAACAGTGAGTAGGTTGCCCGAAAGTACTTGTTAAGGTGTTCCTTCTCAAGGCTTTTCTCTCTCTCGCCAAGGCCACTAACAGAGGGAAGTGCCGTTTTAAATGTGATATGAATTTTTTATCCGATTCATTTTTCTAGACATTTTATCATAAGGTCATATTCCCAATTATCATTAGTAGATTTTTTATATATTAACTTATTCTGGTGAAATTTTGTAATCGGGTTCATATTGGCGTATGTTAGCTTGCATGATTTTCTGAATAAATATGTATGGATTTGTAAATTACTTCAAATGACACTTTGACAGCTCAACAGTTATGCAGACGATATATTCAGATCTTGTGTCATACTTTATGTTGTAATCATTGCCGATTTCTTTTATTTAATACATGCTAAATACAGCTTAACTTGTGCAGAATATGTTTGAAAACAAAACAATACAGCGTATGTAGTGGCCAGCATACACTCATCATTTAAATCCGATCGATCATATCTAAAACACACTCTAAGGAAGCATTGCATGCCACTTTTGATGTATTCGGTACTTTGATACTATATTAGATTGTGAGAAGAAAATTCCTTAAATGTTATCGACAACCTCATTGCATCCGTGGAAAACCGATATTGTACAATATTAACTATTCCGGGGGAGCACACACCATATAAAGTATAGTCCATTCTTTTTAAACATCATATATTTGTGGTTTAAAGTTACTCAAATTGGTGCGGAGCGTCTGATTATGCTCTTGACATCATTTTATACAGTTAAAATTCCGATATAAGTAAATTAGTGTTTCATTTTCTGTTTTACTTCTAATATATTGCGTACTAGCAATTTTATATCCATGCATGGCTGTCTTGAATGGTTTGATTTCCCATTTTTTTTAAACAGTGTATACGAATTTATATATAAGATTTTGTAATTCTACAATTCGTTTATTTTCATCATTTCAATTTTTCGCAGTATATGGAGAATTAAAGATAACATCTCATTTTCTTTGCTTCCACATGTTATTATTAAATCTATGTTCTCAGTAATATCGCTCAGACTAATCCCTCTGAGGGAAGTCCTAGTAAATTCAATGTTTATAAAACATGGAGAGTGGCATTCAGGATATGACTAACATAATCGCATACGTAAAAAAAGTTTATTTTTTTAATGGCAATACAAAATCCCCTGTGATGTATAATTTTTTTAAATATGTTTTTTAGGTATTCAAATTATCGATTTGGAATTCAAAAACAAAATTCTACATTCCCCTCTCTCCAGAAAAAAATGACATATTGATAAGAAGTCAATTATTTTTATATTTCAAACTTAAACATTATCACTTTTGCACCACTATGACGTCATTTTCTCTGACTTTTCACTTTCAACCGTGCTAATAGTACGAGTGGTAGATATGAATATTCAGTTAACAACCGTTAGTGGACTTCCAAGGGAGGTCATTTTTCATCTGTAACCGAAATCCGCAATAAACGATGCCTTTGACATTAATTAAATATGATGGGGAAATGAAACTGTCCGCATTAACCGGAGATACGTCTTAAGAGGAGACGCATTAACAAAAATTCCGCTATATTCTCCGCAAATTATTGATGTTTTGCGGATAGTATCTATCACATTTCACCATTTACTAAAACAAAATAAATATTAAAAAAAAAAAAAAAAAAAACTATCGAGCTATGCTCGGTCTACTGTGTACTAAAATCATTTAAATAATAAAATTATTACGATTTACTTTAAATTCGAAAGTATGAAGGATTGAAACTTTTGTGTAAAATTCTTTCACCTACTTGTTTCTAAAAATAACTTGATTGTAAGTGTTACATATCGAAAAGAGGAATACCTGAATTTCAAATTTTGGCGACACAGTTTTTTACTGTGTAAAATTTAAATTCTAGATGTCAGTGTGCATCTGTAAAATTGCTGAAAAGACGCGGTAACGAAGGGAAACGCGAAATTGTATGATATTCCAACGAAAGACATTGTTGATCGAAGAAAGTTTGAAAGGAAAAAACTGAAAGTTATATTTTGATCACAGCGAAGAAAGTCCTCATCGAGTAGTTCCTACATCTGGAGATCGTTCGTATCTGTTTCATCTATATTTTCTTTTCTGTGCTATGTAACATAGCCTAGTCGTATGATATCAGATGTGCTATAATTGAGTATGTGGTTGCGCACTGGGATTAGCTTCTTAGGAGGTCACTTTGACGTTCTACTTCCTCTTCTTAACAGCTAGCAATAATCTATTATTTTTCCAAATGAATACCTATCACAGAGAGAAATCAACTAGAGAAAAAAATTAGAAGATCTATTGAGGTCAAAAGGAGAAGGCCTAATCGTTCCGAGAAATCACGTTCTCAACAGCTCCAAGAAGCTAGAGCTCTCTATCGTCAAAACCATTTTCGAAAACAAAAACACACATTAAAACGTTACAACGATTCACACTCTGAAATGGGAAGACGTAGCTCGCAAAGAAGTCGCGCGCTGTTCTGTTGCCCACCCTGGTATGAATATTGGAGCTTACTGACGAAAAAGGTCTAGAGGTAAGCTGCAGTTTAAAATAAACACTTTAGAAAACATTACGAGAGCGATAACTAAAAAAAATGGGAAATAGACTGGAAGCAGACAAAGTTATAAAATGGACTCTGCACAGTAGAATTAACTTTGGAGGACTTTGATTGAACAACTGATAAACTGAAACAAAAACTAATAAAGTTACTAGAAAATTTGAATAAATGGATTTCAAACAGTAGCACACATGCCAATTCGCTTTTCTAGGAAAAGCGGAACATCGAAGCAATCAGGAGCCATAAAGTCTATGAAGTTAAAGATAGTGTAATTGAAATCGACGCTACTGAAAAAGCTTTCTTTGGCTTTCTCCTAATAAAAAGAAGTGAAATCCCATCAAAACATCTCATGTAAAAAAAAGCTAAGTCTCCTGACTCTTTGACCGTAAACAGTTCTGAGATCATGTGTAGAGCGAAGCTTAGCTCTCTTATTAACTCTGATATTTTAATTCACAAATTACTCCTAGTCTCTACACCTTTAGTAAATGATTATTTTGTGACTTGGCAATGACGCAGTACGAGAATGTAAAGGTTGTTGTTTACATTTTAATGTTAACGTTTATTTATAAAGTTTTGCATAAAATAGTTTCCATAAGAGCACTGAACGTATATGTATTTGTAGCATGGAAATAATTTTACATTACATTGTAAGCCCGGATGCGAAAACTCTCTACTGGTCAAACTTCATTCCGGAGTTTTGGGTGATTTTCTTCCTATGTAACGTGAATACGAGTCAGACCACTCTTTTACAAAGACCCCCAATCGGTGCATCCCTCCATCAGGCTTCTTCTATCCCTCGTGTTCATATTCAGCCTTAATCAAATAATCTAATCCCAATTCAAAACATAAGTAAAGTGTTTACGTAATAACTTTCCTGTGCTGCGTAATTGCCAAGTCATAAAATAATCATTTACTAAAGGTGTAGAGACTAGAAGTAATTTGTGAATTAAAATATCAGAGTTAATAAGAGAGCTAAGCTTGGCTCTACACATGATCTCAGAACTTTTTACGGTCAAAGAGTCAGGAGACTTGGCTTTTTTTTACATGAGATGTTTTTGATGGGATTTATTTTTCAGTAAAAATTAGGGGAAAAAAAGGTTTTTCGGGAAGAAAAAAAAAAGCTTTTCTTATAAAACATGAAAACACGTGTCCCACTTTACATTAAACATGCTATTTGCACACAAAATTCACAGTCTACTACTATTAAAAAATATATATTGCAAGTAAATAAAGATATAAAATGGTTAAGTAAAAATAATTCTCAGTAAAATTTTCATCGAAAGAAGATTAAACATTTTCTGCTTCCTGGCTGGTAACGATTGTTAATGATAACCTAAATTAGAAAACATGCATAAGAGAATCTTTTATACTACTGTTAACCTTTTTTTATATATGTGTAGAGAAAACAAAAATTACTTTTACCTCCTAAGAACGAAAACATTATTCCCGCCGATCTTGGATAGCATGTAGGCCTAACGTACAATTGCAGAAATAAACAAGGTTTTATATAAATCAAACATTTATTTAAAATAAATAAAACATTCATTATAAAAAATAATTGCAAATTAAAACTGAATAACTTACCTTTTTTCACAATTGTAACGGAAACATGGAGTAATAAAAAAATCAGGAAATGACTGTAAACAAAACAACGTGCTGATCGCAAAAAGGCAAAGGCAAACTGCTTTCAAGGTCGGTATGAAGATGTTTTCAGTTCCCTTCCTTTATCGAACTATGAATCAACGTTGTTTATTATTAGTGTGGTTTTTGCTGCAGCTAAAAGTCAGTATGACTTCAAATGATCGCAGAAATCCATTCTAAACGTAGCCCTAACATTGATAACCGATAATAACATAAAATCAACATGGCTGTCGCCGGAGTTCTTGTACGGAGATATTCCGTTTTCTATACGTCTACTCCCAAATACGGAAATTCTGAGAGTTCAAGGCCAACAAAAAGCAGAATATTTCCTGGAATTCCAGGAAAAGTAACAGTTTTATCTAAAACGGAATTTTTCAGTTAAAAAAGGGAAAATTCACAGAATAACACCTGTTAATTTCAGGACATTTTTTTACAGTGTACTTCTTGCATGTTTAGTATTTCTCTGTGGCGACGTTTTCTTCCGGGTTGTCTTTTCTGAAGCAAGAGCTTGACAACAAATCAGATTGCAGAAAATCTGATCATCATCTACTATAAATACAAAACGCAAATTCGTATTTCATTCCGCTTGATTATAACTCAGATTCTAATTAACATATTTTTGTAGAATTTTTGTGTTAGTTAGTAATTTGTTTTAGAGATGTTTCAATATAAAACACAGGCTTTTACGTTGCGTAGTTATAGAGCTACAAGGGAAAGTTCTAAAATTATGTGAACCCTATTATGAAAGATTACCCTTCATTTAAAATTATGCTGAACGTATTTTGATTGGGAATGCACATTTAGATAATATATTTCAGGGAATGTTTCAATATTTAACATATCATTCTAAATTTTTAGTTATGGAGCTAAGGGGAAAGTTCTTAGTGGTGCAATCGTAAAAAATCGGAAGATAAACGCTGGCAGAGGGTATTTGCTAGGGAGTATATCATATTACAGCTATGGCGGGTATGCACAGTTTCTAAAAAAAAACAGAAGGTATACGGCGTATAGCATACACTATATCTCTGAAAGTTCTTAATCACGCTAACGCGATTCTGAAAAATATACTTAATTATTTACTACATATATAAAATATAGAGAGGCATTTCGGTAAGACTACTTGCAACTTCAGTTCTTCTGAATGAATTTTGAGGAGACTTGCCATGTTAGTTAGATATCTTTTCAAAAAAGGTTTTAGTATTCAACAAATATCATTCTATGTTGCTTAGTTACAGAATTATCGTATTTTGAAATATTATCCTTTTTAAAATGTTCTACTGAGTTGATTTCGTCTGAATTAGCACTGTCTGTTAGATAATGTTTCAGAAAAGATTTTAGTATTTAACACATATCGTTTTACATTGCTTTGCTGAAGTATTATAGGTGAATATACTATAATCAGCTGAACTCGAGTATGAAAGATTAGCTTTATTTAAAAGTTCCATAAGACGGATTTTCATGCGATTTGCATTTTTATATTTCCAGACACGATTTTAATAAACTACATATTGTTCTACAGTTCTTTTTCATATTCTATTGTAAATGAACAACTAAAACAGTCCAAATTTTTCTGATACATTAGAAGATATAAAAGCGTAATGGCGTTTATATTGATTTCAGCAAAGCAGAAGAACATTGGAGTTAAATATACATATTGCTATAAAACACAAGGTCCAATACACGAATATATTCCATTTGATTAAAGGTGCGTTTGGAGAAATTTACCAGCGTAGCGGGCGAAGGCTGCTAGTTAAGTATAATTTTGAAATATTGATTAAAGGGAGCCATCTCTCCTCGATTTCATGTGGCCATCTCTCCTGAAATTCAAGGACTGATGGTCGCTCAATTTAAAGCATCAATAGCCATTGTATGTCTTTGTTTTAGGCTTAGAAGTAAAGATTAGATTATATACTCGCCTTAAAAATCCATATAGTAATATATATATATATATATTACGTACCGTACTACAAAACATTCAGATACCTAGGTCAAAAAAAAATCAACCACCTATTTAATTTGCATTAAAATTACACTTACTTTTTATAATGGAGAAACATAACTGGATGTCGCAATAAATAAACTCGTTGAGCTATTTCATACGAACAATGTTTTTATTGCAGCCTATGATCAAGTATTGGAGATATTTAGACTGGCCATCTCTACTCTATGGCCATCTATCCTAGAGCTACCCTAAATATATTAGTCATATGCCTCTCAAATAGCCCACATGGCACATATCCATCTGTAAGATGTGTAGAAGCTGTGTACACATGTAAAACGAAACATCTATAAATCGTCAAAACAGATCTATGATACAATTTGTTCATGTGGAATGGTGACCACTTTGAGTTCCTTAGAAAGTCTAAGCTATCTAGAAAGTCTATAAGATCAACAAGCATCGATCGCTTTTCGACATACAGAACTTTATATAGACATATTTTATAGTTAATTTATGGATGTTTTAGGGATCCAGATATGCGTCTACATGACCTCTAAATACAATATACTATTTTTTCGCATTCGATACTTATAATAGATATATTTAAGATGTGTATAATAGTAATATTAACTCATCGGAAATACAGCTTTCGTCCAAAATACTGAGAACCCCAATATTTAAATTTTTTTATTTATTTTTATTTGTAAAAATAATAGTTAGATACACATATTTAACTACGTACAATCATCACTTTTCTTTTTAAGTTATTACAGTTAAAAAAATAACAGCAAACAGACAACTAATAAAAGTAATTTTCTTAAAAAAAATATTTTTATTAGTATTAAATTAATTTGTTTTTCGGTAGTTTCCTTGTTATGTTATACCAGTTAAGATATATTAACCCTTAACCGAAAATGTACATCTGAGAGATGTTTGCGCCTACGTAACTGCCCTTAATATTTTCTCTGTCTGACATTAAAAACTTATTTTTATGCTGTTATATTAAAAAATTGGTCCTGTTAACCCTTTATATACTGCATTATGATCTACTGCATTTTTTTTCAGTTGCTACAATGAAAATTAAAGAATAAACATAAAAAAATACTCACCCATGAGAAATTTAATTATTTAGAGGTAATTAATTAAAGTAGTACTTAAAAATACTACTATGATTAGAAGTACACTATGACTAGAATATCATAACAGAACACACACAAAGTATTTCAAATGGCACCAGAAAATATTTTCGATTTAATAAGTATGTTTAATGTAGGCTTTCTTACTTACAATTAAATCTTTTGGCAAATTCCGGTGCCAATCATTTATTTCAACAGTTTAGATTTGAAAATGCTTTGCCCCTGAAAGGATTAAAAGAAACTTTTTTTTTAGGTTTCGATCTTGCTAGCGGTCCTTTAGTTATGCGACGCCTATCCTATATTCCAGGGATAGCATGTTCTCTCGCATCTCCACATATGCATTATATGAATTTACATGTGACATTTCTAGCATAGCAAAAACGAGCCGGTGCCACAACTTTTTCAATTTCCTATAAAAAATAAAGATGAAACAGAAAAGAAATACTAGGGAAATCATTACTACACTACATTTTAATAATTACATTTCAAAGCAGATTGAAACGATGGATAACTACACAGACGAAAAGTAAACAAGAAGTTTTTCTCCAACAACCGGTGTACTGACGGTACTTCTAAGTACCACCGAGTAATTCAACTGTTAAATCAAATACAAACACCGTTCACATAAAATCGCCTGTCAAAGTGTATTGTAAGATCATAATGAGCACCTAAAAATATCCAACACTTATCTTATACCCTTTATTGTGTTTGCAGCAATAAAAAGACGAGCTTGACAACCTGCATAAAATGTCGGCAGAAAACACATCGTCTGTGTCAAAAATAGCCTCCTTCCTCGCTAAAATAACAAACCTAGAACTACTGCTGCCATGCATCCGGATAAAGTGGAGTCAAAAGTGTGTTTTTGCAAAGTACCATTAGAATATAAGTAATATTAACTATGGAATGAAAGTTTAAATTGAGTGGTACTTATAAATACCGTCGGCAGATGAAGGGATAATGCATTACTATAATTACGGATTAAATATATATATATATATATATATATATACTATTTAAAGATCATTTTGACATTTGCACTTGCCCGTAATTGTAGTGACGTTTATTTTAATGTTATTGATTATCTATTGCCTTTCTTTACACATAATTTTGTTTTAAACTTACACGATTACAAAAAATAAGTAAAATGCATCTTTAAATTAGTTATTGTGAAGTAAAAATGGAAAACTTAAAATTAAATTGTTTTTCTGTATTAATATTTTTTCTCTGCATTCATGTCTTGCTGTGTTTAAAGCAATTAAATTACACAACTTTCCACCTACGATAGAAAATGTGATAATGAAAAAAGTAGCAGAATTCATAGAAATACCAAAATTATGAACAATGTATACAAGGTTTTGAAAGTTGAAAGAAAAAAGTCTCACAAAATCTGACGCCGAAAAATATCTCTTACACTTTGGAATGTCTTACTTGCCATTGCAAATAGCTCCTAAAGATTTTACTGAAATTTAAAAAAAAAATAGCTTCTATTTATTCAAAACAGGAAATAGTCCAATTGAACATAATATTTTTCTGATTTCCTAAGGACCATTAATTTGGAACGAACTATCGAATCATCTTAAATAACGAATTCGTTAGTGATATTTTACATTAAAAAGCTAAAGAAATCGAACCTGTATAATGAAACATGATAAAAATGAAATTTAAACAATTTTCCATTCTAGAACATCATGTTACGTAATTCTTTAGATTCTTATATATATTTATGTATATATACATGTACATACACACACACGCACGCACACACATATATGTGTGAGCATGTATATATATACAAAAATATGTAAAAATTGGGCATTTTTTAAACAATAAATTTTCATAAAATATAAAATCTTTCACTATATATATACTAGCAGGGATGACCGATTATTAGTCTTGTGTTCAATTCGATAATTTATTCTCACTGTATCATTCTTGCTGTTTAGATACAATTAACGAACATACGACCTATCCCAATGGTATTCTCGTGCTGGGAAACGGAGCAATAAAAAAATTAACAAAATAGCTTGTGCCGTTTTTTAGATGCAATTAGTAAGACCCTGACCCGTTGTGACCCAAAATTTAATCAAAATCATTAAAGCCGTTTTCTAGATAAAATTAGCTTGACCCACAGTGACCCAAAAATCACCCACTAATTCAATCTTCTCGAACATCTGACTTAGCCCAATGGTCCTCATGCCCACAAACGGTATAATACAAAATTTTGTCAAAATCGTTTGAGTCGTTTTTTAGATACAATTAGCTTGACCAACAGTGCCCCCAAAATGACCCACAAATCGAATTTTCTGGAATATGTGAATTAGCTGAATGGTCTTCTCATGCCCTGAAATGGTATAATACAAAATTTTATCAAAATCGTTTGTTTCGTTTTTTCAATATAATTAGCTTGATCCACAGTGACACAATCCCCACAATGACCCATCAATCGATTTTTATGGAACATGTGACTTAGACCTATGGTCTTATCATGACCATAAACGGTATATTACAAAATTTTGTCAAATTTTTGAGACTTTTTTTAGATTCAAGTAGATAGACCCTGACCCATTACGACCGAAAATGACACACTAATCGAATTTTCATGTGACCTAGCCCAATGGTATTCTTGTGCCCGAAACCGATAGAATACCAAATTTTGTCAAAATCGTTCAAGCCGTTTTCTAAATAAACTTAGCTTGACCCACAGAGACCCAAAAATGACCCAAAACTCGAATTTTCCCTGACATCTGACTTAGTCCATTGGTCTTCTCGTAATCGAAAACAGTAGATTACAAAATTTAGTCAAAATCGTTAGAGCCGTTTTTTAGATAAAATTAGAAGTGACCCGAAGTGACCCAAAAATGACCCACTAATCAAAAATTCTCGAACGTGTGACCTAGCCCAATAGTTTTCTCGTGCCCAAAAACTGTTGGATATAAAATTTAGTCAAAATTGATTGAGCCGTCTTTTTAGATATAATTAGCTTGACCCTGACCCATTATGACCCAAAATGACCCCCTAATCAAATTTTCTCGAACCCATGACCTTGCCCAATGGTCTTCTGGTGCCCGAAACTGGTAAAATACAAAATTTTGTCAAAATCGTTAGAGCCGTTTTTACGATAAAATTTACATACATACACACACAATTTTTGCTCGTACAGCACTCCCGATTATCCGGGTTAATCACCGGGAAAGCTCGAACGGACAATCGAAAAACACTGATAATCCGAAAACTCTTTTTTATTAAGGAAAATATCAACATCCGTAAAAACATATAAAAATTACTTACATTTGCATGCTGTATAACATCAAACTAGGAATTTTCCTTCGAATATTTACTGCTTAAAAAAATCTGTAATGCATCTTTGCTTCTTCTGTTTGTTCATCTATTGTCTTATATCAACACATGCTTTACGAACCGCAGTAATGTCACCGTAATCAAATTATATTTCTCCCATACAGTCTAACAAATTTTCTACAGATTGTAGAGCAGTAGAATGAGAAATTGGATTTCCCTCATTTAATACATCTTCTGCATTAGTACTATCATCAATATTAGATTTAACACACAGTTAGAAACGTTGTCTTCATCTGTCAAATACTGGAAGCCAGGATTACATGCCCCCCTTCTCCCACCCCTTTAACCCTACCCGTCAAATTGGTTCCAGAGCGTTCGATTTTACCGCTACGTACTTCCGAATGCTATCAGCTAAACCGGGAAAGACTCTAATTCACATCAACATGGATTTTACATGGATGATAAGCGTGAAAATATTTGTCTTCAATTTTTTTTGTGAGTCCGGAATGAGCACGGATAATTCACAAACCGGATAATATGCGCACGGATAATCGAGAGAACACAGTATTATAATATATAATACATAAAAACTACAAAGCAATTAACAAAATTGGTATGGCTTTGTAGCTCAATTAGGGGCCTGTAGGGGAGGGTTTTTTTGCGGCGCTACTTTTCTATTGCTTTTATTTTAGTCTTTGTCACATTTACTGTCACATTTTTATTTCTTCTTTTATCCTAACTTTTGTCACCATCTTCTGCTCCACTTTTTGTCCCCCTCCCTTAACTATAACATTGGCTACTTTTCTGCTAATTGAGCTAGAGACTTGGAATTTTCTATTTTTTAGTCATTTTTGACTTTCTAACCAATACCATTCCATATTTCACACTATTTCCCAGTTGTTAAGGATTTTCCTTAACAATGGCAACTTTTTGAATTATTAAGATATTTTTCTGGTTTTTTTCTTGAATATGCTGGAGGTTGCCGTCAGTTTTGATCCAACTTAAATTTTTTGACCTTGCTCGTATATCTATGCCTAACATTGACAACTTTTTTTATTTTTGAGTTATTCTCCTGATTTTTTCACTGGGATATCTCGTATTAATTACTTTCTTGATCCCACTTAACATTTTTACATTTAGCATACATTATCCTTAACATTGGCAACTTTTTCAATTATCAAGGTAATTTTTCTGGTTTTATCTTGAATATGCTAGAGGTTGCCGACAGTTTTGATCCCACTTAAATTTTTGACCTTGCTCGTAATTCCTTGCCTAACATTGACAACTTTTTTATTATTTGAGTTATTCTCCTGATTTTTTTCGATGGGATATCTCGTATTACTCATATTATTGATCCCACTTAAAATTTTTACATTCAGCACATATTATCCTTAACATTAGCATCTTTTTTCTTTCTTGGGTTAAACTTTTGGTTTCTTCTCGCACTTATTGGTTGGTCCCTGCACTGAATTTTGGCGCATTTACATCATAATTATTCATCTATACTTTTGTGTACCACATTTCTTTTCAGGCAAGTGCAGCGGGACCCTAGTAGCGTTGGGTGAGTACTGTTAACTTTCATACTTTAGTGTAATATTTAACATTCTTCTTTATTTTTCTGGTCCACCCAGTCAGCCCTTACAATATATGTTCCTTATTTTGTCCAAGTGTGGAAAATCGGGATTGGATAGGCAATGTACATGATGGAGCAATGTTGCTGTAATTGTCTACATCAGTTCTACATTGAGAGTGTAAATTTGTTCTCTATTTCATTTTATTATTTTATTATTCATAACACACTATTATTCCTGTATCATATAAGATGAATTAAACTAGGAGACCATTTTTGATCACAAACACTGTAATAATCTTCACATAGTGAAATTTGTTGTTGCTTGTAAAAATTATGATTGTGATTGTCGGAATTACAAAGTTGGACAGGGTATGGTGTTATTGGGAGAATTGTACAATGGATTTATATCTCTTTTTGAGTGTATGGTTTTTGTAGCACGAGGGGCAAGTGCACATACTTTTCCCTTTTCTTTGTTTTGATATAGTAAACTTTTTCTATCATTATTTTATTTTATTTTTATTTCATTTATTATTCAAAATTTTCCCCTTACTAGACTCTTAATTTTTATCTTAGTTATTTTCGGTGGTCACGACCACCGGTTTTTGTTTTTTTCTGTCTATATCCCTTTCTTTCAAAGATATGTGGTGCGGGTTTAGTGGACCCCCATTTATGTGTTTATTTTCAACTGTTAATATAACTCAAACATATTATATCTTTAAATTGTTTGGCTGGCATATGATGATAGAACGTAGTATCTAAAATCATTTTAATAGTATCTTCGATCGTTCTTAATAATATCTCTCTTAAAGTATTGCGTAATTACTAATTGAAATTAGTTAACTAAAATAATCCCAAGTATTGATAAGCAGTCTTGTTAAAGTGGACTTAAAGTAATGTCAAGATACGTAATGAATCAAAAAGGAATCAATCCAACAGTCAACTTGACAAGATTGGATATGGACATAGTAGTGAAAACAAGTACAATAAATAGAGAGGCATCCAATAATGAATTGGCTGACTTCCAATCATCTGGAGTTATTCCGGCGACAGAACCAGCCCTAATTACGAGTCATGTTATTCAACAGTTGATAAATAAGGTCAAGGCGGTTTATCTACAACGTTATGAAGAATTTAAGGTCCTATTAACATATCAATTAGAACATATCAAGGCTGTGGATAAGGGAGAATTTTCAAAGAGCCCATACTATGGCATATACAACATACAGAGTTATAATGTTGTAAATAATATATATCAACCAGAAAAATATTGTATGAAGACAGCAAAGGGTGATAGAGCTGTCCAATTAAGAAAAAATGTACTATTTTTGGAATTTGAGTTACAACACATCAGAGCAATACATTATAAAGAATACAACAAAATACCATATTATCAAGCATATAATACTGAACTAATAAACCTGCATCGGGAAATGAAAAGTGAAGAAATAATTAGCATAAGAAACAGAATTATAGAACTAAATCATAAAGAAAACAGAAGACCATGTGTGGCTAGTTGTCCGTTCTTCAATCATATGCAGCTTCTGATCCTACTAAAGGAAGAGAATGAACCCATGCCACAACCAGAAAAACTAAAATCAAAAACTACCAGTACCAAAAATACCCAACAAAGAAAGCAGTCTAATTTGGATACTGCAATATCACTAGCAGAAGAAATCAATGAGACTCGATTAAAAACCAAAGAAAAAATTATACAAAATACATTAGGTGGATCACCACTTCCATTAAAAATACCACCATCCATAAACCAGCTAGAGTCACTATCCATCCAACAGCTCATTCGGGAGTACAATATACTATTAAATAACAGATCTAATAGTAGCTCAGAAAAAGCTAAAAAATATCTCGAAGCAATCTTTTCTAAAGCAAGAAGAGATGAGAAACTTCTTATACAACACTCCAACGAAATAAATAAGGATTCTCCTGAAAAGATGAAAAAATTACAACATAAATTGGATATCCTGCAAACACAGAATGATGAATTGTTATTAAAGCTCAAAGAAAGTACAAAAGAGGAAATTAAAATTGAGAAAAATTTGGAAGAACTGAAGCAAGAGAATAAACAATTAAAAATATCCTTAACTGAGGTAGAACATAGTAAAAAACAAATAAAAGAAAGTTTTAAAGAAGAAATAGATAAAATAAAAAGTCAACAGAGGCAACTTAAGAAATAAACTATAGACAAATTTTCACAAAAAGTAAATAAATTAAAAACAACAACAACTCAAACAATAATGGAAAAAAGATCGAATGCAGAAGTAAAGATTGAAAATAAATTGGAAGAATTGAAACAAGAAAATAAACAATTAAAAGACTCTTTGGTCAAGGAAGAACAAAATAAAGAACAGATTAATGCAAATATTGTAACATTTCAAGAAGAAATTAATAAATTAAAATGACAACAGAAGCAATTAAAATCACAAACTAGAGAAAAAATCATACAAACAGAAGTTAAGTTAAAAACAATAGCAACTCAAACAATAATGGCAAATAACGAAAATGACAGAATAGAAGAAAATGGTGAAGGAGGGTTTGAAGGAGGGTTCATTCAATTATCCAATAGACTACAGAAAATTGAGGAGTTGGTGACACGAAACCTGGAGTACTCTAGTGGGGGCTGTCAAGGAGTGAAATGCGATGATGGCACAAAAACGGCCGTCCCCCCTGCTTTGGCGAAGTCTAATTCTGCAATATTAATTGGAACAACCGCTAAACACATAAGGATTCCAAAACTCAAAGCATTACTTAACGAACACTTTAATAAAGTGAAGGAAGTTCCAATAATATACTGCAGAAATGCCAGAAATCCAGATACAATAATTATACAATCTAATACAGATGACAATACAGAACATTTGTTAAAAATGATAGAAAACACTCCCGACATTACAAAGTTAACAGAAATCACATATAAGTTGACTAATTACAAAAGTGTAATAATCACCGGTATTCCACCCTCAGTACCTACAAATGAAATAATACATATCTTGAAGAACGTTTATCTGATAAAAACATCACCTTATTGAAAATTCTAAAGAGGGATGATTCTACACTACATCACATCATATTTCAATTAGAAACAAAAGCATCACAAAAACTATTGGATAAAAAATTTATACAGGTGGGTCTCAACAAGTGCTATATTCGTTCTTTTCGCCCAATAAGTAGATGCGGCAATTGCCAGCTGTATGGACATCAGACATCTTACTGCAGGAGACAGCCAATTTGCGCCAAAGGTTCGAGAGGTCACTGCACTTCGGAGTGCCCTTTTGCAGGAGTTCCCTCGCAATATTACTACCACTTACCTAATTATAGGAAACATTCAGCGGATTCCACTGCATGTCCGGTTTATCAATCACACTTGGCAAATAGAAGATGTGTTCAGTAGGACCATATGGTCATATTGTCAAATATTAAATAACTCAAAAGAATTTGTAATAGTGCATAATATTAATTATTGTTCGCATATTGTACCTTAATACTAAATTTTAAATGTAGATTTAAAAATAATTTTTGCATCATGTATCTTACATAATATCTCAAACATAGTATCATTGTATTGTAAATTTGTAGGTAATTATTATCTACAATTACTTATACTTTCATAATAGTGCATAATATTAATTATTGTTCGCATCTTGTACATTGATACTTATTTTTAGTATAGAGTTAAAAATAATTTTGCATCATATATCTTGAAAATAGCTTTAAGTGTTGCAAATATCACATTTGTACATGGTTTAAATTGATGTTAGTATTGTGAATCCTGAAAATAACATAAAAGTGTTGCAAATGTGTAGGTAACTGTGTTAAAAAAAAGTTTAATATCAAATTCTAAAAACTATGCATATTTATATGCTATAATAATGAATATTTCTCTCAAATGTAATTATAGGGTCATCTGTAAATATTTATTGCAAACACTGTCAATAATTGTCATATATCAAACATTGTTATTTCTCCTAAACTGTAAAAAAAAAAAAAAAAAAAAAAAAAAAAAATCATTCAAGGAGTTCCGCAGGTAGTAAAACTTTTCCCTGCCCTGGGCTTGGGGGTTACACCTAACCATAAGCCAAAAGCGGGTTCCCAGGGTGGGTGCTTACTTACTTACTTACTTACTTAATTTTTATAATCCATATGTAAACATTCACTATACCTATGTATAACATACTATGCAATTTCTGTTGTTTGATATTGTTTGGAATTTAGCTGCAACGCATATCGTTATTACTTACTTTGGTAGCAAATACCTTTGGAAATAGCCTAAAAATATATATCCTTACTATTATAATCTGTTCGATAAAAAATGAAGAAATTCTAAAATAAAAATTTGTTTTCTTATTACAATTTTTAGAAAAGTTTCTTTTGTGTAAAAAAGTCGTTTTTTCAAGTGCTTAATACAAGGTTAGTACGGGCCCTGGAATTTCTAGGCAAGAAAATATTCTGCACCAGTACTTTTCTTATAGAAAATCGCTCCTTAAATAAGGCGAGATTTTGGGCATATAAGCTAAATTAATTTTTCTGTAAAAAAATACTAATATTTCACCTGGAAAATACCTTGATCCGTACGAACACTGTTAATATAGCAGTATCACATTCATTTTAATATACCTATGAATATAACTACCAAATACACCCATCTATTATACGTATTAATGTATAATATACGTGGTTTATTAACCAGTATCGCATGCATTTCATACTTCCCGCATATAGAATCATCATACACATAAATAAATAGTGAGAATATTCAGAAACTCCTAAAATGTGAAAATGAAAAAATAATATTTATTTTACTCTCTAACTAAATTAATATACATGGATGTCTATTTTCAATGTGTATGATAAAAGTCAAATTTTGATTCAAATTCTTTATATATGATAGGGAATTTTGTTAACAGTAAAAAAAATTCATTTGTTTATTGCAGCATATATATTCTCTCTCACGTGACATTCAAAAAAGTCTATTGCAAATACATATTATTTTCATTTTCCACAAGTTTCCAAAGTTATGTGATAAGCATTTAATATGTTGATCTTATAAAACATCAATCACGCACAAAAATGATTTTTTTCTAAAAATCCAATATGAAACAGCAAACATAAACAAAAATTCCTGTTTGTATTAACGCATAATGTAACGTTTGACGTTATGGATTACTTATCTTCCTTGTTTGTTTTCAAAATTAAATAAACTTTATGTTATTACAGCCATGCGAAATCCAAAATAAACAAACTTTATGTTCTTAAAGCAAAATCAAAAGTAAACAACACATATAAAACAAAATTATGGAAGAGAGCTGTGCCTTACAAACATTTTAAATAGAAGAAACACTAGTCTTTACTTCGTATACATTATTTAAAATTAAATATTCTAATATTTTATTTGAAGTAATATTTTAGTTGAAATATTGTTTTTCGCAACAGAGCATAACATGTTTGTTTTGAAGGTTATGTTATTAATAATATTATACGTCAATATATAAAACAAGTAAAAATTAAATAAAAATAAAAATAAACCGACTGTGTAAAACTAATTAATTATTTCTCATCAATGTGAAACTATTTTTTATATTACTTAGCTAAATTTTTTATTTACTTATATTGATGATTTTTAAGTTGCATTTAATTGTTTTTTCCCATCTATAAACACTGTGTTGATGACGTCTATAGATGTCTACGAAGGTTAGTGTTGCCGTAAAGCTAGAGATTCTATCTACACATCTCCAAGAACTTATGTACTTTAATATAGGTAAAAAGTACAAAAGTTACATGGGTATTTTATGATAAAAAATAACAACATAAATCTATGAACAAACGGCTACGTAAGTTCTTATGTATCTCATTCTCTTTTTTATTTACGACAATGTAAGTTCGATATGTCGAATAAACCTGTGGATAATGCAACCACATTTTCATATCGATCAGAACTAATAACTACGATCAGAACTATCTAATAAACTCACTTTGCCTTATGTACGCCTCTTCATCTGTATCATACAATTTCGATCTGAAGCTATCATACTTAAGAAATTTGGTTTGATACCCCCAACATGCTTTTTTTTAAATTTTATTATGTAATTTTAATAAGGTATTATGAATTTTTTTCTTATTGCAAGCAAAAACAAAACAATGGAGAAATTAGTTTCCCGTAGTAAGAGGAATTCAAAAAGTTATTTATAACTGTTGGGGTAACAGGATCCCATATGGTCCAGTTTCCCCTCATATATGCCCCAGTTACCCCTCATTTTTGCCCCAGTTACCCCTCATATATGCCCCAGTTACCCCTCATATATGCCCCAGTTACCCCATTCTTGAAACATTTATGGGGTAACTAGATTATCGGCCTTACATTTGAAACATGAAGTAAATATGTGTATATATCTAATAATATTAATATATTTATGTGTCTAATCTTTAAATAAAAAAATTGTTTAACAAAATTTCTTACCGTATTTTAATAAAAAGCCGAACAAGTTCAACCAAATGGACGTTTTTTAAAAAAAAAAGTAACCTAAAATTCCGGCAACTTATCATACCAAAGGCTGAGTCATGATTGAGTTGACACACGTTGTTTTAAGAAGTAGAGATAGGGGTGCAATGTTGACAAAAGCTAAAACTTAAAAGACATTACGGTTTTTTATAAAATAGCCTATGGCCCAGTTACCTCGTGTGTCCAGTTACCACAGCTTACCTTAACTTTTATTGCCCAACCAACCTAAGTAGAACATCTTCATTATTTCAGACAGATGCATATGTAAGGCAATAATTGAGGACTAAAAATGGAAAACATTGAAAGTCCAAAAGAGGACGAAAAGAGAGCGAAAAAAAGAAGGCGAAAGCACATCCATTTGTCACATTTGATGTGCAATTTCCGACTTGTTTGAACTATCACTAATAGGTTTAACACTTCAAGTTTTCTCGTGTTTGTTAAGCAAGTTTATATTTTCGAAATATTGCATTATCATTTATGACGACGATATGAAACTTTTGATTAATCTAAAAAGCAATGAAATAGTTGTGTTTGTATAATAAAAAATGAATTGTTGCTGAAGTATCTATAAAATATTTATACGGACGAAAGTAGAAAGCATTTTTCGTCTTAAAGGTGCTTTTTGTAGCATGCTAAACTTAAAAAATGCTAAGCAAGAAATAACATAGAAATAATTCAAAGTGCATAAAGTGGACAGTGTTATATTTTATGGTTTATATGTACAGTTGGCAAAAAAAGTATTATAACAATGTGAAATTTGTAGTTTTGGAAGTAATAAAACGATTTAATTGGTATAAAATATTTATATTATGCAAAGTTTTTACAAAAACATCCCATTTTGTAACAAATAAATATTAAAATTGAATAGAACTTAAAAGAAATAAGAATTATTTGCATTGTAAAATAAGTATTAGAACATCAGATTTGAATGTGGAATCATATAAAAAATAAGATAATTGAAGACTTAATATGAAGTTAATATTTTGTATACAGTCCTTTTGCTGCAATTACCGCATCTAAATGTCTCGGCGTAGATTCTACTAAATCATTGGTGATGTTTGGAGACATGGTGTTCCATGCATTTTTCAATGCTTGTTTCAAACTTGATTTGTTTGTTATTGAGCTTTTTCTTATTTTAGCATCAGGTAGATGCCATAGATGTTCAATAAGGTTCAAGTCTGGTGATTGTGGTGGAGTTACTAATCTTCCGGGAGCATTATATAAAAGCCACTCTTTGGTTTTTTGGCTTTATGTTTGAGGTCTTGATCTTGTTGAAAGAAGAATGTCTTCTCAAATCGTAATATTCTTGCACTTTCCCCTTCAAATTATGCTGTAACACATTAATGTATGACAAAGATGTCATTTTACCATCAATAAACTGGATATTTTCAACGCCATTGTAAGCCATACACCCCCAGACTACGACTTTCTTTATCGGCATCCATGCTTTACCGTCTGCAGTAAATTTTGGTATTCTAAAGAACCACCTTTTATTCTCCAAACAGTGAGTACGTGCTTTGGTTTAAAAATTTCGAACTTGCTTTCGTTGGACAAAATTACATTT
Organism: Maratus speciosus; assembly: GCA_963932465.1. Classification (NCBI taxonomy): domain Eukaryota; kingdom Metazoa; phylum Arthropoda; class Arachnida; order Araneae; family Salticidae; genus Maratus; species Maratus speciosus. The sequence goes on along the minus strand of OZ010792.1, from coordinate 175,063,742 downwards.
TTCCAGAAATCTAATGTTTTGCTTTTATATTTTTTGGCAAATTCTAGACTTTTTTTTTCTGTTGATTTCTGAAATAAATGGCTTCTTTCTTGCCGTCTTCATTTTATACCAGCACTATGCAAAACATTTCTTACAGTCTGTGGTGATACAATCTTTCCTGATATTGATTCGATATTTTCAGCCAACATTCTTGCACTTCCAGTTGGAGCTTTTAGAGCATCTTTAATCACTTGTCGTCATTCTCTCACATTCGGCTTGCTTGGTCTCCCTTATCTTTCTTTCTTATCCACAACACCAGTTTTTTTTCTTTTTAAGAATATCATGAATAGCACACAATGCCACATTTAACATACTTGAAAATTTCCCATTCTGTTTTTCCACTATGATGCAGATAAACAATTTGCTCTCTTTTTGAAAGTGGAATCTCTTTTGTTTTTTGTGCCAGGACAAAAAAAACTTGCACGTAAACTATTTTGAACTAATTGTCAGCAAATGAAGTAAGCCTCCTTGACGTGACCTTGACGCGTGTGAGAATAACTTTCAAAATTTAACACATTACTTAATACATTATAATTTCATGTTGGATTTATTTTGTTCTAATACTTTTTTTGTGGTGCGAATCTCGTTTTTTTATTCATAAAAATAATATATTTACTTTAAATAATTTTTGATTACATATTGAATGCTCTGTAAATAGATACTATTATATATAAGTTGATTTTGCCATTTTTTTTCATTTTATTACCGTGAAAACTGCAAATTTCACATTCTTCTAATACTTTTCTTGTCAACTGTATAAACACATGAGAGTTAGAAATAAATATCAGAAAATATTTAGATTTTTACTGCTGTTTCAAAAGTGGAACTGTTTCCGGATAAACAATAAACTTCGTTGCCAGTTTATTAAATATTTTGTTTTTAACAAAAGGTCCGTTTTAAGAAAAAAAACACTACAATTTACAAAACAATTTGGCTTATCCATAGAAAAAGGTACGTCTTTTGTTTCTTCTTATTAGTCTATTTGAGTACGTGAAAAGTTATTATAGATAGCATTTTATAATGAATCAAATCACCCAAGTTATTTATAGAGAATTCTATAGTACATGGGATATTGACACATTACTGAAAACAAAAGTAGTTTTGTTTATAAAAAGATTAGGTTAAGACAAGAGATTAACGGGATTTAACAGGTCGTATAATCTCCATTTAGGCAGTTACACAGAGCAGGCCTGTCGAGGACTTCAGTAAGCAGTGACTCTCCTCATATCCAGCAGATGATGGAGGGTGCATTCACATCATTCAAAATGTTAAAAATTATTACCTCGATATAATATTAGTTGCGTAACATAAACTACACCTGATATCTCAGGTTACAGAACGTTCGTGCAAGCCATCTTTCTTTTTGAAAATTCAAATAGATTTTTTTTTAATACAATATATTTTTTAGAATGCCCGCTGAAAACACAAAACAGCATTTTTATATGAAAAAATTATATAATATATTCAAATGAACTTTTGAAATTTATTAAAAGTGATGCTTTGCTTAAGCTATACAGCTTAGGATATAATGGCCAAAAATAACATCATAGAAAATAATAAATTCATCTAGAAAATAATGGCCGAAAATATCACCAAATAATTTCGCTATTTATTGTGTTAATTGTTGTTTTATGTGCGTAGTTTATTACGTGTCTGCTAAATTTAAATTTTATTTACAGTAATTTAGTATTAGTTATTTGCGTATTTGGGAAGTTTTAAATTCGTTTTGGAGTATTAGTCGAAGACAAAGGCTGAACCGTTTAAATTGTTTTAAGTTAAAACATTCTTTTGTTATCGGAGAACAGAAAAGAATATGTATATATATATTTAAATATACTTCAAAAGTATTTTAAATTACACAGAAAATTAAGAGATTGAGATACAGCTTCTAAACAAATTTAACTTTGAAATACATTTGTTCCATCTCAAGCATGTAAAACTAGTAGGAAGTTAGGAAGTTAAAAATATCGAAAAAAAAAGAGAAATTTCTTTTTTCAGTTGGTGCTACCGTCAATGTGATGTCAGTATTATTAAAGGAGGGATGGGGAATTTTTAGAAAATCTTACCAGCCAAGGATTTATTTCACCAGCCAGTAAATTGCAACGTACAGTTGGAAATTTTCATGACAAAAATAGTTGGTTACTATTACTATAATGCATTTTCATATATTTTTTTACCTATAAAATTAAGATTTACAGTCGAAACTCGTTATCTCGACACTCTAATGACCAGAAAAAAGTGTCGTCATAAACGGAGTGTCGCGGTAACCAGAGTTGGAGAAAAATGTATTTATAAAAAGCTGTATTTGTAATTAATTTAAGACAATTTTAAATTCAGAACAGTTCTTCCAGTTTAAGCAATAAAACATTATTATTAAACAAAATAAACACAAAAAATTTAAAAGAATAAAAATGAGATTTATGATGACTTATTTTTTTATTGTTACATGAAAAAATGATGAATTAAGGTTTGCTTATCCCTAGATGTGCTTCTTATAATTCTTTTTTCAATGTTATACAATGAATTGCAATCAATATTCGTTGTTTCAGAAAAGGATGTTAGATAATTTCTGATCATTTCAATGCAATTCAGTGCTCCCGTTTTAGTCGGATACGCCGCCTGACCAGAAAAAAAAAAGACCGCGAGTAGAGTGATACGTTTATATGGAGCTTAAGTGGGTCATTCATAGTGTGTGGACTTATATATTCAGATAAAGGATTGAAGTAAAATTTCTCATTTATATCAGTGGGTACTTTAGACACCTTTGTGAAAAGTTTGGATAGGACATTTCTTACCGCTTAATTTCCGTGCTTATAAGATGGGTTATGAAAAATGGACAATTTTCCTAAACCGTCGGGATATCCGGAGTTGAAAATTATTCAACGACGTAAAATCCGGGGTTTATTTACATTAAAATCATATACAGAAAATCGGGACTTTGAAAAACTCAGTTGATAAGCGGAGTGACGTGAAAACCGGGTGTCGGGATAACGAGGTCCGACTGTATAAACAAGAAATAAAAGTTTAATATAAAATAGAACATTGTACCATGTTTATATCGCAGTAATTAGTAAAGTTGAAAAATATAGCTAACTACTAAATAAAAAAAAACGTTTTCAGCATACCTTTAAAGTTTGCAGTTTTCAAAGACTACCTAAAAAGTCACTCGAACTGCCAGAAAATTCCCTCGCCAGTGGCGAGTGAAATGGTACATTTTACTATCCCTGTTAAAGGGCAAGTTTTAGCCTTTTAAAATCGATATGATATATAGATAAACTTAAACTCACTCTAGTATCCACGAGTCCCCTACAATATAAGGGCCAATGAAAAATAAAATGCAATGAAAAAAAATGTCATAGTAAAATTAGAATTTCATATTTTTTGTAAAGGTTTCAAAAGGTTTGTTAAAGGCTATTTCAAATTTTTCAGGGAAAACAGAAAACCGTAAGCAATTTCTAATAAAATCATGCAAACATTAAAGATTTCAAGCCAAAGCATATTTTAAAATGGATTCTTATTTTTACTGTTTTTAATAACTTAACGTCATTTGCGTATTATAGAAGGAATTTTGTAATAAAACTTTTATTCACTATCTGGTTTGCTAAAATTACAAAAATTATGTACTCAAAGTCGTTTTCGATGACATTCAATATTTAAAATTTTATAGAACTTTAAAATGATTGAATTAATTTTAAAGCACTTTTTACTTGATTGAGCTAGTGATAAATCGCCAAATATTTTTCATATTTACAAAGGCATACGAAATACAGCAACAATATAATTAGATCTACGATAAACGCCGCTTGCTTAAATAGGCTAACTGGTTGTAAAACTGCCACAATGATTTATATTTTAAATGCTACACAGTAGATAAAAAAGTGCAATATTTCTAAAATAATTTTCTTTTGGATGTTTCATATGAATTAAATTACTACTATATGTTTATAAAACAATTAAGAATAAGAAATATAAACTTTAAATTCATATAAATAATATAATTAATAATTAATAGAATTAAAACCCTTTAATGGGACAGTAGACTCTCAAAACTATATTTTTATTTTTCATTTAATTGTACGGAAATTTTGCAAATAAAATAAATAATACATTTTGTAAGGAAATTAATCAATTTTATACAAAAAGGTGTCTAATTAATGGATTAATTAATTAAAATAGGTTAATTAATTAATCTAATTAAACTCATATAGTGCGCATTAAATTTGGCTTTGGAACCTGCAGTTTTGTTAAATGGTATCATTGTAATATTGCAACAAAAATTCAAATGCGTTTTAAAATTATTCTGTTATATTTTCTAATACTATAGAATGAGTTTAAAAAGAGCTCTGATATTTTGTAATATATTGAGAAAAAGTATAAAAAACGTTCAATATATACACTTCTCATTAAATTTCAGGAAAAAATTATATCATTACCAAATTGTCCTTTTTTGTACAGAAATGCATGCATATTAAAAATAAGTTTTGAAATGTAGCATATTGTAAACAATAATCCTTAATACTATGAAAATTGGATAAAAAAATAAGATGCATGTAACATTTTGAATATACTAACTCGTCGAATATACTCAATGCCAAAAAACGGAATTTTTAGTGTAACTCAATTACGGTGTACAAATTTGAAATGCTTGTAATTTCGCTAGGAATCGTTGTAATTCCTTGCGGTCTTTTGTCAATGGCGCAGTTACGATTGAAGTCTATCTCTATTCTAAAGAAAGTAACTAACGCTGTCACCGCTGCTCTCAATGGTTTTTTTTTTTTTGTGATCGGGGGGTATTACTTCTTTAATATTAAGAAAACTACTATATAGAAAATACATAAATATGTAGTATTATACAAAGATGCCTGATAAATACGTTGATGCACACATTTTTAAAATCGAATAATTACGTGGGTGGTTCAATAATTATTGTCCTAATGTATATTAAATATTTGTACTGCGATGGTTGAAGTGGAATATCGAAGCCTAATTTCTTAAATGCCTATATGCTCAAATTTAGAGCCGTAGCTGCTGTATTAACATAGTTTTGGAGGAAGGGGTGAAGTTTTAAAGACCTATTTTGGGGGGAGTTTTTAAGAAGGGGTGAGGATGAAATGCTGGTTCGGAGCTATGAGGCTACATTTCGGTAGTGGATGAGATGTGACTACATCACTATTATCCCTAGTCCAAACGACAGTAGTTACGTCTCATCCACTGGCAAAAACCTAACCCCATAAGCTAAAAATCTGCCTTTCGCCCGCACTCACCCTCTTTCACTCTTCCCTCCAAAACTATCTGAATATAGCAGCTACGGTTCTGAAATTGAGCGTATAGGCATCTAAGACATTAGGATTCGATATTCCACAGCAACCATCGCAGTGCAAATATTTTATATACACTAGGGACAATAATTATTGAACCACCCTCGTATTTTAAGAGGCATTTCATGTTAAAGTTGCTCAAAATCGTTCCATGAATCCACTCAGGACCTTGGGTGCATGTTTGCAATTTCAAAAGTTGTGTACAAAATTAGTTTTTGGTACCAGCAACAAAAATAAGTGATATTTGCCTTATTTAATTAGAGCATTTTCACGCTTACAAGAGGAAACCTAATATAAAAGTAAAAAGTTGTGTCAGACGAATAAAGTTTGTGTAAGTGGTGCCGGTACCGAAGAGGTTAAAAAAAGGTTTATAGGAGCTAAAACTATACACAGGAATTTCATGATTTTTTCTAAATACAGTGAAACGCCACTTATAAGTTACCTGAGTTGTACGTCTCACTCAGTTATACGTTTCAAATCAGCAGTCCCAGTTTTCTGCCATTAAAAATTAGCCGAGTTCTACGTTTTGGAGTTACACATTTCTCTCAGATATACGTTACGTTTTTGCGTCTCTGGACGAACTTTTTTCTCACTTGCACGTTTTGCGGAAAATAGTTTTTTTCTGAACCTTTGTTACGACTTGCTTTCCCTCTTTGCTGACTACTACTCTAATGTTTCTAAAAACAATACTAGCCACATGCGAAAATGAAGGATAGGATAGGGGGAAGGAGGTGTTCATAGCAGCGGCAGAGCCCTTGCCGCCTCCCTTCTTCTCGTTTCTCTTTCCCAGCATAGCGGTGCGATCACCTGCCGTCTATTCTGCCTTCTCAGAGCGTTTCTTTTGACGGTTCATGCATCTCCGAAACCGGAAGATCTTTCTGTGGAGGACAAGCTAAATATTTTTTGGACGGCGGAGGCCAATCAACATGAGATCGAAAGACTTTGTCCCAACGTTTTGAAATACCCTCAATATAATTTAAGCAAGAAAGACTAAATAAAAAAAAATTCAGTACAGCCGGACCAAGTTTTTCCAAATGAACACGCCTGCTAGATGGGAGATTTTCCGAATTGGTAAAAGCTCTAAAAATGTGGTTCCAGTCTAAGTGTTCTGCTGGAATTCCCATAACCAGAAATTTATTTCAAGAAACAGTCCTTGAGTTAGCTACAAAGGTTAACGTAACAGCAGAATTCAAAGCTTCTCAGTGTGGATATAGAGGATTCACAGACCACTACGGTATTGCTGGTCGCACTAAATGCGGCGAGTCAAATGAAGTGGATAATCGCACAGTTGACCACTTTAAAGATCAGGAACTTCCGAAATTAATTCAAAGATTTTGTGCGAAAGATATGTACAATATCGACGAGACCGACATCTTCATTAATTTGCTTCCTAAAAAAACCCTGGCGGTAAAGACGACCCATGCCACGGTGGGCAGCAGAGTAAACAACACTTGACTGTATTGTTGGAGACAAGTGCTGACGGTACCGATAAGCAACGACCTTTAGCCAGTGTAAAATACAAAAAGCCCCACTGCTTTAAAAACTTAATCACATTCCCCACGGATTTTGAGGCAAATGTAAAAGCATGGATGACGTTCAGTCATGGATAGTTGGCTAAAAAAAATGCGCGTATAGAAAGAGCGAAAGACAAAATTATTTTATTTGTGGACCACTGTTCGCCCACCCGCCCTCAAGCCAGTTGGAAAGCATCCGAGTTTGGTTTTTGCCGGAAAAATGCACAAGAAAATTGCAGACATTTGATCTGGGCGTTATCGAAAACTGCAGAGTGCACTATAGATGATGCTACTTCTGTACATTGTGTCATGTCTTATTGTAGAAGAAGAGCACTCTAAAATAAGTCTCCTTAAGGTAAGAAACAGATTCCATCATGCATATTACTGAACTCACTTTTTTTAATATGTTTGTCAGTTTCGTTAGGGTGCTACTTCACTAAATCGAAAATACCCGCTTGCTATGTTACTCCTATGGGAGAATTTTCGTAAAATATCTCGTTTGCATTTCAATAATTTTAAATGTTTCCTTTGAATTGGATAACTGATGCCGATTTCTGAAAAGGCCGTTTTTTACACTTTTATTTACAGGTTTTTGTTTATTGGGATACTTTAACTTATAAAATTGATTTCGAAGTTAAAAGCATTCCCAAGAAAGAAGTCTGCAAAACAAAATCGAAAGAGTAAAAAAAAGGCCTTTGTAGAGATTGACCTCAGCTATCTACTGTAAAAAGAAAATGTTTAAACATATTAAAATGCGAACAAGAGGTTTTAAAAAAATTCTGCCATAAGATAAACCTTAGTGAGTAGGTTTTTTCGCGTAAGTGAAACGTAGACGCTTAAGAAGCTACACTAGTCACGGTAAAAAACGCTCAAGCTAACGTTAATCTTATGGGTGATAATTAAATGTGTAAAAGCGCAGATATTAGCCTACTCTATAAGCAGTTTCAATAGCATTTTTGGATGATAACGATATTATGGCGGAGCTAACCGTCAAGTCTGACGAGTCTAATTGTGAATATTCCACTTAATACGATCAACCGTTGGCAAACTTCGGAGCTGCTCTGAGGGCAGCGATGACAGCGATGACCACCTCGGGAACTCAGCTTTCGCTTTAGAGTGTTAGTGCAATCCCGAGGGGTAGACCACATCCACTCCTCCCGACTCTCAACCAGAGTCTGAGAGGGAGCGTCGGGTCCCTGATCAAGCTGCTGAGATCTATTTCGGTTACTGTGAGATTTACAATTACAATCACAATTGGTTACCCAATTTTTCTGGGCGAACCGAAGATTTCACATCAAGATATATGACTGAATGTAGTGATTACATGAGGATCATTTCACCTAATGTGATTGCATAATTGTTTACAATTTTCTTGAATATATATTCGTCACAGTACATTTAACACACAATATTTAACATGACAATTAGAAACATATTACAACACAATATCAAACACCTACTATTTACATGACTGTATGTAGTGATTACATGAGGATCATTTGAATGTGATTGCATAATTATTTACCTTTTTCATGGATTTACAGGGATTTCACAGTACATTAAACACACAATATTGAACATCACAATTAGAAACACATTACAACACTATTTATAATTTGCGCATACAAGAGTTTGGAGAGATGCACAAGATAAAAATTCAAAAGTGATAGAAGTTTCTGGCACCCGCTAATAACCCGTTTTTCCCTCCATGCTACACCCCAGTGATGGAGTCGGACTAGAATGGCTCTGGATTTGAAAAGATGTACTCGTTTGTTTCTATAAACCTCATGCATTGTATTATCTTGTTGAGTAGTTGTGGTTTCTCTTTTACATCCCGCCACCAACTTGCTAAATTCATACGTGTGTGTTTTTTGAGATGATAATGCGATGTTAATGTACAGTATAATACATAGTGTAACGATGTTGACGGCAAGCCACAAATGCATAGTGGGGAGTCTCTTTTGTTAATTTTGTATAAATGTTCCTGAAAGGGGCCGTGATTTGTTAAAAATATGTGTAAGTATCTGTTGTTTACGAAATACTTGTGGTCAACCAATGGCAAGAATTCCTTCGTATATCGGCCTGTGTCTGAATCCGTCCAGCGTTTTTGCCAATTTTTTAACAGATTCTGCTTTGTCTATGATTTTAGTGAAGAAGCTGGATATGGTAAAAATATATGTATTAGTGTTTCATCCGTTACTGCCGATTTTGCCAGTTGATCAGCTGCCTCATTGCCCTCAACACCTGAATGTCCTTTTGTCCAATTGAAGTATATGTCTTTTACTGTTGTTTGTAATTGTTGAAGAATTTTTAGTATTAAATAGTTTGTATTGTCAAAATTGTTTAATGCTTTTAAACTTGATAGGCTATCCGTTATGATTAAGTATTGAGAATGTTTGTCCGACTCTATCCACTCTAATGCTGAAGAGATCGCGAAGAGTTCTGACTGGAAGACGGAGTTATCCTGGGACAGTTTCGCTCTCCAAGTATAGATTTGCTCGTTTTTTTTTTCGTACACACAAAAGGCCGAGGCTGTGCCTTCGGACATTTTGGAACCGTCCGTGTATATTGTAATTTTGCCTACATAGTCGTTTATTTCACAAATTTGTATTTCACTTGTTAGTTGTGATGTTTTGTATTTTGAGCATTTTGGATAGTATAGTGGAGCAAAAGCCTTTTCTGTTGACTTGCCGAGACGAATCGTTCCCGAATACTCCGCCTCCGCCTCCAACTGCAAATCCAGTGGGGGGAGACCTGTGAGGACCTGCAGGGCGTTTGTTGACGTATTGCGATATGCTCTCGTTATCAGCAACAAAGCTTTCCTTTGTGCCGAGAGCAAATGTCGACGACCGTGATGTTGCGCCATACGCGGAAACCAGACAGCACACGCGTAGGCCAGTTTCTTTTGTAAGATCGCCGAGTACCAAATCTTAAAAAATTCCGGAGGGAGTCGACCTGAGATTGACGAAAATTTATAATTGCAGTTCATTAGAAGCAAATGCAGTAACGATAAAGCAGCCGCATTTTTAACAGAAATGCAAAGTTAACTGTTCAGTGTCGGCTCTGCGTCAAAAGAAACAATCCAAGATTAGACTTTTAATAAAATTTAGCCAACTATTCAAATGTCTTCTGATAAATGATTTACTATTTACATGCCAAAGCAATTCTATTGATTACTTTTGAGTACTTTACATGTGCAAAAAATATTTTTAATAAAACTTTTATAATAAAATTAATTCATGTGGATTTTTCTTGTGTGCCTTTGTTTTTAACCCAATTAAATTTCCGCGAATTTACATCATGGAAGCAGTAATACTTACGAAACTCTATTTTTTGCTATAAAAGGCAACTTAAACGTTTCAGAAAAAGAAAATTTTAAAGATATTTTAAAAAATGATTCCGGTATGCCCTTAATTGAGTTGTGCGTTTTACTGAGTTCTACGTTTTGTTGTCCGGTCCCGAGGAAAACGTATAATTGGAATTCCACTGTATACATTAGAAACACCCGGTGTGAAGACCGTATTTATTTATTTTTTAATTTTTCTACTTTTTGAAGCTTTATTTCCATTTTAAACATATTTTAGAAAAGGTTATTATTTTAAATTGTTGCCAATTGATAAAACAGCGCAAAAAATAATATTTCCTTCAAACTAAATTTATTTACACGTGACCATTATAAATAGAAAACAAAACTTCAAATTAAAATAAGATGATAGCGCATTTAAAGCAGAAAAATGTTGAAACTTACGTCATAAAAACTATATTTACGCGCGAATTAAATATATATATAAGTCATTAATATACGTTAAAAGTCGTAAATGGAGGAAAATTACGTCATATTTAAAATTGCCAAACAATACTATTGCAAAATAGTTTAAATTAAAAAATACATTTACATGAGACATGTATTTCACATTGCTAGACGATCTTTTAAACTATTGTTGCCAATTCTAAGACAGCGCAAATATTTCCTTTCTATCAACAAAAGTATTTTCACGTGAAAGAAAGAAAACTTTAAAATAATAACTACATTAATATTCGTTAAATTAAATAAATATGAGAAATTACGTCATACATAAAATGACTAAAATATAATAGCAAAACAGCTTAAGTTTAAAAATATACTTACACGAGACATTTAAATTCATATTTTGAGATGTTCTTTTTAACTATTGTTGTGAATTCTACGACAACGCAAATAATATTTTATCTCTATCAACAAAGGTTTTGTCATGTGAAAATTAAAAAGAGAAAGAAAATTTTGATTAAAATTACGACTTACTTAAAACATCTTTCTTATAGCGTTGTCAATCAAATCAGCGTGTTTTTAGAGTATGCTGTGTCTAAACGATATTTAGCGAACATAATTCGCATTAGAAACCAAATTAATGAAAATAAAAGCATATTATTTCATTATTTAGTTATTTAATACTGATAAATTTTATAAAAGCATCATTTACAAAATGTAAATGAAATTTTAATTACGAAAAATTAGCATTGACATATTGAAGTAGAAATATATTTCAGTGAAATAACTTTTTATAAACAAAACTCAATTTAACACTTGAAATTTCACTCATTTTTATACCCATTGGCTATAATCTAATTTATTTTAACGTTATATTTCTAATAAATTTGATAATTTACATAAACTTAATCTGAAATTAAAGGAGTATTTCTTATATTATTCAGATTGTTCAGTATCAGAATAAAAAAATCCTCGCCGGCCCGGCCTACAGGCGGAGGTAGATTTCGAAGTTAAGTATACTAATTTCACCAACAAAAACTAAATCATGATTATAGATTTATCCACTTTAACAATTTTATCTGGCTGCTTTTGACGAGCTTTTATTTCATTTTTATATAATAGCTGGTTTTATTAGAATCATGTTAAGGAGGTATTAAAAAAAATATTTTCCCATGCTCAACAAATCGAAATTTTCTGGCACATTTTCAGATTCATTTTAATAGAAAAAATTTTAAACTTGCTGACGTGATTTTTGAAGAGATTTATAAAAGACCCGTGTTTTCATTTTTCGTTCAATTAATTAAAACTTGATTTATGAACTATTCTCAGTAACTATTTATTCTCAGGAACTATTTTCTCAGTAGGACAATATTCTTCGTTTCTAACACAATCGCTTTGGGAAATTTCTGTTCAAAATGCCCATTTTGACATCATTTTTTGAAATATATTCTGCCTCTATCAAAAATTCAATCATTACGGTACATTATATTGTTTGTGAATAAGAGAATCTACCAATTGGATGCGTTTGAGAGCAAAAATGAATTTAAAAATGAGTCAGAAAACAAGGAGTTTGGATATGAATACACCCTTAATAAGATGATTTTTTTCTTCAACCGCTATGCATTTTCAATTTGTTTTTCCTGTAAGAATTGGTAATATCAAAAACTTGTCTATATAAATGCTGTAGACAATATCAAAAGGATATACGATAAATTCATGGGAATTTTATATCTTGTAAATTGACGGAGTTATGGAAATTTTTCTTCTTTAACACCCCCCCCCCCCCCTTTTGCGGTACGAATTGGTCCTATCAAAAAACTTGTGAATATAAAAGTTATAGATAATATTAAGGAGATTTATAATAAAATTAACTGCGTTTGATAGCTTGAGAATTGACGAAGTTATGAATTTTTTTCTCCAAAAAATCCTATTTTTTGCGCCTCTTGAGCCCATTTTTAATTTGATCAAAAATCTGCGAAACATAAATTTTTTACCCTATTTTTAGAAGTAATGAAAACTTTAAACTGATTTGATATGTTTGTACAAAAATTAAGAAGTCATGGGTTTTTTTCTGTTTTCACAAAATCCCTCCCTATTTCCATCCCCTTGGTCCGATTTTGCCCATTAACGAACTTGACCGAGATTTTATGCCCCTAGATTTTATGTATCAGTTTGGAAGATATTTGTGCAAAATTGTGGAAGTTCTTCTTGTCCAGAAGAAAGTGACATATATAGATAGATAGATATAGATATAAAGTTTTTTACTGAGGGTGGTTTTGGGTTCTAGGGGTCATGATCGGTGTAGATCTGCAAAACTTTTCAGAAATTCCAACATAGGGGAGAATGTGATAGGTAGTATTTCATACGAAATCTACCTAAAATGAGAATTCTTGAAGAACATAATGTTTTCCAGTAGAGTGATTTTCCAATATTGTCCCAAACAGCTGTTTTTTTCATAGCCTCGAGCCAAAGGGAAGAATAGGATCCATAAGATTTAAAAATGAAAATATCTACCCTATATATATATAATTCTAATGAAACGATTTTATGAAACGAATATATGAAACGGCTGAAATGTATCGATTCTTTGAATCGACTGAGAATAGGATCCATAAGATTTAAAAATGAAAATATCTACCCTATATATATATAATTCTAATGAAACGATTTTATGAAACGAATATATGAAACGGCTGAAATGTATCGATTCTTTGAATCAACTGATTAAACAACTGATTTTATTTCACGGCAATTTCTCCTAAAATATTGAATACTTTGCTATGAAATTAGCACCAAAAGTCCGTGTTGATCCACAGATCTCAAAACTGGTATTATAATTTTTAAATTCAAATTAGTTTTCGAAATATTAATTTTTTTCTAATTTTAAATACATATTTTCTCATGATGGCAACTCAAATTTTAATCATAACAGAATTTTTTTTCATAATTCAGAAAAAGGTTATACTATTTAAAATTAATTTGGCGACCAGTTTGGCGTCCTTTAAATCTATGCTAAGAACAATGCTTTTTTTGTGTTTCGTTATCATTTAATTAAATACAAAACTTTCATTTAAAAATGAAACATTTAAATTGATGGCTTTCACTTCTTCTTAAAAAAAAAAAAAAAAAAAAAAAAAAAAAAAAACGAAAAGAAAAATATTAGGAACAGATGTCATATAAGCACCGGGGTACCTAATTGGCGAAAAAATGGCATTATTTTGATTAACATGGTAACCCGGCTATTGTTGTTTATTTAATATTAAATGGCTATTTACTTTTATTTCTTTTTTTAATTTATATAAATTATTTTGTTCTATAGTTATTAATTATTTTTTTGCTATTTCCTTTTGAAAATAATAGAAAATAATTAAAAAATACGGTACAATGTAGTAGTTATTCCGTCAACCAATTTCGCAAATTATATAAATCGCCAAATTGTACAGATTGACAATTTTTTTATTTTAAATAACGAAAGAACAAATAAATCAGTATAACATTAATAAATATAAAAATAAAACGTCGAAATAAAAATCACTTGATGACGTAAACACGTGTAACTTGCTAAAAGTCAAGTGAATGTGACATTTACGATCAAGCATTAGTGGCATTTAATCTTATAGTTCGCGATGGATTTTTGTTCGACGTGATAATTAAGCAGTACCAAAAATACATATGTAACTGGTATTCGAAAACGAGGTTTTTGCCAAATTTTCGTTAAAAAAAAAATCATGCCAAACATGCGATGCGTATATGACATCTGGCGAAATATTAAATTATGTAACAAACCATGACATTTAATTTCAACTTCAAATCAATGTTTTAATTTACCACTCGAACAATAAAAAAAATGCTAACTTGCGAGTTGAAAAAAAGATATTGGCGAGATATCACCCGGCTTTTTTTTTCTTTCGGCACGGATGTCATATACGGCCCCATATTGGCGCGATTTTTTTCTGACGCCAATGTCATATACGCAATGGGTACTTAACTGGCGCCAAAGTATCGTTATTTTTGCTTGATATGGTAAGCCGGATGTTGTTGTTTATGCTGTTGTTGCGTTCCCGAAATTGGCGTTGGAAAAAAATCGCGCCAATATGGGATATATATGACATTTGTTACAAACCTTCATATAAAAGGCTAAGGGAGATCGTATTTGTTTATGGCATTTGATGACTTGAACTATTATAATATATATGAAATGATAGGAATAGAATAATATTTGGCGACTTATCACATTTGCCTGGATAACATTTAAGTATTAAAATGGCACCTAGATTATAAAAAGCAAAGTGTTCCGCCCGGAACTGTTGATGATAGTCACATGATTTAGGCTATTGTTTTAAAATATCTGTTGACAAAGACTCTGAATACTGAATTCACTTTATTTTAGCTTCTTTTCAAATGTTTAACTGATCCTCTTTAATCAAAATCGAAAACAACCATTGGATGTCTTAACAGCAACTTACTCTCCGTTAAATTTTTGCAATCAAAGGGAACTGAATGGAAACTCATTTACAGGGAGATCTGCACAGCTTTTTTCAGTATAAAT
Organism: Maratus speciosus; assembly: GCA_963932465.1. NCBI lineage: Eukaryota > Metazoa > Arthropoda > Arachnida > Araneae > Salticidae > Maratus > Maratus speciosus. The sequence continues at coordinate 175,048,574 of OZ010792.1, read as the reverse complement.
CAATCTTCTCTAATATTTTTAAAACCCATCCGATTAGCGTGTTTTTTTTATTATGCGGTGTCTGAACGGGGGTTGGCGAGCGTAGCTTGCAGGGGGCAAAGTCCCCTAGTATATATATAAAACTGCGAAATTAAAAGGAATAACAAACTTTCCTTAGAAGGAAATGTACATTTTTCAACAATATATTCGTTTATCTTCATATTTAGGTCTTTTCCCGCAGTAGCATTCATAGCTGCTCAATCCATTAAAATTGAGTGCGATATTCTTAAAAAGTTTTAAAGGAACTCTGCTAAAAAGTTATAAATGCTAAAATACGGTATATGGCTATATCCCTCATTACGAAAGAATTAACCGTATGATATAGTGTAATTTTTTTTTATTATTATTTTTATATGAAAGTGCTAAAACTTTTAAATTTAAACTAATGTATTTTTGCCTCTACATTTTAATATAATTTAAAATTTATATATTTTAATTATTCTAAATTGAACTTGAAATGAAGTGAAACTAAATGTCGGTGTTTTATACCAGAGTGAATCGAGAAAACTATGTATTAAAAGTAACTAATTTATAACTTATTTTAGATCTGCTATTTCAAAACCGCCTAGAAAAAGACAAATTTTTATTACAAGTATACAACATAAAGAATTATTAAATATGCAGCAATACAAATACAGAGAACGTATCAAATTTTAGTTTTATTAGCGACAGTCCCCAGTATTATTTCCAATTTTTTTCTCTACGGAACTTTCTGTCGTCATCGAAAAATCATTAGTACACTTTTGGACGATTTTCGAAATCCTGATGCTATTTTTAGGAATGTATAAAGATGTCGAAGAAAACCTCAGCTATAAGTGCCATTTCTATTGTGCATGTAAGATTTCTAAATATTACAGAATTTTAATTTTTACATCATCGAAAAAAGGGAAAATGCACTTTCGAATGAATTTTCTCTAAAAACCATAGTTTAATTTAGTGTCAGTTTAAAATAGTTTCAACATCAATTATTAAAAAAAAAATAGAATTTTTTTTCTATAATAATGTAAGGTAATATGTGGCAGATTCACCAAAACTGGCAAATAATTTCTACAAGCACACTAACAATAAAGCTGATTAATCATAACATCAAACTAACCATAGCATACCGCACATTGTCAGTAAACTAAAATCAGTCAATGTAAAGGTGTACTCTCAATTTATTTTAAACATAAAATTTTTATCAAGTTGAGTTAAATAGGTTAAACGATATGTTGAATTAGTATATGCTAACAATTGTATTTTAAGTTCTTAAATTCTTTCTTTCTATTTTCTTTCCTTTTCTTTCCTTTTTTTCCACTAGAGTATATTGTTTAAAATTTATTACATTTTTATCTTTTTTTTAAAAGATAAATATATAAAAATATAATGATTTACAAAGTCATAGTTGTTATTTTGTTTCATTTATTTGTCGCATTGTTGCATTCTTTTTTTCTCGTCTATATAGTATTTGTGTTTATCTCATTACTTATGTCAATATTTTTCTGACTAAAGTGACAAAAATTATTTTCCTGTACTATAAACATAAAAAACAACATGTTTTATGACAATAATATATTCTCATTGAATACGCTTACATTGCAAGATTCTTAATAAATACATTTCTCAAGTAGAAATACAAAACAAAATGTTTTATATTTTACCAAATTGTATTTTGCTAATTAAAAAAAAAAAAAAAAAAAAAAAAAAAAAAAAAAAAAAAACTATCGGAAAAATAAAACCTGCCTGAACCTAAAATGTAGATAAAACCTTACAAGTTAAAAAATGCAAATAAAAAACTGCCTAAGACTTACTGCTAGATATATGGCTACAAATGTGAAAAAGCGAAAAAAACTGAGTAGTAATCTCAGTCTTAAAAAATCCCAAGGGACATTGACAGAGATTTATTGTTTTAGGCGATGAATGTAGTTCTTTATTCTTTACATTTCGAAAATTTGTTAAAAAAGACACCGCCATAGGAAAATTCCTCTTTCGAGGATATAAGAAGACACGAAGCTGTGTTTGAAAAAATGCTGTATAGCATTTGCCTCAATCGATTATTTCAGGCCAAGTCATGAGCAAACTTTGTTAAGGAAGAATATTTTAATTCAGTAATCATATATATCTAGGTTGTTTTATAACTATTTTTAAATCATGCTGCTAGATATATTTATTTCATATTTTCATTTTTTTTATTAAAAATGTTATTATTAAATTAAATTTGTTTAATTAATTTAAATAGGAAATTAAATTAAAATTCATATTTAAATTATATAAGTTTCAAACGAATTTAAAATGATTATATTTTTGAAAAATACTTAAAAGAAGGAAATTTTAAATTGAAGCAGAAAGAAGTACTTAAATATTTTTAGATTAATAGAGTCACATTAACATTATTCTTGTAAGGAACTCATTATGGACAAATCATGCAGCAATTACATGCAATTTAAATATTTGCAATTTTATACCTGCCTGTTTTTTAATATCGCTTTTTCAATGAAAATGCCACTACTTCAAAATAGTGGAATTATTTTGAAAGCGCACGATGAAATTGCATATATATGGGCTTTATGTTCGATATTTTGCTCTGTACTGGCAACATTGGATAAATTTTTGATTCATCTTCGTTGTTTCTTAAAGATATTGCCTTATATTGCTCCAGTTTTATTAATGTTTGAAAACATTTATATTTAGAAAACAAGCCATAACACTATGTAGTCAATGTCGCAATATTAAATTAATGTATGGTCAGTATTGATCCTAGTGTCCTATTACAACTAGTTTAAAAACTTCAAAAAGTCTTAAAAATGAATAATTATTAATATCATACAATACGCTAGACACAACGAGTTTAACTATTAGTTAACATTTTGAGTGAAATGAATAGACCTGAAAAAAATACTATATCAGTCATTGGAAATTGACGTAGATAAAAGCATAAATTAATGTCTGAACTCTCAGTTCTTCAGCAGCAATTGATTTACTTTTAGATAAATTTATAAGTGTTAAACTTTCCTTGGCTCTGTGGAGAATTATGTTTTAACGACAATTGAACGATAAATGGATGGATGGCGCTATATTGTTTCCGACCTTGCCCCCTGTTCTAATCTATCTCTGTATAAGTAGGTGAGTTGATAGAATGATTTTTAAGAACATGCTTTATTTTTTACTGTAAATAAATGTAGCTTAGTGTAATATAGATGTAAGTGTGTCTCCCAATAAAAAGGAAGAGAAGAAATGGTATCCATTTTGGAGTTATTTGAGTAAGTACCAATTTATTTAAATTAAGATAGCATTAGTTAATAAAGAAATCAACTGAACCAGAACCGGTTCTCTGGTGCAAACGTCAAAGAATATAAATTGATGACAACTCTAAGTATTATCTTTTCATTTAAACGGTGAAGTTATTTATTATTTCTCTTAAATTTACGATATATTGGAAGACATATAATTTGAATAGAGAGATTAAGCTGAAGTTCTAAAAAGAAACATATCTAAACGTGGATCCATTAGATCGACAGTGATAAAATTGATTAAAAAAATTGTATTATAAAAATTGCAGTGAAATTAAAAAAGAAGTGTATTCCAAACCGGAAAGTGTTGAGGATTCTTTAGCGGCACTACTTGAACATAAATTATCATTAGAAAAATTGGATGAGACAATTGAATCGGAAATTAAACCGATAATTTAAAAACAAAAATAGAAAATTCGACATAATATAGGTAAGCCATTGTAACTTACAAATCAAGAACCAGTAGATATTTCTAAAACTTAAAGATAAATTCTACTATCATTAGTGATCCAAAGTTACTTCTTCCTCCATATCAAACAGTCAATTAAAGTCGTATACAAAATTGCCGCGAATTTCTTTAAATATATTTACAGGTGACATTTGTGAATTTCAAGAATTTTGGCCTCAGTTTACAGTCGCCATTCACGAAAATAAATCTCTTCAGGAAATTCAAAAATCACTTATTTGAAATCCTTAATTTCTCATTCAGTAGCTGGCGCTATTAGTGGGATTCCATTAACAAGTGAAAATTATGTAACGGCATTAAATTTATTAAAGTTTCGCATTGGAAAAAAAGAGGTTTTGATATCCGCCCAGACTAATAAATAATTAAATTCAGAAGCAGAGCGAAGATCAAATGACATACATTCTTTGAAAAAATTATATGATGAAATAGCGATACAAATAATAAGTGTCGAATCGCATGATGTGAAATCAAAACAATATGGTTGCTTATTATTACCCATTATTTATAAATGCATACCGAATAATCTTATATCACAATTTCATGGAGAACAATGTGATAAAAAGGTTGTTTTGTAAATGACTAATTGTTGTCCCTTAAACGTGAAACACAAGCGCGAGAAAAAGCGATTAATGCTACTTCTGTGAGTTTTGAAAACACCAAATCCCATGAAAATGAATTTAAACAAAATTTTCCCAAACCCTTACACCAAGGAAAAATTAAATATCCTCCAGTATTTTCATTAAATACAGTTGCAGTAAATATTTGCACCTTTGTTCTTAAAAACACGAAGCAAATTTATGTAATTGAAATTTGGAACAACGAAAATAATCTTTATTCAAACACGTGAAATGCTTTAGCTGTTATAAAGTATTCCACAAAAAACAACAGTGTAAAAGTTATAAGATTCGTTTCGCAATTTACTTTTCCAAACCTCCACAAAATTCTCTTTGCAACAAATATAAATCGAATAAAAATAAAATTGACCTCCTTTCGACTGAGCGTGAACCGGGGGGGGGGGGGGGGGAAGCAATATGAAAGGATAACTGTTTCGTCACTTTGTTGTAAGTCATACGAATATATTAATTTTCAAAAGTTGAAATGAATAATGATTGGGAAAGACCAAAATATTAATGTTCACATATTGTTAGATAGTGCCCCTTGCAGCGTATATTTGTCGGGAAGAATTTGTCAAAATGCTAAATTTGTTTAAATTTAGAGGAAGCAGAGCAGGAATCATTAAAAATTCATATTTTTACATGTCTGGAAACTTTATAAATGGATAAAATCTGTTCCAATATATTACGCGCCCCAAGTTCTACATTATATAAAAATATGGATATAGAATTATCAAATGATTCGGATGAATAAATGATGGTGAGAGTAAAATAGATTTGTTGATTGGTAGCAATTAATGTTAGCCAATTATGACAGAGAAATATAAACGCACTTCACCAACTCTTTTCCTGAATGAAGCTAAATTAGGTTGGACGCTTCATGGCAAATTCTCAGAAGTAGTTAATGGAAATAATTTAGGAGGTACTATGTACATATATATCTATTTGGGATAACAACAAAGATGATAAAATGTCAGTTCAATTTGAAAATTTTTGGACTGCAGAAGTGTTGGCGATTCAGGGTGATAAAAGAAAAAAAAAAAAAAAATTGTGCGACAAACAAATATTAGAACAATTTGAAAATTCCATTAAATTTAAGAACAACAGATATCAAGTTAAACTGTCTATGAGATAATATAATTTGGATCTTCCTAATAGTTATGAAGTTTTCAAAACGAGAATTGAAAGTTTAATTAAACGATTTCATGTGGGATTATTTTGAGTGCCTCTTTCTCTCCATACCAAAACACAGCAGATGTCACATCCAGACTGAATCGGGACTCTTTTGTAAACGGAATTTGACTCCAACAACGATGCCTCCAAACTCGATGTTCAGTTGCCTACATTCTTTGGGCCGTACAGTTGCTTGGGAATAACGGAATACAGACCACTGGCTTACCTGCATAGAGACCACCCTGATGAAGCCTATTTCGGACTGTTTGGATGGACACTCTTCGCCAAGAACAACTGTGTTTTCAGCAGAGTAGCATTGACTGTTCTGTCTCGACGAGCAGTTAACAGGATATATCGGTCATTCGTTTATGTGGTAACACATGGACGATATTGCTCTTGTCGATGTCTACCATTCCATATATCTTGGAATCGATTCCACACCTTGGCATTGACACTTCTTGCGACCCCAACAGCGTCCGCTACACTTCGTTGTGTCTCCCCATATTCAACTGTCCCGATAACACTCCAAGCGAAGGATTCCTTTAAATCACATTGTTGTGACATTTTCAAGTCACCTTTTCTCAAAACACAAGCTGAGCAATTGAATTTTATAACTGAGACAGTGAAACAGACGTTTCTGTAAAATCCCGATTTCTGCACTTATCTCCAATTTCTAGTTTTTTACATCATAAACATTAATTTGCAAGTGAAGTTTTTTTATTTGTTTCCTACTACCCTTTAAATTTTGGATGTTTAATTTTATGTTAATTATCGGTGTAAATATTTGCTTAATTTTGTTAGAACCATATGATTACCTAATTATTTTGAGTAGTGTATAGTGCAATTCATGTGAAAATTAATATACATATAACAAAAAGTCTACTGAAATACGGAAGATTCTGACCAATATACACTATATGGCCACTAATAATAGGAAATTTACAATTTTAGGCATTTTGTCGAATATTTAAAGATGTATTTGTCGGATTTTTCTGGAACTTCAGGATTATGAAAAATATAGTCGACTTCATATTTATCAATGACGATTTGATCAGAAGGACAATTAAAGGACCAAAGAAAAAAAACGCAAAGAAAAATAATGGTGTTTGGTATCACCCTGTAAAATAAATGCACGAAATGATCTATCGCTATAGATTACGAATATTTGGATAATGTACAATATATGTATTCATTTGTGGAGGAATAGAACGTATATTTATGGAGATACATCGATTTTTTTTTTAAGATAAAAAATTTTTGCATGCTTTTTGTTTATATCATGTAGGGTTTTTTACCAAATTTAACGCCAGTTTCAGGAAATTTAGAGGACTGGTTAGGGAGCCGCAGTATAAAGGTGCTGCAGGGTCTGATCACAGCCGGGGCCAACCTTCACCAGTTAAAACGAATAGTTATTTTTGCCATCAGTATGTTAAACATTCAGCAGAAATAAAAGATTTAAAGAAGGAGAAAATCATATTCATGTTTTAAGTTTGCCCGGTGGCAATTAGTCTTTGTGAAACCAAATACAACTGAAGCTTTACCATTCTGAGGATATGACAATTCTTCATTACTCACAGTTCCATTAGGGAGAGTAGAGTAAACTGTTGAGAAATGGATTCATTTATATTTTTCTGAGACACAGTAGGGACGAGGCGGATTGCATTTACTTTTTTATGCATTTTTTTAATTTGCTTTTTCGTATATATATCTGATACATAAGTTTCATTTGTTATTTATACATTTAAAGAATTTTAATTCAGCTTTTTTTTTTTTTTTTTTTTTTTTTTTATCAAAAAAGAAAGAAAAATATTTGTTTTTAATTTTATACTGCTTTTTAAAAAAAATATTTTTTTTACAGGTTCCATACATCATTTTGTTTATTCAAATATTAATATTTTTATTTCTTCTTACAGTTATGGAGAATACAAGATCACTGTTCATTGCGAACAGGAAAATTGTTTAATTCATATGTTCATCTCTTCAACCTTCCGAAGATCAAGACGCGATTTTGGTTCTATTTTATATCTATTTTGTTATTCGGTGATTTTGTGGTCATAGTTTAAGGACTTTGTAGCTATTTACGACACCTATTTTCATAACATGATTTATCAATTTTCATACATTGACATAAAAAGTATATATGTTGTGTACTCATAATAGCTGCATAGCGCCTGATGTACAAAAATTCATAAGTTTTCTTTGTGCTTAATACACACACACACACACACACACACACACACATATATATATATATATATATGACCATTATATAATTATTTAATATATGCGGGCCAGCGGGATTACGGGGCCCGTCGTCGGGGGCGACAACGGGGCGCTGTTGAGCATAGCGGCCCGCTCCGGACGCCCGGTACTGTTCAGGGGCACTTGCAAACCGTGGCTGGTTCGTCGAACGCCGTGGTTTTCTGGTAGTCGTGGGCAGTTCATGGTGAGTAAATATGAGTCCAAGCAAAGAAGATAGAATTATTTGGATCTGGTTTTATCGGGTCTTTCCATTACAGGTTGTCTTTAACACCAGGCCCAGATGATTTGAGAGATGTCGCGGCCCACGTCCCAAATGCGCTGCCTAGGGGCGGCAGTTATTTTAGCATTTCATGGTCTTAAAAAGACACGGTTTTTTCGGTGTCCCATCTTAAATATGTAATATTTACGCCAGAGTGCGACACAAGAGAAATAGGAGGTGCTCTCATTTAATAGGCTAAAAATTATCCAGGCATTATGACGTTTAATAGGTTTGGCAAATCTGGGCTCAAACTCGGCTCACGGGATTCCGATGGAATTTACAATCGCGTTTACTCAGAATTCCTTATTCTTAAAGATGGATCAATTTTGAAGCATGAAAGTAATAAATGTTGGGTTCGAAATCCAAGTTAACAGAGGTAAATCAGATTTAGACTTCTGCATCTCAAAAATTAAATAAAATTTGGGAATTTTAAATTTTGAACTTTTACTTTTATACTTTAAATTTTAAAAAGGTTTACGCTTTAAAAAAGGTTTAATCTTTATCTTTTCATATTCCCCCCCCCCCGCCACACTAAAACAAACAGCCACAGAGCCCGCCTGCAAGACCTGTGGGTCTTATCATATTTAGATAAGTTAACCCCATTTTAAAATTAAAAGAACGCTTTTTTTTTTTCCATTTTTTGCCTCTCAAGCCAACTGGACCCATGTTCACAGCAATATCAGTAGTGATATCTTACACAAGTGATTATCTGTAGAACTGGAGATTGACAAATACATAACATCTAAACAAATACGTACTAAAATAATAAACAAGTTTCAGAATAACACATATGGTAGTTTCTTGCAGTTTACTTAAAACAAATGTTAACATTAATGAAAACACTAGCTGCTAAATAATATACAGGACATTCTAGAGGCAAAACATTAATAGAACTAAAAATGGCATACAATATAAAAAAAGTGTCCGGCGGTTGTTTACTAAAGTTTGTCTCATAACCATTCTTTAAATTCTGGTGCATATTGTAGCCTGTAAGCATTTTTTTTAAATATATATAATATTTAACTTACAGTTATTAAAATTTATAACGTACAAAATTCAAGATATAAAACACAAATTTCCTAACGGACAAAACTTTCAAAAGTAAAATATTTAAAAAACACATTATACAAATACACCAAATATTCAAAAATGTCAATAAAAATATGAAATTTATAAATGCAGCATTTTCAAAAATTGTTATTGAGACAAAAACAATGTAAAATAATGTATAATAATAACAACAACAAAAAACACAGAAACTTTCGTATTATTCGGCTTTTCTGTGTTTGCAGTGGCTTAGCTGCTTATGTGGTGCAGCCTTAGGGTTATATCCATGATAAAACAAAACTTAATTGTATAAGAACGAAAACAACAGCTAAAAGGAGCTGAATTGGTCTGGTGTAAAAATGAACTGAGGAAAAACACAGATACACCTGGCAAGCGTGCAGGTAAGTTGTTGTGTGCAGACTGAAGATGGAATTTCCTCTGTGGCGTCAACAACCCACGGTGACACTCCCTAGTTCTATCTGCATCTTTGCTTTTCTTGACCCATTTTACTGAGAAAACTGTTCCAAGCCAAAAGGATTTTACTATCTGAGACCATGAAACAGGGCAACAATTCTTTTTTTCCCCTTTATTAGGGTTCCGTACTTAAAAAGTAAAAACGGAACCATTATAAGATCACTCCTGTGTCTGTCTGTCTGTCACAGCCATTTTACTCGTGAACTATGGAACGTGGAAAGTTCAAATTCGGAGAAGTAATAAAGACTATTGACCCACATATTTTCAGATTAATAAACATTCATAAATATATTTAGTAAAAATGTAGTAGAGCTAATTATGGTGCTTGAAAAAAAATCTTTTCTTTGTATATCGTGTGGGGTGTAATGTGAAAGCTTTCGTAACGCTAAACTCAAAAATACATTTCTTTTAATTTTAGGTATTATATTTTCAAAGATATTGTCGAAAATATAGCGCAAAAATATGTTCTCCCCCCCCATCCCCATCTAATTCCGAATCTACTGAAACTAAAATAATCTTATGAAAAAATTAGAGATAGTAGACGTCAATTTAAACCTTGCCGGAAAATTATAGCGATCACCATAGGTCAAATAGTTTTTGAGAAAATCGCATTTTTCTGTTACAGACAAATCTGGATTTAAAGAAAAATTTCGACATTCAGAAAAATTGTTGAGCATCGCTGGATGTACCTATCGTAGCAGAAGTATAAAAGCATTGTTGATAATGAATTTCGAAAAAAACATCGGTAATTAGCCGAGATATTAACCCTTAAAGATAAGGCCAGTTTGGACATACAAATACACAATGACAGGGGAGGCGTAATGCCTAGTTAACAAGTTTTAATAATATATGTGTGTAATGTAATATCCAGTAACAGTATAAAAGCAATAAATGTCAAATTGTCAAAAACATACTAATTTTAGGGGTCACAGGACACAAAAAATTGGGGAAAAAGAAGACCATTTTCAACATTTAATGTCTTAAAATGTATATGATTTTAAAACACAATTTTAATTGGGATGAAAGATACAAGTATGTTCTTTTATTTCATGTATTTAAAAAATTGCAAGATGCAGAATTAGTATTTATAGGGGGCTCGAAACTGTTAGACATTTGTCTAACAGAGAATTGTCATAACAGTTTGCAGGATTACAAAATAAATATTGCAACTAGAATGAAAATTTTAGTGCTTACTTATACTTCAGATTGTAATAATTATCCTGAACTTAAGTAAATGTGTATTGAAAGCATTTTCATATTTTTAATGCAATGTTGCATTTACCTAATACAAAATTTTGAAAATTTGAACAGTATAATCACATAAAAAATATTTTTGAACAATAAAAAGGAAATTTTCAGTTCAGTTTATACAGTGACATGAAATATATGTTTTGAAAATTTCATGAAAAAATATTCAGAAGTTTTTGAGGTATCCTGCGGGTTATGCCCAAAAAACGACATTTGGAGAAAAATGACTTCAAAGTTTCGGAAACGCCGCTTCAGCTGTTGAGCGAGTATAATTCTAAAAGCCATAACTTGTGTGCTAATGGGAATTTCAAGGAATTATATTAATTGCAATTATATCAAAATGATCAGACAAGATAGGAGTTTAACATCTAAAAAAATTAAAATTTCTAAAATTTTTAAATCTTTAAGAGACATGCGACAACTTAACCCTTTCCGGCGCGGAGTAATTCTGTTTATAAACTTATGAAATAATGGACTGACATCAGAATTTATAAACGAATTTATTAGAAAATAAAAACTTGCTTATTTTCACGTGATGATAAAAGGAAAATTTTAATTAAAAATTCTTGGTGCCGTTTGTTTGTTTTGGAATTAAAATTAGGTGTGCTTTTTTTTAAAGGACACTGCCCTCGAAAGGTTTAATTAGAATGAATCACATAAATACTGTGGGTTTCGCGGCTAATTTGCATTGATTTTATCTCTCAATACGCCTCGAGCGACTTTAAAAGTTAATTAACAACCTATCTGGAAAAACGCGGAACTGAACAAGGTGACGTTGCAACTTTGCGACCTTCTTTCGAAGCGCGCTTAGCACAATGCCAAATTTAAACTTTGAACAAAGGTTTTGCTTTAGTTACACTGTAGAAAGATAGGTTATTGCTATGCTGAATTTAGTTTTATGAAATGCCAAATGAAGTTTAAATATGCACTGCTTTTATTGTCAGTACCGAAGTAAGTTCGTCATAAACAGATTAGGATAATATTAAAAATGAGTTATACAGAATTGCTATATTTGATATTATTTATGTTCTATATCTCTTTGAACTTTCATGATATATCCCTTTACACTTTTCTAATATATACTGTTATACCCAACCCTACGTTGTATAGTTTTTTTACAAAGCCTTAATATTATTTTAGCAACGTTTTTTTATAATACAATTACAAATTCATACATTTATTCTACAGAACCCTCTGTGCGCGAATAATACTCGCACTTGACCGTTTTTTATAGTTAGCTTTTCTTTTTTTATATGTCCGGACTTCTAAAAAACGTCATAAGTTACTCATGTGTTCCTTCATCACGAAAAAAGAGAATTGCTGCCGGTTTATCTATCCCTATTTTGACATGGATCTGACTCAGCATGCCTTTCTGCATGCTTACCTGGGCTGTTATAAATGACACTTTATTACGATAAAAATAATAATATAAGGAATAATAATAGCAGTGATAATTAAGCACACATCCAAAAAAATCTTAATATAACTCAAGCAAACTGTTGAGTCGCTGACAAAAACAGTTCTCAAGAGATTCCTTAAAATTTAAAAAGAGAGACAAACACTAAAATGTACACTTTTTGCATAAGCCCTGATTTTCCAGGACGTTCATACTTACCTGGATTATTATATTTAACAAATAAATAATTTTTATGTACAACATGGGCTTTTCACTTTTATTGGTGCATGGGAGTAAACAGCGCGCGACACTCTCACATATCTAACTGAACCTGTTTATTTTTGGCGGACATACAGAGACATTTAGTCAAGAGCACAGGCAATCTATCTTTGGCAGACTGAAAACTCTGAATTTTTCAGGGGCTCCGATAAATTTGAGCTTATTTCACTTTGTCAAATAGCCCTGTGTATGATCGTTTTCTGGACCAAAAACCTTCTCGTACCCAGCCTACTTTAACTAATCAGGGTACTCATTTCATAATATACAATATCAGGACTATATAAAAAAAATATGAATATGCTTTAGAAAAATCCTAAATACACTCTAAGACATCAAAAAAATTTTAATTATAGTTACTTAAATCTTAATTCTGTACATAATAAGCACAATATATGAAATTCAAAATTGTTAACAATAACTAAGTAATCTATATGAAAAATATACATTTGTAAAAAATAATGATATTTTAAATAATAAATTTCATATAACCCAAAATTCAAACTAGTTTTAAAAACTGTGCATTATGTTCAAAAACGGAATTAACCTAACAAAAATACATTTTTTTAAAGAAATTAATTAGTGACATTAAAATAAACGAACTTTAAGGTAAAAAGTTCAAAATTCAAAAGGTTGACATAATGTCTAATTTTTTAAAACTATTCTTTTTTATAACTAAAATATAAAATAAAACTTTAAATAACACATTTTCTTACTTTATTATTACAATTAAAATATCCATCAACAAAAAATATTCAATTTTTAAAACTCAAGAAAAACTCTTTCTTTTTTTATACGTCATTTTTCATAGACAAACATCAATCTCAAATTAAAAAAAAAAAAAAAAAAAAAAAAAAAAAAGAAAGAAAGAAAGAAAGAAACTCTGTACCTGTAAGTTAGCTTATCCAAAAAAATGTAAATAAATAATACACTTTATCACCAAAATAACGAAAAATAAGAGAAGTTCAGTTGTCCAGTGATTTCAAACGTGAATCACTTTTCTTTTTCTCCTGTTTAAATTCTGCATGTTTCATGCGCTGATAAGATAGTCCAATCAAATAAGCCCATTTTGGGGTAGTTTGCAACAATAAATGCTACAGAGATGAAAATTGGTACAGTTGCTCTTTGATATCTACTAATGACTAGGTAAAAAGTCCTGATGGATAGGAAGTGAGCGGGGGGAGGGAGGGGCAAAAAAAGCCTCCCCCCTCTTTTTTTTTGTTTTTTGAAAATATCTCAGAAACTAGGGTTTTCTTTAAAAAATTATTCTAGTATAAATTAAAGAGCATAAAATTCTCTACAAAGGATGTGTATACGCAGTGGAACCTCGGTTATCCGTCAGTCACGGGACCGGAGCCTTTAGTCCAATCAAATAAGCCTGTTTTGGAGCAGTTTGCCACAATAAATGCTACAGAGACAAAAATTGGAACAGTTGCTCGTTGACACCTACTAATGACTAGGTAAAAAGTTCTGATGGATAGGAATTGAGCGGGGGGTGGGGGGGTGGAAGGAGGGGGAAAAATAAGTCCCTCCCTTTTTTTAGTTTTTTGAAAATATCTCAAACTATCGGTTTTCTTTAAAAAAAAAATACTCTGGCATAAATTAAAGAGCATAAAATTCTCTACAAATGATATGTATACGCAGTGGAACCTCGGTTATTCGTCAGTCACAGGACCGGAGCCTTGACGGATTTTCTGCAAAAAAATCATTTTCCTTTCAAATTTATTTACCCAATGTCTAGCGAAATTTGTTAAATATTGTTACTAGAAAAAAAACAAAAAACAACTTAACTTCCGAGTACTTACAAACATGCTACATTTTGAGCAAGTTTGTGTTGGGAGTGACTGCAACTCATGGAATTTGCATATCTCTCGAAGAATTTAGTAGTGTTTTATTTGCCGGTAGTAAGCAACACGTAGATTTTCGAAAATCCACCCAAGCTAGAGATGTCGCAGATGTTGAGAAGCTCTCTTCGTGGTTTGAAAATCACCCACCAGTCCCGATGACAGCAGACATCATGTCTATAGCTAAAGGTGTCGTAGGGGATGCAACTATTAACTGCTATGACGCTATAAACATTAAAAAACCGGCAATGGCCAAAGTGGTTGGGAAATATTTTTCCGATGTAAAGTTGTCACGTAAGGACCAATCCCTCTCTCTGGCCATCATGAACTATTCTATTAAAATTCATGAGGATATAGTTCCAGTCAACCCTTTGGTAATCTTTCAACGGATCTCTACACCTAAACAACATGATGAAGATTTGAAAAATATTTAAAATTTGAGTTAGCTTTTTTTCCTCCAGCCCTTTTTGACGAAGGAGACATGCGTAAGACGAAGAAAGCAGTCCTCTACGATTTTTTTCAAACCATTGAAACAGAATATGGATTTTCAAAACTGATATTGTTGAGGATGGTGGCTTCCTCCTTCACAAAGTCCCGTGATCAACAGGTTGCACTTTTAATTCCATTTGTGAAGACTACACCAAATATATCTTCACACATTATAAAGGAAAAGCTGTACAGTGGTTTTTAATGGCTATTCCGACACTACCAATAGCACTAAATCAGCAGAACAAAACTGAATTTGTGCATTGAAGAAGTCCGTCGATATTAATTCCAACAAAGACACAGAGGTTACCGTTAAGCAAGAAAACTTTCTTTCAAATGAAAAGAACAAATCAAGATTAATTGCTATGCTTTCATCCAAATTGAAGGACAATGGAATATCTTGTTGGGAGAGTACTGGCGATGCAGATACACTAATCGTAACAACAGCCATTGAAAAATCTTCTTCCAGTGACAGAGTGGAAATTGTTGGTGAGGATGTTGATCTTCTTGTCCTCCTTATCGCCCTAATTCCACTCGAACGAGAAATGTTTTTCGTTAAGCCGAGCCGTGGAAAAATTGAAAGAAAGATTTTTTTCCTCACAGCAGTTAGTTAAAGAAACGAGACTGAAAGACGTCATTCTAGTCCTTCATGCATTCACTGGATGTGATACGACGTCTGCAGCGTTCAAAAAAGGAAAAATCAAAATTTTCAAACTGTTTCAGCATTGTGAAGGTGTACACAAAATTGCTAATGTGTTCAATAACAGAGAATCTGCCCATGATGCTGTTGCAGAAGCAGGAAACCAACTTTTTTGAGATTGTATGGAGCACCCTCCACAGCTACATCTCTTAATACTTTCCTATATCAGTCCTTCGCAAGATCTGTATCGATTGTTAACATCGACATTTCATCCCTCCCACCACAGAAGGTGCGGCCAGACAGCATTATTTCCGGGTGTACCACCAGGTACAACTGTGGATTGGCCAAGAACAACAAGCCGAACTCTGGGGTTGGGAACGAAGACAGAATCGTCTTATTCCCATAACAACCAAGGATTCGATCGCACCTGAGGCTGTCTTAGATACCATCTTCTGCAATTGCACTACTGAGTGTGGAGCTATGTGTGGATGCAGGAAAGCAGCCATTAATTGCACAATCATCTGCAACATCTGTCATAGTAAACTGTCTGAATGCTACACCCAAGTATGTAGATCAACATGATGAGGAAAAAGATGAGGAGGCGATTATGGATTCAATCTTGTTGAGAACACCTTCTAATGCACCATCCACTTCAGCTGATGATGATGTGTCAAAGAAAAAAAAAGGAACATTAGACTTAGTAAATAATATCTGCTTAGTGCTAAATTAGTAGTTTTCATTATTCTCTATTATGTTTTGTCGCACTAACAAAGTTTCGCATGATCTAAACATTTTCTTAATGATAAATATTTGTCTTCAAGATCATGGGGAGATGAACAGGACAGGGAAGAAAATGAGGTGATGATTATGGATCCTAACGACACATGCACTTCCGCTGATGATGATATTGAAGGAAAAAATAAACCAGAATGATAAAGACTCCTTAAGAGACTTATCTATTTCATAATTACATAATATCTACTTAATTATAAATTAGTATGTATCTACTTTTAGTTTTCTCCATATACTCGTAGTTATAATGTTTCACATTAATAAACACTTCATTAATCGTGAATATTTATCTTTCATTAACTAATTACCTGCCATTATCTCATGCAGTATTGCAGTATTGGAGTGTTATCTGTTTTATTTTATTTATTTTTTATGACAATATTTAATAAATTTGAATAGAAATTAAATAAATTTGAAAAGACAGTTATTTTTTGTGAAAAATCTGTCAAGGTTCCGGTCCCTTGAATGACGGATAACCGAGGTTCCACTATGTATACCTGTCATTTGTAGAGAATTTATGCTCTTTAATTTATGGCAGAGCAATTTTTTTCCTGCAAACCCACAATTTCTGAGATATTTCAAAAAACTAAAAAAGTGGAGGGGGGATCTTATTTTTGCCCCTCCCTCCCCCGCTTACATCCTATCCATAAGGACTTTTTATCTAGTGATTAGTCACTATCAATGAACAAATGTACCAAATTTTATCAATGTAGCATTTGTTATGGCAAACTTTCCTAATTTGACTGGACAATACCCGTCAAGTTTCTGGTCCCGTGGATGACGGATAACCGAGGTTATACTTTGTATACCTGTCATTTGTAGAGAATTTATGCTCTTTAATTTATTCGAAAGCAATTTTTTCATGAAAACCCACAGTTTCTGAGATATTTCAAAAAACTAAGAAAAGTGGGGGGCAAAATTTATTTTTGCCCCTCCCTCCCCCCGCTCACTTCCTATCCATCAGGACTTTTTATCTAGTGATTAGTAGGTATCAATGAACAACTGTACCAATTTTTATCTCTGTAGCATTTATTTCGGTAAACTTTCCTAATTTGACTGGACTAAGAGACGAAAACGAAAGTTGACGTGTGCCCTTGAAAACAACAGCTGACCGCTCGAAAGAGATGTGCATCTCGTGAAATTGACCCACATTCGTGGATCAAGGAAAATTTCGTGGATCTTTCTTTTCACCGTAAGTAGAAAAAGGATTGTTGGTTTTCCATCACCGAACGTAAAATATCGTTTTTTGAATTTGTCTTAACAGTTTAGTTGGTTATCTTGGGAAGAAAAAAGTTTCTTTTCTCGAATAGAAAGATATTTTTCTTGTCAACTGATAAAGCAGAGCGGAAAAAAAAAGTTTCGGTTTCACATTTAGATTTTCCTCTTCACAAATTGTTACACACCAGTCGAGACACAGAGAGGAAAAATAATGTGCATTCCAAGCATTCGCTGGGCTTGTGGAAATGTTCGTGGCCGATCTCAGATCTCGGTAATCTTCAGTTCGTATTGAATAGTTTAATCAAAGTGTTTTTCATGCACCATGGAAAGTTCTCAGACATATTTCACTTCACGTGGGTTAAAGGCTTTTGACTTTTGTGGGACTTCCATGTCAGCTGGGATACAGGCTTGGGATTTTTGTGGGATTTCCATGACAGCTGGGATTAAAGGCTTGGGATTTCTGTGGTAGAGGACTTTATCCTACCCACTCTTGTAATATATGCGGGCCCAGTCATCGAGAGTGCTCTGATTCAGGTCAACTAAGGGGCGCTGTTGAGCATAGCGGCCCGCTCCGGACGCCCGGTACTGTGCAGGGGCGATAGCGAACCAAGGCTGGTTCGTCGAACGGCGTGGTTTTATGGTAGTCGTGGCCAGTTTCTGGTGAGTAATTATAAGTCCAAGCAAAGAGGATAGAATTCTTTGGACCTGGTTTTATCGGACCTTTCCATTACAGGTTGTCTTTAACACCAGGTCCAGATGACTTGAGTGATGTCGCGGCCCGAGTCCCAAATGCGCTGCCGAGGGGCGGCAGTTATTTTAGCTCTTCATGGCCGTAAACATCCACGGGTTTTTCGGTGTCCCATCTTAAATATGTAATATTTCCGCTAGAGTGGCGCTAACTGGCGCTCTGGTATTCTTATTATCCATGATTTGAAAGCATGAGTTATGAAAATTCACGATCAAGAGATCAAGGTTTGAAGATATTCAAAATTAGAAAAAAGTCAGTTTAACAAATTATATTGTTCATAAAGCATCGGATTATGAGATGCCAAGGAAGGCACTATTAGGCCTAATCACAAAGTTCGAAAGAAAGCGTATTATAGGCTTTAAGTAAGAAATGTACTGTATTTAAAGAAGCTATCAACGAAGTGGTGTAAAATTATTTTTATAGAATTGCATTAAATTTCATGTGTTGTTATTCAATGTCTATTTATTCAAGTCCTCAATAAATCAACATTTTACATATAACCATCCTACAAATTTAGGGGTTTGGTGACGGGATCTAAAGCAACTAGTAGTGGAATAAATAATTGGAATCTTATGCAACTAGCAGCAGAATAAGTAGTCAAATAAGAATCAAAAGGAAACTGTTTTAAATCACCTGTGCCAAATGTTGGATTGTGAATTAGCAAGGCAAGTGTAAATACTGTGATGTAATTATTCAAGTACAATATTGAAAGGTTGATATGGGAACCCTAACCAATAGGGTGGTGCGAAAAAAGTCAAGTTGATATTTTCCAGTCGCTATAGTGCGGAAAAGTTGCGATTGGTCAATACAAGAAAAACAAAAACAAAATTTTTTTAATCGGACTTTATCTTCCGATCCCGCAAACCGCCTAAAAATTCAAAAAAAAATTAAAATTTCCGATTTTTTCGGAATTAAAAAAAAAAATTACGCATATATATTTTTTATCGCTATAGTGAAAAATATTTGCAGATTGCAATATTTAATAATAATAATAATAAACAATTTCGTTTAAAGAATATCTTCCGATCGCGCAAGCTCAATAAAAATCGGGAAAAATTCAATTTTCAGTGATTTTGATGAATAAAAAAAATAATCTCCAGAGGTCAGTTTGAGTTCCAATGTTACCATTTACATATAAATTGTATAGCTCTTTTAGTCCAAAAGCCGACAGCACAAAAACCTATGTTATCAAGTACAAGAAAAAAACCTTTATTTTATGGAAGAGTAGAAGTAAGGGAATCTAATGTTCCATGTCTGCGGGAAGTGAAGTGGTGCATAAGCCAAAAATTAATACCACCAGTGGTTGACTCGTAGGTTTACCATTGTGCTTGTCCTACAAGCAAAGGTATGAAAACATGGAGGATAGTTGTAGGACAAACACATTGATAAACCTACGAGTCAACCACTGGTGGTATTAATTTTTGGCTTATGCACAGCTTACCTAATTTGTTATAAGTTATAATAGAGTTAAAACATTGTATTAAAAAACTAGTGTCGTGACAGTATAAGATATATAATTTGATATTTCACGAGTTTAAGTCTGACTTTTAGACGCAACTTTGTACTGCGATTTCGTGGTAATGTCTGGTATCATGGACATTGATTTCCGTGTGGACATGATGAATCTATCTCTTGATTGGGCCCCACATACCTTAAACGATGCTTCCGTTACAAATTTGACGCACCGCTTGTCAGCTTGCGTGTGGCAGGGAAACTTTTCATCATCCCAGCCTGAGATATCACCTGATTGAACGAAGAAATGTATTTCTTCATTGGTTGTTCACCGAAAAACAGGTGGGGATGATAATTTTGCTACATTTCAATCAACGAATTCTGTATAGTCTGCCGCATCGAAGTTTAAAGTACGCGTGATAAAGATTCTGTTGCCTTTTCCTTTTGAAACAGTCTGCCTGGCTTTTAACACTCTTCTTATCCCTAGCTCTCTTATGTGCTCCTCTTATAAAATACCATTGCCATCAGTAGGTTTTCCGGGTGAGCAAAGAACGAATATCGTTCAATTTCAGAAACTACACTTTTCAGGTTGTCGCGCAAGTATCGAAATGTTTCTATTGTTCTGTACAGATGAATAGGCCTGTCTTTAATATACTTACCCCCATTTTATTTCAAACCAAACTGGCAAGTAAGATTTTAAAATAAATGTCAATATGGCTTTTAAGGCATCCGATGGGTTTTGCACGCTCGCGTAAAGTCGAAGGAATCTATTTGCAGAAGTGAGCCATCTAGCATGTGAACTTGGCCCGGGGTCATAATTTGATAATCCATTTGGAAAGTTTTCCACTTTTAATTGCTTGACTTACGTCAAAAAGATATCTTTGTTCCTTGCTCAACAGTTGTCTGCCAACTTCTGGAATTTCACAATCAGTCAATTGAAAATTTATCATCAAGATCTTTTCACAACAATGAGATTCTGCCCAAATGGTCCACTAAATGATCTTGGGTCAGTTGTTTCACCGTCCAAATGTTGAAAAAGATTGCGGAAACGTAATTCAACAAAATGGAATATAGAAACAATCCACTGCCAGTGGGCGTCCGAGATGCATTTCAAGCTGTCTGATAGCACCACCTTTCCATCCAGTATTGGTATTTGTACCATCACAGCCTACCAAATCTAAATATTCTACTGAAACCCCTTGTTCAGTAAGACATGATACTATGAAAGCTACATTGTCCTTAGCAAATCCGGAGTTTGGAGACACATGGCTTAAATAAACTGAGCCACGTTCTTTTATGACAGAATAGTGTTCCTTTTTAATAGTTCGACGAACCTGTTTAGATCCAATCCTTTCTATAACTAGGGTATCATCATTTCTTCTATCAAAATATATGCTATGTAGTTCATCTGAATCCAGTTGATTTTGCTGTAAATTTTATGGAGTTAGGTGAGATTAGGCGGGAGCGCGTACGCCGACTTCAGCACTGTTTTGAAACGTGGCTAGCGGCAGTTTTGTGAACTACTATACATTTCAGACCTAGAACGAACTCTTCGTGGTAAGTTCTAGTTGTTTAAAAATGACCTAATATGCTCAATAGGATCAATTAACATTTAAATCTTATCCTGAGACCGCAAACTGACCTCCTTTGATTATATTCTTAATGCATGAAAATCACTCAAAATTGAATTTTTACCGATTTTTATTGAGCTTGCGCGATCGGAAGATACTCTCTAGGCACAATATTTTTTTATTATTATTCTTAAACAATTCAATCTGCAAATATTTTTCACTATAGCGATAAAAAATACATAAACGTAAAAAAAATAGTAATTCTGAAAAAATCGAAAATTTTCAATTTTTTTGAATTTTTAGGCGGTTTGCGGGATCGGAAGATAAAGTCCGATTTGAATAATTTTTTTTTTGTTTTTCTTGTATTTACCAATCACAACTTTTCCGCTCTATAGCGAATCGGAAATATCAACTTGACTTTTTTCGCACCACCCTACTAACCAAGGCTAAGAGAATTGATATAATAAATCTTTGCGAGGAATGCGGGATTGAATCACCAGAAAAAACAGACAAACCCGTACTAATAAAGCTAATTAAAAGCTGGGAGGATTACGAAGAAGATTTTATAAAGGATCGCTTAGAAGTAAATATGAGAGCTAGAAAAAGCTGAGCTTGAAGAGAAGGCTAGAAAAGAAAAAGTTAAGCTTGAAGAGAAGAAACTACAGGCACAAGCGCAATCAGAACTGGCAGAAAGGAAATTGAAAATGGAAATGGCAGAGAGAAAATGGAGAATAGAATTGGAATATAAAGATCGCGAAAGAGAGTTTTTAGATTAAGAAAATACAACTATAAGAAAATTCAAGACAACACACCGATGTGAACCAAAGGACAAGTTCAGGTAAACAATATGAATTGCTTAGATTATTAACAAAATATGATAGTACGAGTGATATTAGTTTATATTTGGATATGTATGAAAGGTAAACGGGGCAAATGGGCATTGATAAAAAAAAAGTCAACTATTTAATTAACCTAATGCCATTAGATGTGATTAATATAATAACTAGGGAGAGTGAACCCGAAATGCATGATTATGATTACATAAAAAGTATTCTTTAAAAACGCTACATCCTATCGCCAGCAAAATTTAGGCTGAAATTTCTCTCACTTCAACAAAAAAGTCATCGGCTAATTGTCGTAATTTCGCTTATGAGATCAAGGTGTTCTTCCAGCAGTGGATTGACGGTTTTCAAATAGATAACTTTGAGGAATTATCAGAATTAATTGTAGTTAATCAAATTAGTCACAATTTACCTGCGGAAACAAAGACACATTTTGCAGAGGAATTGGTAGTAATAAAAAAGGTAGACGACTTAGTTAAAAAATTAGATATTTAAGAAACGACTCGAAGGGTTTGCAATATTGAATCAGTAAGGAATACAAGCGGGGTTTTTTAGGATAAACGATCAAGAGTGGCTGAATACGCCCATTCGAAAAGGCGCCAAATTTACAATAGGTACAATGTGAATCACGGAATATACGAGACGCATTAATATGTTTTCTTTGTCACAGACCTGGTTACGTGAAAGAAATTGTACCATGGGGAGTAAAACACACAAAGAATATTCAAATTATAATTCGCAACGTAATGAAAATTGGCGAGAAACGAAATACTAACACCGGAGCCAAAACACGCAAAGAAAAGTAGTTAATATGGGCACGTTAAATGGTAAGAAATGAATAAACCTGGATATCTATCTATCTATATTATAAAGGACAAACATATCTGTGCATAACGCATACGTCATTTTGCGAATGGCAACACTTTGAAATTTGAAATAAAATTTTAGTCTGGCAATTTTCTCTACTGCAAATTTTTTAATTTCTAAACATCGCACATTTAAAATTTTTACACCGACGTATAAGGAAAAAAATGCTCTTTTAAATGCTATTTGTTTGAAAGCTGTATCTCAATTTATTTTTGAGATAATAATTTTTTGGTAGTTTTTAATAACATTTTTCTTATCGTGGCAACAAAAGTACCCCATTTCTATTGAAAGTCATTGAAAGTAAACGAAAAACAGTCGAAAATAGGCGATATTGTATCTTGTTGTTGCCATTTTCTCACAAAACCTGAAAAAAAAAGTTGAAATTAAAATATGAGCAATTTCAAGAATATTGTCTGTTATTCCGTGATAATGACGTCATATGCATAATTTTCTATAGACGAAGTTTAAGACTGGATTATAAAAGTGAATTGCTTTAGCGGATGGAAATGACGTCATTTTATAAAAAAAGCGTGTATTTTAATTCTTAAACCTGAATTATGTTTTGTAGAAGTGCGTCATTTTCACAGCCCAGCTACTTTGAAATTCTCCACAGGTGAAAATGCTTCACTTTTGAAAATAATGTAATCGAAAGAGCCTCAATTGATAACCACATCCTAATAACTGATCTTTATTATATTTTACTGATTAATTATCTATAAAAGAACAAATGTATCTGTGAGTAACGCTGATGTCATTTTGCGAATGGCAACACTTCAGAATCAAATTTCGGTCTTGAAATTTTCGCTACTGCAATTTTTTAGGTGCGTTCGAAATTATATAAATACGTAGCACCTATAGTCGTCGTTCAGTCCGTCCGTCCGTCTGTCTGTCCGTCCGTCTGTCCGTCCGTCCGCATATAACAGAGCAAAAACTACCTAACCGAATGGTCTGAAATTTTAAATATATGATTGTTGCAAAATTTTGTCGATCCATTTCAAATTTTATGAAAATCGGATGTATAGTTTAATTACAGGGACAGTCAAAAGTTTTTCTTGACATTACGGCCAATGGGGAAAATTATTGCAAGTGAATTTAGTGATGTTACAGCCTTCCGAATGGTCTGAAATTTTAAATATATGATTGTTGCAAGATTTTGTCGAGCCATTTCAAATTTTATGAAAATCGGATGTATAGTTTAATGACAGGGACAGTCAAAATTTTTCCATTTCATTACGGGGAATGGGAAAAAAAATTATTGCAGTGCATTTTAATGATGTTACAGACTATGCACTTATGAAGCGCAAAAAGATATTCATTCAGTACAATATGGGGTGCAAAAAATAATTATAAAACTAGCTATAGTACGAACGCACCCCATTTGCCACGTTTGACGAGCAATTTCCAACTTGTTAATCTTCTGACCATCGTAAATTTTCAATTTCCATCGCATAGGGTAAGAAATTTACTTTCAAAAGCGATTTGTTTAAAAACTGTATCCTAATTGACTGATGTATTATATTTTCTAAAATAAATTTTAAGCATGATTTTACTTTAAGTTTATTTTATCACGTGCCGGTTTCAATACTTACATAATAATAATAAACATTTTGCACATAAAGCAGCAAACATTTTTCAGCATTTGTTTCTGACTATTTTTGCATAGCGAAATTAATACTTCCTTTATAAACAAATAAAAGAATAATATTAAATAACCACCAATCTAGCATATTTGTGAAAGACAAATTAACGGAATTAATACTTCTTTTATAAACAAATAAAAGAATAATATTGAAAAAACACAAATCTAACATATTTGTCATCGTACAATTTATATTTTTAGATCACCAAATAAGATTTTTTTAATGGAATTTGTTTGCAAAGTTCACTCAACATTTCATCCCTTTGGGGTCGATAAAATGAGTACCAAGCTTGCTTGGGAACTAAACACCGAGGGTCTCGCGTTAGGCTGACCACCTGGAAGGGACGCATGCTGCATAGCACATCGAAGCCAGGGTCAGGGTCAAGAAAACAGAGATGGGCACTGTCGGCCAATATCTTTCATGGATTGTATAGCCACAGAGTTTAGTTTATATCGCGCGGAGCTCGATGACGAAAGAATAATCCGTTTGCCCTTAAAACAAAATAAGGAGTTCATCATTTTCTTACGGCTAATATCCATTAAAAAAACTTCCCTGTGAATAAATAAATAAAATAATATAAATAAAACACAAATTTAACAGACATGTATAAGCTCTGAAATTATCGGAATATAAAAGGACGCAATGAGTAGCAAAATCTTGGTCAAATAACTCTCAGCATGCAGCAAATAAGAAAATATCGCTTTTGATAAATTTCAAAAATCTATTTGATTGTATAATTCGTATTTTCCATATGAAAAATGCTTTTTTAATGTAAGTGGGCAATCTAAAAACTTTTTTGCATATAAAAAAATAGTAGTTTTCAATTTAAAAAAAAAAAAAAAAAATGTTTCCACCTATATTCTTTAACCAGGGAAGCCCGGGTACGATCCCCTAGTATATATAAAAGTCGTTCTCTGTATGTATGTCCTTTATACAAATATTCCGTTTTAGACCAAATTGCACGAAACTTGATGTATATACGTTTTAAAACGTGGAAAAGATCACTGTCTACTTTAAAAAATCATCAGACCAATATTTATCCCTTTTTTCTACGACCTTTCGTAATTTAACATTATAGAAATATCTCTTTTTAAATATTCAAATTCAAGTTTCTTTCCTGTTGCCACACATCTAAAAAAACTGCTCAATAATTAAGAAAAATTTTGATAACTCGAGTATACTTTGTTTTATATCAATAAAAATTCGGATTGTCTCACTATATTTTTGCTGTTTTTGAAATTGACGTCATTCAAAGAAGAAAATGCACATTTTTCATATATTTATGTAAAAACTTTAACTAAGCATGTTTTAAAATGACCTTAGTAGTACTTTAGTTCAATGTTAAAAAATCTATTTTAATGAAGTCGTTTCAATATCAAGAAATCAATTAAGGAAAAAGATAATAATAAAAAATCGTTTGCTAGATATGACGTCAATTTCCTCAATATAATTTCAAACTGGTTCTAAAACCTGGATGCTACAATTTATTTCATATTTCTTTGTAATGCTGTATCTTTAATTATATCATTTAGATAAAGGTTTTAATACCTGGAATGCAGTAATAACATTCTACGATTTATATCGAATACGGTTGTATAAAATACGATTTTTCTACGATTTATATTAAATAGAAATTATAGCTACTATTTTTTAGTGTAAGCTTTTTTTCTTTTTTAAACAAAATTTCATGACTGACAGACTTTCCTGTTAGACGTTGAAATAATGGGATGCATGATGTCTAGAGATCAAATTGCAGTAAAAGCGTAATTTATGGTACGGTTAGCTTGTTGCCACCAACAATATGGTTCTAGGCGTTACTCATAGATATGTCTTTTCTTCATAATATTGCATTAATAGCAAACGGATATATCTTTCTTAATTGGGTTACATGTATATTTAAAAATATCTCCGTGATTGAAAATTAATTTAAAATGGATAAACAATCCGTAAATTGAGATAAGCTTTTCAAATAAATATTACTGAAAGTACTTTTTGTATTCTATTAGATGTTGGAATAATCAAATGTGTGATGTTTAAAGGTCAAAATGCAGTAAAAGTTAAATTTATGGTTAGGTTAGGTTGTTGCCACCAACAATATGATGCTCGAGTTACTCATAGTTCATCAATGTCTTTACTTTATAATATTGCATTAAGAGTAAACAGGTATATCTTTCGTAATTGGGCTGCATCGCGAGAGTGTTCCAATTAAATTAAATATAATTTTCTCTAACAAAATACTGGTGCGAAGAAACGCGGAAATCTTATTCCTGAATGCATGCAAATTAAAAAATATCCATGATTGAAAATTACTTCTAAATCCATTCACATGAAAAAATTGAGATACAATTTTCAAATAAATTTCATTTCACAGAAACATTTTCTATTCGACAGTGTGAAAAAACGAAATTGCATGATGATCATAAGTTGGAGAAAATTTCAGTAAAGGCAAAATTTATGGGTTAGGTCATTGCCATCATCAGTATAATGTCACAATTGGCATTGTGTTTGTAGTTTTTTTTTTTTTTTTTGTATTCTGAAGATGACTCATTGAAAGATTCGAAACATGTAATTTTTTAATATTTTTAATGTTTTTCTTTTATTGAAATGACGCTTTTTAATCAAATAATTGTACTTTAGTGTATGTTATGACATTTGTTTGAAATGTATATTATTATGGTATAGTTAATACACTGCAAATAAAGGCGTCTTAAATTCAGACACATATGTGACTGAAAAAGTAATTTAGACACTTAAGTGTCTGAATATGTAATTTCAGACATCATAGGTGTCTGAAATTAAGACACTTAAGTGTCTTAGTATGATCATGGTATAAACACTGTAAACTGAAATGTCTGAAATTCAGGCACTTAAGTGTCTGAAAATGGAGTGTTCAATTTTCAGACGTTTTAAAGTGTCTTAATTTTTAAGACACGTGTATCCGTCTGAATTTAAGACAGTTCAAACGTCTGAATCGCATCCATCTTTGATCAACCTGCCTATTCAGCAATAGGCAGCCGTTTTTTTCACTTTTTTGTAAGCTTTATACACTGTTAAAAGATGGAAATTGTACTGTCTATTCAGACACCCATTTACGTTATTTATTTTAATGTAATTTTTTTTCCGTACATTCCAATACCGTTCATTCCGTACATTCCGTACATTCCGTACATACCCTTACTATTGACACGAGCGAAGCCGGGTAGATCTGCTAGTCTATATATATATAAGCCGTTCTCTGTGTGTATGCCCTTTATACAAATCTTTAATTTTTGACCGACTTGCACGAAACTCGATGTACATACGTTTTAGAACATGGAAAAGATCACTGTCTACTTTAAAAAATTAGCAGACCACTATTTATCCCTTTTTTCTACCACTTCCATAATTTAACATTATAGAAATATCTCTTTTTAAATCTTTTTTAATTCAAACGTTTCTTTCCTGTAGCCAAACCCTAAAAAATGACACAATAATGTGAAAAAAAATAAGGATAACGCGTGTATTTTGTTTCTATTTGCCAATAAAAATTCAGATTTTCTTGCTATATTTTTGCGTGTTTGATATTGACGTCATTCTAAACAGAAAATTCACATTTTTTTTGTATATAAAATAAAAACTTTAACAATAAGAGCTTGAAAATAACGTAGCACCTCAATTTGAATGTTTTTTTTTTAATTAAAACATCTATTTTAATACAAACAGTCAAATTCCATGAAAACAATTTAAGAAAAAGAAACAAAACAAGTAATATAAAAATTTTGTTTTTAAAGTCAATTCCTACTTAGGTCATCAAAGAAAAAATTAATATAATCCCTTATGCTAATATTAGTTTTTTTGCATTAAAATATCTCAATTTGTTGATTTTCTATAAGCAAGTATACTGTTAAAAATTTGCAGCATTCTGGCAGGTCATTTGACCGTTTTTTTCCGAAAACAGTTACACAACCGTAATTTTAACACTATTCTGACCATATTATTGGCCATTTTATGGTCAGAATATAGTTAAATTATGGTTATAATATATATAGTTAAATTATGGTATTTAAAAAAAAAAACGGTCGAATGATCTGCCAGAATGCTGCAAAATTTTTAACAGTGTAGGTTTACAATGGAAGTCTATGGGAATTTGGCGAAATATTATAGATATCGCCAAGTTGGCGTCACTTTTGGCGACTCATTATGGCCGCCAAACTTGGCGATATATCGCCATGTTGGCGACAAAATTGGCGGTATTTGGCGACAGAACAGGGTCCCCCTATGGTAACCTCTTATTGAAAATACATTCATTGATCTTCAATAACCAATGGCCACCATTTGTTTTCCATGCAAAAGTAAAATTAATTAATTAAAATTTAATTAATTAATATTTGAAAAAACTGTATTAACATCAATTGTCATCCGGTACAAGTTTAAAAAAAATTATTTCAACTTGATAGGATGAATAATGAGTATTTTATCAACGATTGAAAATTTGAACAAGATAAATATATCTCTATAATAATAGCTTAAGTCATGTGACTGTCATCAATAGTTCCGGGTTGACCGCTTCACTTTTTATATGCCAAACAGCCAATTTGGTAATTTAAAGTTAGCCGGGCGCAGGTGATAAATCGCCAAATATTGTTCCATCGCCATCCTATCATCAGTATTATAATAGTCTATTGCATGCGACCGTCATGAACTTTTCGCGAGGTAAATTAAAACAAAGCTTTGATGTTGAAATTAAATGTCATAGTTTATTGTATTATTTATTACTTTTTTTTTCTTTTTTTTTCATTCTTTTCTGTTGCTTTTTTTTTTTAAGAAATAAGAGAAAATTGAGAGTCATAAATTTGAATCATTTCAGTTAAAATTAAAGTTATGTATTTTAAATATAATGTGTGAAAGTATTATATTTTAAATGAAATTAATGAAATAAGAAAAAATACGACGGGTACAATGTTTGGCGATTTATTACCTGCACTCCGCTAACATAAAAATACCGAGTTCATGATTTCTGTATCAGAATCTTCCGATTTGGCGAAGGATCGAGCAAGTAAATTCAATTGTGAATAAAAGTAACATGATACAATGCTTAGCATAGATTTGAAGGAGACAAAACTGGTGACCAAGAGCGGCTAGTAAATATATAAATATATAAATAAATAAATATAGGGAGAGTGTGAGCTAATAGTAGGAATTGAAAAAGGCTAGATATGACGTCACATTCTATCAAATATTTTCAACGCGTAATCAAACTCATTGGAAACATATGGCTCCTATATTTTGCTTACTACTTCTATTGTATACCACAGCCATATCTTATAGCTATACGTTATCGCTAAGTGTTGTATTGGTTTAGAATCAGTGCTAACATTTTCTGTGATTTATAGCAAAAAGAGAGCGGTTATTTACATTTTCAAAAAAATTCTTGACAGAAGTCTCGGTTTAAAATTTATGGAAAATGACATCATTTCATCTAATCATTGTAGATTTAATTTCAATAAAATTTCAAATTTTCCAACTAAAATTTTAGTAACTACTACCTCATTTGTATGTATTTTTTTGCATTTCCCCCCGTATTGTGGGAGATATTGTATACTTCTGTTACACGCGCCATAGGAAACATGTATTATAATTTTAAAAGTTAAAAAAATTACCAAGCGTGTCAAAAGAACATCCTTTTTCTGAATTTAAATTTCGTGAGTTTCAAAATTAAAACTAAAAATTTGAGTTTTTTCATAAACGTCAAGTTAAGGCTGTTCTCAAATCCAAATGAGCTATTTTCTGACATATTTTGTAATTAATTTTTGTTCGGAAACGCATGAAATTGACAGCAGTTCTTATTTAGAAACTATATAATCGAAAGATAGTTTCCATATGTTGGTAAAGGTATAAGATCTACTAGTTGGTGTTTTGAAATGAGTTTCGGACGCAACAGTGCAATAACGGATAAAAATCGGACGCAACCACAATTCCTCATAACTCGATAAGTAATTTATTTATGAAAAAAAAAAAAAAAAAAAACTCATTTCAATTCCAAATCGCTTTAATAATCAGGCCTACAAATTTTAAGCCTTTACGTTTAATAAGTTAGAAAATGAGTCAGAAAGTTTCGCGTTGTTGAGCAGGGAACTGGAGAAGCACCTTAAGCATTATTGCAGGTTAGTATTTTGTAATCAAGTTGCATGCCAGATAGTCGCTTAAAACATAAGTCATTCTATATTGTTTTAAACAAAGGTGCATGCCATAATAGGTGTCAGGCACACTCATTTAAATAAGAATACCCTAGCGCACAGCCCCATTACTGAAGATAAACCCGTCAATATACTTAGAGATAAGAATAGTTCTGCATTTTTCATTCAGCTAATAAGACTAATCCTTCATAATTGGGTTCACATGATTATATAACTATCCCCTATAATTCTATGACTAAGCAACGGAAAACAATATGTTACGCACTAAAATCTTCCCTAAAAAACTAATAGTGCAAATCGCATGGAAATCCGTTCTGAAGAATTCATGTTATATGCACCCGGAACGAAATTCCCATTTGAATTTTATATACTTATCAGGTTATTTTGAGTAGTTTGATTTGATATCTGTTAAATTCGTTTTATTTTATTTTATTTTTGGCGTTTTAATTTCGTAATTTAGTTATTGAATATTACGCGAAAGCAAACAAATCCTGAATTATTCACAATGTTTTTGAACAATTGAGTTAATCTTTTGTATTTGGGTTGCAAGCATATTTAAAAAATATGCATACTTAAAAATTATTTTAAAACCCATAAAAAATTTGTAAATTGAGTAAACATTACAAACAAATATTACTGAAAGTACTTTTGTTTTCTATAATACGTTGGAACAATCGAGTGTACAATGTTTAGACGCTAAACTGCAGTAAAAGGGAAATTTACTGTTGTGTTAGGTTGTTGCCACCGAAAATATGATACCAGCGTTACTCATAGACATGTCTTTTCTTTATACTATTGCATTAAGTGTAAACAGGTTCATCTTTCGAATCGAGTTGCGCTCAACTTAAAAAATATCCATGCTTAAAAATTACTTTAAAATCCATTAAAATCAGAAAACTGAGGTACAATTTTCAAACAAATCTCATTTGAAAGAACTTTTTTTTTCTATTCGACATTGTAAAAAATGATATTGTGTGATGCTTAAAAGTTAGAAAATTTGCAGTAAAGGCACATTTTATAGGTTACAATTTATGGAGCACAATTTATGGGCACTAACATAGTGTTTTTACTTTACAATGTAGATAATACCATAGAGACGAGAATTTCACTAAGTGTTGCGCGATTAGCAGGGTTTTTTTTTTCGTATTGTCAGGAAAATTACATATTTTTCTCTTACACTCGCCAAAGGAAACGTGCATTCTGTTATTAAAGCTCATGGATTTTACTATGGTTGCAAGAGAATAACGCCATGTTTTTTTTATTGTCTTTATAACGATTTGTGGATGGGAATGCACAAATTTCAGTTATTGTGATTGCCGTATTATTTCGTTTTAATTTATTTTACCTGGAAGGCTCCTTATAATTGACACGGGCGAAGCCGGGTAGTTCTGCTATTTCAAGGAATAAAAGCAAACATAATAATCCATACAGAGAGTGATATTTTAATCGCCAATTGGAGATATCATATTGGGATAAACGCACCAAAATTAACCAGCGGCAATATATGTATATCGGGCGTAGGTGGAAAAGAAATTAAGTCGACGAGTTTTTTTCTTGCATAAAGTTTATATAGATGGTATAGAAATATAGGATAAATTTTACGTGGTACAAGAAACAGACTATGATTTAATAATAGGTAGAAAAGCAATCGAAGGCTTGACGTTAAAAGTAAAAGATGTTGGAAGATGTTGTTAAAATAATAAACGACAATACATTGCGAGTAGGATACATTAAAATTAATGAAGTCCCTTCCAAAACAGATGAAGTAGCCACATCAAATATAAACAACAATAATCGAGGTTGGGAAGATATGGTTAACATCAACTGCGTAAATGCCGGGGAGGATTTGAATCATATTACAAATTTATCTAATAGAGAAAAAATACTAGAATTAATAGAATCATACAAACCGAATAAGACAAAAGATACTCGGTTAAAGATGAAAATAGTATTGGCGGATGAAAAACCTATACGTGAACGGCCAAGGAGGTTACCTCTAGTTGAGCAGGAAATCGTCCGTAAACAAATGCAACAGAGGTCGGAAGATGGAATCTTTAGACGAAGTTACTCAGTTTTTGCGGCCCCCAGTAGTCCTGAGTAAAAAAAAGATGGGACACACTGGTTATATATAGATTATCGGAATATATATTGAAAAATATTAAAAGATCGCTACCCACTACCGTTAAATGAGGATGTGATTAATAAATTACAGAAGGCGAAAGTATTTACGACATTAGATCTCTAAAACGCCTTTGAAAAAGGCAGTCGTAAATATACAGCTTTTGTAACGCATGAAGGTGAATACGAATTTTTACGTGTCCGCTAGGATTGTGCATATCAGGTAATCAATTTCAAAGTTATTTAAACACAGTATTCCAAGATTTACTGCGAGAAGGCATTATCATTGTATGTATGAATGGATGATTTTGTGATTCCCTCAGATGATGAAGAAGATGGGATAGAGAAGATGAAATGAGTATTAGAATTAGCATCAGCATATGGTTTAGAAATCAACTTAAAAAATGCCAATTTGTTAAAAAGAAAATAGAGTTCCTTTGTTATATAATCGAAAATGGGTCAATAAAACTTTCCGAAGCGAAAACAAAAGTTGTACAAAATTTTCCTAAATCAACCCCAACAAAACAATTACAATCCTTTTTAGGTTTGACAGGATATTTCAGAAAGTTTATACAGAATTATGCCAAAATCGCCAAGCCTCTAAGTGATGCATTAAGTAAAGTAAATTGTTTCAAATATTAAAAGTGAGCAGCTTGAAGCTTTCAATGAGTTAAAAAGAATATTTTCAACAAAACAAGTTCTTCCATTATACAGGGTGTCCGGTCTCAACGGTGTCCAATGGCTAATTCCTAAACCGTTAGTCATAGACATATAGTTCCAATTACAAAAATGTTTTAAATCAGGTAAAGAAATATTTTAAAAGCAATTTGGGTCAATAAATCATTTCTTAAAAAATTACGAAATTTAAATTTTTATACGGTCTCCCGGTCCTATAAGTTATATTTAGTAAAATATTCCTATACACTGACAAGTAAGACAAAAAAAGTCCCATTGATATAACTCTAAAATTGAGCGAGTTATGAAACTCTAAAAATGCATGACTTATGCCACTTTTCTGCTCTGAAAACAAACGATTTTGGCTTGGCTCTGAGGGGTCACATATCAAGTGCTTAAAGTATTCGAAGGTCTTATTTCATGTGTATCTGCGCTTTGAAAAATATCTTACAAGTATTACGATTAAGTTAACATTTATTAAGTTTCAGATTGGCTAAAATAACACATGTTTTATTTTGTCAGGATTTGAGACTGTTTCTTTTATGATTTCTTTTAACAAAAATTATGTTATTTTTATAAGTTTTTATGTTACTTCAACGATTGTATGTATGTTTTTCCAGTTTAAAATTTCTACACGAACTTTAACTCAATTTCAAATATCCGATCGAGATGAGATTTTACATACTGGCGCAAATCCGATAACAATCTAATATTATTATGATTTTCGGTGGTTACCATTTATACTTATTTTACAGGATAACTCAAAAAATTTCGGATAGATTACCGCCAAGAAGTTTAAGAAAAAGTTTTAGATTAAATAATACAAGACTGCGATTGTTGGGTTTTATAACTTTTATCTATTTTTTAGCACTGAATCCGAAAATTACCTTAATTTTTAACCATCATGTTGGATATATCGCAAATCTTAAATTGTTGAAAGAATAACAAAAATCGGATACTATAAAGTAGAGGAGATGGCTGTGTTTTTTAACTTTTGGTAATTTATTTTTACAGACTTTTTAGCACAGAATCTGAAAATGACCTTAATTTTTAACCATCACGTTAGAATTTTTTTGCAAATCGCAAATGTGTAAGTTAAAATATAGCGAAAATATCATACTATAAAACATATGTAAAACTTTTCTTTTTTATTTAATATTTTTGCTTATCCTGGGATTCCTACAGCTAAACAGCTGAGTGGTCCGATGAGATGAGGGAGGAGATTCAGTTTTAATTTTGATCTTTTTAACTTTGAAATTTGCAATTTGCGAAAAATCCTGATGTGATGGTTAAAAATGAAGGTCAATTTCGAATTTAGCGGTACAGAATACATAAGAATCGATTATCAAAAGCTAAAAAACATGACATAACCCAACTTTTACAGGTTAGTGTAATCTAATAATATTTTAAAATACGTATCATTTTGTAAAGAATTGAGGCTGTTAATTTAGCATCATTTTATTTAACAAAAATTCTGTATTTTCTTTCTTCTTAAATGTTTATTACAAAGTGTATATTTTGCATTAATATGTTAGAATGATTAAAGATTTCAAATTTATATTGCAATGTTAATTTTTCTCTCAACCATTTTTTAATATATCTGATGAAATTATATTTCGACTAAATTTGTGAATGACACCCTATTTGCATCCAAAAATATGTTCCAACTTTAAACAGCTATTACTCGGTCAATTTTAATCGTGGAATAACGGAACTTTTTTGGTATTACTTGTTAGTGTAAAAGGAAAATTTTACCAAATATAACTTATAGGACCGGGGGACCGAATAAAAATTTAAATTTCGTAATTAAAAAAAAATGTTCATAATTAGCCGAAATCGCTTTTAAAATATTTCTTTACCTGATTTAAAACATTTTTGTAATTGGAACTATATGTCTATGACTAACGGTTTAGGAATTAGCCATTGGACACCGTTGAGACCGGACACCCTGTATAAACAATAATCTACAGTGAAACTTCATATTGACGGAAGCAGACAAGGATTTGGAGCAGATTTAGTACCGAAAGGAGACGATGGAAAATTTCATCCATTACAATACATGAGCAAGAAAACTTCACCACAACAGGAGAAATATTCAAGACATGAACTTTAAGTATTAGCCATGATAGAAGCTTTAAAAAATTCCGAAATTACCTAATGGGAAAAAAATCAAGTTTTTAACGGACTGCGCTACTTTCCAGAAAACATTAAATAAAAACGATTTAGCACCAAAAGTAGCAAGATGGGTATTACTCATCGAGGAGTACGACTACGAAATAGAAGATAGGGCAGGAACATGAAGGGAAAATGTACATGCATTAAGCCGAAACGTGCCAATAACACAGTCAGTATTAATGATAACGAGATCGCAAGGAGATATAACGAAATGAATCGTAATGGACCAAAAGCTTGGTGAATCTATACAATTCATCAACTCTCTTGTTAAAAATGGATTATCCGATAATTACTTAGTAAAAGCTGATGTACTATATAGATTCGAGAATGGAAAAGAAATGTTGGTGGTGCCGAAACATATGCAACAAAAATTATACGAAAAAGTCATGAAAGAGGACACTT
Source organism: Maratus speciosus (assembly GCA_963932465.1). NCBI lineage: Eukaryota > Metazoa > Arthropoda > Arachnida > Araneae > Salticidae > Maratus > Maratus speciosus. Next base: position 175,012,405 of record OZ010792.1, on the reverse strand, counting down.
TGCTGTGTTAAAGACGGAAAATTTTGCGAAGTAAGAATTTTACATACCTGGATTAAGGAAGAAAGTAGAAACAGTAATCGCGATTGTATCTTATATAATAGGGAGCAGGGAAAAACCTGAAGGTTTTTTAAACCCTATTCCAAAAGGAGACAAATCATTGGAAACCTTTCACATAGATCACATAGGTCCATTACTCTCACAAATAAAAAATATCAATATATTTTCACCGTAGTAGATCCATTTACAAAGTTTGCATGGTTTTATCCGGTGAAATCAAAGTCGGCCAAGAAAGTAATAAGACAAATTGGAACTACAACAAACAACATTCGCGAACCCAACTATAATTATAACCCATAAAAGAAAACCTTTTACTGAAAGCGAGTTCAAGGAATATTGTACAAAAGAAGGAATTGAGTCTCTAAAGATAACAAATGGGATGTAAAAACGAGATGGACAGGTGGAAAAAATACACAGAATGTTGATATATCCGTTTGATGTATCCGTTTTGTCAAAATTATCAATGATAACGAATCTAAGTGATATAAGTATGTACCAAAAATACAAAGAATTATCAATGGCACAGTAACACGAAGCACCAAGTATAGTTCCTTTGAATTAATGACAGGAGTTAAAATGAAGGGCAGTGACATGCAAAACATGAAGAAGATTTTCGAAGAAGAGTTTACCGAATGCATGATGGAAGAACGCGAAGCCTGAGAGAAGAGGCAAAGAAAAATATACTCAAAATATAAAAAGAAAACAAGATGCAGTTTGATAAGAAATGACTACAATCACGAAAATACAAAATATGAGATATCGTCGCCATAGAGAGGACGCAATTTGGCAATGCTATCAAACTTAAAGAAAAATATTTGGGGCCATATGTGATAACTGCAGCCAAGAATCATGATCGGTATGAAGTAGAGAAAGTAGGGGATCATGAAGGTCCAGGAAAGACATCTACCGGGACCGAATATATGAAGCCGTGGTCTATGTGTCAAACTCCTGGATAAGTCAGATAGATTAAGTATATGTGGATGTGGATGTGCAATGAACATGTAATTAAAATTTTACGTGAGAGAAAAATATATGAAAGTCACAAAAATTTATCTGTTTAAGCATAAAAAAAAATTAAGCCAAAATACTGATGTCGGGACGCCATCATGTCAGGATGACCGATTTGTAGGATTTGAATTTAAATATCGTTTATTTTCTTTATGACATGCACGATCAGCAAATTAACTGATGCTCTGGTATTTTTATTATCCATGATTTGTAAGCATGAGTTATGAAAATTCGCAATCACGAGATCAGGGTTTGGAGATATTCAAAATTTGATAAGAGTCAGTCTAACAAATTGCATTGTTCATGAAGCATCGGATTATGAGATGCCAAGGAAGGCAGTGTTGGGCCTAATCAGATTGTTCGAAAGAAAGTGTATTATAGATTTTAAGTGAGAATGTACTGTATTTGGAGAAGCTATCAACGATGTGGTGTAAAATTATTTTTATAGAATTGTATTAAAGTTCATGTGTTGTTATTCAACGTCGGCAAAACATCCCACAAATTTATATATATATATATATATATATATATATATATATAATATATACAGGGTGTCCATTCTGAACGGTTTCTAATGGCTAATTCCTAAACCGTTAGTCATAGGCATATAGTTTCAATTACAAATTTTTTTTATATGAGGTAATGAAATATTTTAAAAGCGACTTTGTTCAGCAAAATTATTTCTTAAAAAAATACAAACTGACAAGTAAAATAGACTGACAAGTAAAAAAGCTCCGTCACAAAAAAAGTCCCGTTCATATAACACTAAGATTAGCCGAGTTATGAAATTTTAAAAATGCATGACTTATACCACTTTTCTGCATCTGAACACAGATGAGTTTCGCCATGCTTTGAACGGTCATATATTAAGTGCTTAAAGTATTCAAAAACCTTATTTCATGTGTATCTGCACTTTAAAAAATCGTACAAGTATTACGACTGAATTAACTTTTATTAAGTTTCAGATTGGCTGAAATATTTTTCTTTATCACGTTTTATTTTGTAAGGATTTGAAACTGTTTCTTTTTATGATTTCTATTAACAAAAATTATGTGATTTTTATAAGTTTTTATTTAAGTTCAACGATCGTATGCAGGGTTCGTACGGGTCCTTGAATTTCCAGACTAAGAAATTCTTCAGTATCAGTATTTCTGATAGAAAATCTCTCCTTAAATAATGCGAAATTTCGAGCATTTAAACTAAATTTACTTTTCGATTAAAAAAAAAAAAGAAAAAAAAAACACCTTGAAAATGACGATACCCGTACGAATCCTGGTATGTATGTTTTTACAGTTCAAAATTTGTACTCATACTTTAACTCACTTTCAAATATCCCATTTAGATTAAATTTTACATACTGTCGTAAATCCGATGACAATCTAATATTATTATGATTTTCTGTGGTTACCGTTTATACTAATTTTACAGGATAAGACAAAAAATTTTGGATAGATTACCTCCAAGGAGTTTAAGAAAATTATTAGACTAGACAACACAAGATTGCGATGATTGTGTTTTTACCTTTTATGTATTTTTTAGCACTGAATCCGAAAATTACCTTAATTTTAATCATCATGCAATTTTTTTTTCAATTCATAAATCGTCAAATCTAAAAAATAACAAAAATGTGATACTATAAAATAGAGGAGATAGCTGTATTTTTTTAACTTTTGACAATTGATTTTTATGTACGTTTTAGCACTGAATCTGAAAATGACTTTCAATTTCGGCCACTACGTTTTATTTGCAAATCGTAAATGTCAAAGTTAAAATATAGCGAAAATCTGATATTATAAAATAGATAGAAACTTTTTTTATTTAATTTAATATTATTTGATTCAATAATTATTCCAATTTTTTGGCTTATATTGGGATTCTTGCAGCTAAACAGCTGAGGGATCGGATGATGTGGGGTAGGAGGTTCAATATTAACTTTGAACTTTTTAACTTTGAAATTTACAATTTGCGAAAAATCATGACGTGATTGTTAAAAATGAAGGTCATTTTTGGATTCAACGGTAAAAAATACACAAAAATCAATTATCATTTAGTTAAAAACAAAACAAACACATCTATTTTACAGATTCAAATTTTCGCTAATTTTTTCTTTTTTAATCTTTAAAATTTACTATTTGCAAAAAATCTTACGTGATGGTAAATCATGAAGGTCAATTTCGGATTCAGCGGTAACATCTATCAAAAGCTAACACACATGCTATAACACAACTGTTGAAGGCTAGTGTAATCCAATAACATTTTAAAATATGTATCAGTTTGTAAGGAATTGAGGCTGGGAATTTTCATCATTTCATTTAACTAAAATTCTGGGTTTTTTTCTGCTTATATATTTATTAAAAATTGCATATTTTGTATTTGTCTGTCAATATGATTGAAAAATGCAAATTTATATTACAATGTTAATTTTACTTTCAGCCATTTTTTTATTATATCTGACGAAATTATATCTCTACTAACTTTGAGAAAGGCCCCTAATTTGCAGCAAAACATATGCTCCAACTTTAAACAGCTATTAATCGGTCAATTGTAATCGTAGAATAATGTGACTCTTTTTTTTTTTTTTTTGTCTTACTTGTCTGTGTAAAAGGGACATTTTACTAAATATAACATAAAGGATCGGTGGACCATATAAAAGATCAAATTTAGTAATTTTTTAAGAAATTTTTTATTCACCCAAATCGCTTTTAATATACTTTTTTACCTCATTTAACACATTTGTGTAACTGGAACTGTATGTCTATGACTAACGGTTTTGGAATTGAAGAGCTGAGTGGATGAACATGTTATGTTACATTTTCTATATATATATATATATATATATATATATATATATATATATATATATTATCTTTTGGATGAAAACGTTATGAGGTATCCTATCACATGGTGAAGCTAAAATACTAAGATTCTACATAATCTTGGAGATTTAAGAGATTATTCATTAATATTTAATATATATTTAATAATGTCAATAATATTAATAATTTTTAATATTTTAAAATTAAATATGAATAAGTTTATATTAGTACAATACCTGTTAATATTTTAAACACATGGTATCAAAAAGAAAATAAATCATTAAAATTTACAGCAAAAACTTTTACCTCAAATTTCTTGAAATGTAATTTTTGCTACTTAACATGTTCTTCCACTTCAATTATACATGGGACACCGTTGAGAGTGGACTGGACACCCTCTATATATATTATTAAATATGCTTATATATATATACATTATATATATATATATATACATTATATATATATATATACACATATTGAATTATATAAATTTAATCAAAATTTTTTTTTAAATAATGATATTCGTAGTTCACCTCAGCTTTTATTCTCTTCAACTCCGAAATTAATTTAATAATAGAAATTCTTATTTATTGTTTTTTTTTTAAACAAAATGACTTCGTAAATGACAGAAATTATATGTTTTTTTTTTTTTTTTTTTTTTTTTTTAATAAATCCTTTAGGTGCTTAGTAATTTAGGTTCAAAAATATGGATCTAAAACTACAAAAACCCATAAAAGCATTCATTTAATAACCATTAACCTAAATTAACGCAATCACAAATTTAAGAACTTAAAACAGGTAAATATTCTACAAATCCTCAAAATTATTCATTGAAAAAATTTTAAGTTAAATACTTATGAAAATTTCTCGCTTTCTTGGTCATACTGTCTTTTGGGATTTTTTTTGGAATTTTGCAATCTCAGATGAAAATAACATTTGTTTTATGTGAGAATCATCTTAGATGCTGCCATTTATTCGTTTGCTTTGAACGCAAAAAACATTCAGCTATTAAGAAGTGATGTGAAAATGTAAAAAAATCGGACATCTTAGTTTTATAAGGAAAATAATAGAGGTCTCCGTAATGGACCCAGGGACCGAAGAGGTTCAGTAGCTCTAAATGTAGATTACCGTATGGTCTTTTCATATTTTATTACTTAATATATTTTATAGGGTATTAGTGTTGAATTTAATAAGAATATTTTAAAGCATAATAGTAATACACAACGTCTTGTTTTAATACCAGTCAATAGGAAACTCCAGGTAAATATTCACATTAAAAAAATCTGTATATATCTGAATCGAAAAATCATTTTTATTAAATAAAGAATGCTTATCTTTAAAATAACGAGCGGAGTATATATTCAGTTCACGAACATTTCTACTTAACTGAGAATTCTTATGATTGCGAGAACTGGAGCGCGTTTAGCCTCGAGTAACATATGAAATATAAAAAGTTGGAAATTGCACGTCAAACGTGGCAAATAAGAGTGCGTTCGTACTATAACTAGTTTTATAAGTGTTTTCCTTTTTGCACCGCAGATTATATTGAATGATTATTTTAGTGCTTATCAATTTCATTCTGTTCGAAAACCTGTAACATCATTAAAATGCACTTGAAATAATTTTTTTTCGCATTACCCGTAATTTAATGAAAAGGTTTTTGACTGTCCCTGTAATTAAACTATAAATCCGATTTTCATAAAATTTGAAATGACTCGACAAAATTTTGAAACAATTATGTATTAAAAATTTCAGTCCATGGTGCTAGGTATTTGTATAATTACGAATGCACCTAAAAATGAAAACCAATATTTAATTAAGACCCTTTATTGGGCGGTGTCCACAAAAACGACCACCAAATTTTAAGTTTACTGGCAAACAGAATATTTTGTTTACATTTTCTTTTTAAAAAGTACTTGAAAATAAGCAAGTTTTTTTTTGTAATAAATTCCTTTGTAAATTCTGTTATTAATTGATCATTTCATCATTTTGCAAACATAATTATTCCCCGCTTGTTTAACATAATACTTTTAGAGACAAATCATCATATCTTCAATGTAAGGTTAAAAAGTCGCAGATCCGTACAATAAAAGTCGTATGTCAGGGTTGGCGAATCTTTTTATAGTCGAGTGCCATTTCTTATTTAATAAAACAATCTTATATGATCTTGACGTGCCAATTGAAAAACAAATTTAGTGGATTGAAAAATATTGAATGGAAACTATTTGAAAATTCCTTATTAATATTTTTTTCTAAAATGGGTAACACAAATATAAGTATTACATTGTAACAATTGTAACAATTATAGAAACAATTATTTTAGAACAGTAATATACAACAGTAATTTAGAAATAAATAAAAAAATAATGTGAGTAATTGTTTTGTATATTGGATGAAAAATAATTAATATCATGTTTGTGCTCAAATTTAACAGAATGCAAGCTAAAATATATTTATCTGGTAACTGCTTATTTTTTGTAATTTCATGTGCAAAATAATGACTCGTACGTATGAATAGTAGGAAAATTATTAAAATGAAGAAAAAACTTTATTTAAATAGTTCTGAAATTAATTTCCTATTTGCCGTAATTTACAATCGATATTTCTATTAATATATAGTAGTCTTTCCCGTCTGGTAGTTTTCAAATATTTTCTTTGTTTGATATATTTTCGAAACCATATAGAATAAGATAAAAATTCTTCAATTTCCAATTAATCAAATCAGATAATCTTAGTTCGTGCATTTTGCGAAAAATCACTGCACCGTGATTTAGAGACACAACAACGCCGCGCAGTGCCAAAATTAATATTTCGCGAGCCAAAAGTGGCATGCGCGCCACAGGTTTGCCGACCATGTCATATGTTATATTCATGTCGTAACTATGTAGAGAACGACGTGTGGTAAAGTCGAACTCGCTTATAGCGAGTGCAAAGGGACCGTGATATTTGCTCGTTATAACAGGGTGCTCGTAAAAAACGGGTTCGTAAAAAATTACAAAATTTCGTGCATTCATTATACATGTTTTATTTATTTTTTTATTTATGTACAGTACAAAAGAAGTTGGTTAATTTGCTCTTAAGTTGAATTGTCTTATTGTCTCTTTCTCGTGTTATTGTTTTTCATAGAAAACTCATGGCCCGAAAAACATCGTCATTTGCACCCCTGGCTTCGAAAAATGTTTGAAGTTTTTCTACGCACTCAATTTCGGTTGACACCGTAATGTTAAAGAAATTTTTCCAAGAAACGACTAACTGAGCTGGAGAGGTGGAAGAAAATAGAAATTTTATGAATTACAAAAATATTGCTCGCTATAACCCGGGTTTACTCGTTAAAAGCGAGTTATGGTCCCATAGACTTAACATTGTACCAACCCAGTATTTTTGATTTTCTCGTTAAATCCATGTTCACGTTAAATCAGGGCTCGTTGTAAACGAGTTTGATTGTATCAATTTAATTAGTTTTATCGCTTATAAATTCCCTTCTACGTATAGCAAAATTTAAATTTTTACATCATTAAATAGCAAAATGTGTATTTTGAAGTAATGTTTGTTCGAAAATTGTCGTTCAATTGACTGGGTTTTTCTAGATTTTTTTTTTCTTATTCAGCTATTTTTTTTTTTTTTTTTTTATAAGATCTATTTTGATAATAAACATTTGTTTGCTAGAATAGTTAAATGCAACTAAAAAAAATGTGCCAGAATTACCCCGCTTGACAAACAATTGCCTGTTTAGAACTCCGACATCTCTAATCCATTTTTTTTTTCTTTTTTAAAATTTTGATCGATTAATCTTTTTTTGCAATTGAATGCGCTTCGAGTCGTAGATAACACCATTAGATTCATCTTTTAGGAAAATGTAAATATATTTGAAATAAAATAAAACACTCTTGCCCGATAAACGCATGTGTACTTATACATCATATGGTCTTGTATAACAAAGATTCTGTTTAAACATTTATTTATACACTATCAGACCCACCCGGCGTTGCCTGGTCCCGTGATGAATGAACCTCAAATTTGTATGATTTTATACCTTTAAATCATTTTGTCTGAATTTATATTTTTAAATATAAAAAATCGCAAGAAAAATATTAAATTGAAGATACGTGCTATTTTGCGTAACTTGATTTTCAGAGTCTATGCGTACCGAAAGCGAGCGGAACTGCAACAAAACGCTCAAGTTTTTACTGATTTCGTGGACATTTCCAGACATTTTATTTTGTAAAAAATACTTATACCCGTCTGAAAGTTTCAACATTTTTATAGGAGATGTAAATCTGATCTATTTAGATGCTTCGATAAACATTGTGTTAAAATAAAGACATTGACTAAAATAAGAAATTAAGAAATTTGCTTAAATTACTATTTGAAAATACTGGGTAGTTCAACCTTCCACCGACAGAGAGCGCAATATGTTCTATACAAATATTACTCTACGAAACAGTGGTCAAAGGGCTTTTATAACTTACGTGAAAATTTCAAGTCAATAATTTAGTTCGTGTTCCAAATTTTAACAAATTCGCGTTCATTCTCTTTTAAAAAAAGCCTATCTTTTTCTTTTTAAAAGTCGATTTTTTTCAATTTCGAACAAAATGTTCTCAATCATTATTTTTTTATTTACATACTCTTAATTAGTGTACAAATATAGGCCGAGTTGCTAAAGTTAAAAATCTGTAAATGCTGTATTTTTAAAATTTTGATTTAAATTTGAACCCCATTAAAATTTTACCACATGGTTTTTATCTACTTTCCAAAATAAAAGTAGGTGTTTTTCAAAGCATAGATAATGTCTGCAACTTTCAATAAGTAGCATATATCACACGACTCCCTCAAAAAACGGCACATAAAAATACAGAAAAGCTAATTTTTTAAAAAGAAATCTAGAGGCCCAACCCGAAAATTCACGTACCATTCTTTTTTACACTTTATCTTTTTTGTTATAAACGTTCTTAAAGTTTCAAACAGATCGCCTTGTTAGATTTCCTATTTTTAACAAAACCGCGTTATGTGAGTTCCACATTCCACCACGAGGGAGCGCACTCTATTCTTAACAAAAGCTCCTTTCCATAACCTATCAGTAGATATGTTACTCGAGGAGGTAGCGGTCTTCAGCAAGGATTTAAGATATTTGTTGAAATTACTATTCGAAAATAGTGTAACTTAACTTTTGTCACATTTATATGTACTGAGTAGCATATGTGTCTGAGGACTCCGACAAAAAACCGCACCTGAAAAGTATGAAACGCAAAGGCAAAATAAAGAAATATCACCCCCCCCCCCCCCACCTGCCCGAAATTTCACGTGCCATTTTTTATAAACTTTTTATTATGTGTTATAAACTATCTTAAAGATTAAAGCAGATCGTTTATTCAGATTTCATACTTTAAATGAAATCGTGGTCTGTTAGTTCCATATTCCACCACGAGGGAGCGCACTCTATTATTAACAAAGGCTTCTTTACACAACCTATCAGTAGATATGTTACTCGAGGAGGTGGCGGTCTTCAGCAAGAATTTAAGATATTTATTGAAATTACTATTTGGAAATAGTGTAACTTAACTTTTGTCAAATTTATATTTAATAAGACACATTTATCTCAGGACTCCGTCGAAAAACCGCACCGGAAATGGTAAGAAACGCAAAGGTTAAAAAAAAAGAAATCTATTGCCCCTCCACCTCTACCCACCTGCCCGAAATTTCTCGGGCCATTCTTATATAAACTTTTTTCAAATGTGTTATAAACTATCTTGAAGTTTTAAACAGATGACCTTGTCTATTCTTAACAAAAGCGTATAGGAACGAAACCTCTTCACGCAACCTACCCGTATATACATGGAGGAGGGGGGGGGGGGAATCTTAACCAAGAATTTAAAATATTTGCTTTGCTTCACCATTATAGCAGGCGTTCTGTACATGCTCCGTAAAATAGGTTAATTCCATTTTCCGCCTCCAGGTGGCGCACTCTGTTCTTAACAAACCTACATCCGAACGAAACTCCGTTATTAAACCTATTTGTGGATATATTAGTCGAGGAGGTAGGGGAATGATATAAAAATTTAAGAAATTTTCGGAAAATTACTATTCGGAAATAACCACTACTCATAAATTAAGGGTGCAAAAAGTTCTGTACGAACATCGACATGGATTCCCACTGAATGCGGCACTGTATAGCAGGCGGGCGATAAATTCGGGACATTTTTCTAAATTTAAAACATAAAAAAGAGCAATTAAAAAATGCGTTTAAAAATGTCTTTAAAAAAAACATTTCTGAAAAAACAAATCATTATCAATATAAAAAATGAGAATTTAAATTCTATTACAACTGTTGCTACTCGCTACAGCAGCAGAAAGCATTAGAAGGCAAGGTCTTATAGTTGCCAATTTCTAATTTCTAGTGGTAAAATAGCCAGTAAGGAGTATTCTAATCTTTTATTTCGTTTAAAAAACACATTTCTTGCTATCTAAATAGATCATCAAACAGGCACCTCCAATTTTCCGTAAACCAACCAAAATCGCCGATTTTTTAGCAGATATTATTGCTCAACGAATTAAAGTAGAGAAAAAACAGAAAACGGTGTGGCAAACAAAAAACCTGCCAGGTTGTCAATTTGATTGCTAGGTTGTGACGTCATTTGAAACAAACATTCTCTTAAAGTTCATTATTATTAAATATGTTTTTAAAGCACATGTTTCACCTTCATGCTAAAATTTAATGTTTAGTTGAAAAAACCGTCACTCTTGAAACATTAAGCACTCAAATTGGTTTATTTAATTGTATCCCGGTTTACTTAATTATTTCTGCGAAAGCGTTATACAACCAACCAACCGAAAGAAAGCGGAAAGAAAGAAGCTATTTTTGATGGGCGATGCTTCATGAACCAAGCAACCGAAAGTAATCTGAGGGGGTGGGGGGTGGGGGGGAAAGGCGTACTTTTGATGAGAGTGATGTCCGAATATTAATAAATTATGTAGCTAACAATTTGAATATTAAAATTCTGCGAGCCTGGTATATCAGGAGAGACTTTGGTCTAGTCTCACAAAAATTTTGAACCTCGTACGAGCCGTAGATTTTGCTAGCCATCGCACACGGACAGACACACACACAGAGAGAGCGATTTGTTCTTTTATTAGTACGAGTTGGAACCCGTCGACATTCGACGAATTAAAATGTTTAGAATGGAACTGTTAGATCGAATTTACAATAAACTTACAAAAATAATTACAATAAAAAATTCATCTTGCATTGATTATCTAACTCTTAAAACAAATAATGTTTTTAACCTAAAATTGGCAAAATATTATTTCTAAAAACTTCAACTGCTTAAATTATTCAAAAATTAAACTGTATTAGAATACGTATAATCACGATGAGTAATTATGTTTAAGTTATCGATTGGGGCTCTTACGTTTGTTTTTACGGGATGAAAAATCAGTAAAAAGGAATTCGCTTTGTCACATCATAAAATTTTCCCCCATAAAAACCTAAACTGTATGTTATTTTCACATTCTCAAAATTTACATACGCACCACTTAAATTCACAATTTAAAAGTATTTTAGCGCGCAATACATTACTAATGAATGTATTCCCAAACTTAAAGTCACGTTCGTCCGATACAACTTTTCATGTGAACATTCGCATAAAATTTAAGTTCTAATCTCAGTACCCGCGAAAATTTACCATTCAGAAACTTACCTTTAGTTGTCATAGCATTGGTCATTTAGTATTGATCATATATTTTGTTTTATCAAAGAAAATGATCGTTTTGTTTTAAGCATGACATCATTTTTATTCACTGAATCATTTTTCCTAGCGTCTCAAACTCAGTATCAGCGTAATGTAAAGATATTGAAATATCTTCTTCAAACTTTTGATCTATGAAAATAAATGCGCGTTTTTTTTTTGTTTTTTTTTATGGCTGACGTCATGTTCTGTTCAAAAATGAGAAAAAAAAGTTGTTTTTATTTGTAATGTGAAAATGGCATCAATAAGGATATAATCAATAAAAATAAATAAACTATGACTATTTTCCGTTTTTTTAAAATGGAAATGGTTGCCACAATTGCCAAATTGGTACTAAAAACTATAAAATAAATTAATATCTCAAAAATAAATTGAGGTAGAGCTTTCAAACAAATTGCATTTAAAAGTACATTTTTTCCCTATACGACGGTGCAAAAATTTAAACTGTGCGATGTTTAGAAGTTTAAAAATTTGCAGTAGTAAAAATTGCAAAATCGAAATTTCATTTAAAATTTCAAAGTGTTGCCATTCGCAGAATGACGTATACGTTACGCACAGATATGTTTTTCCTGTATAATATAGATAGATTTATTATTTTTGTATAAAATCAAGAGTAACACTCACGAATGATGCATGCACTTTCCCTAATACTTTACTACGCATGAAAATTAGAAGCGTAAATCATTCTAAATTTAATGCTGAATATCCCAAACAAAATATAGTGCTTCTGAACTCTTAGAGTTGAATCAATTTTTTTAACTATATAATAAAAATACTTTTATTGATTTGAAGCACAATTTTCCTCTAAAATAAAACCTGCCAAAAAAGCTGTTTTTTTCCCCCTTTCAATTACGTTTGCAGAACAACATTTAACACAAAATTAAATTCTTTCACATAAAAAAAATAATAATAAAAATAAATGTATGCAAAAAAATTTTAAATCTAAAAAAAAGTAGTTTACAATGCCATTAATTTTTAAATATTTTTACAGAATATTCCACAGTAAATATCCCTTAATAAAAACATTTTAGATTGATTTAAAAAGTACTAGTTCCATTCCTATAATCCTCTTAACTATTCTTTTGTGTTATTATTTTTTTTAAAGCGCCTGATGTAATCATAGTAGAAGGTAATATATTTTATAATATGAATGTAGGGAAATAATTAAAAACAAAACTTAGGACATTTTTAAAGAAATAATTTTTTATCAATCCGATAAAATTTAAGTGAAATTCTAAACTCGAAATGAGTTTATTTGAAACCGAAGTATGCTAAAATGTCTTTAAAAGAAATGTTTTATTTTTAAAAGAAAAGAAAATGATGAAATCACTTTACAATTCCATTAATTTTAAAGTGCTTTCTTAAGTATTTTAAAGCAAATATCCATTTACAGAAGTTTTAGAATGATTTAAAATTTATAAATTCTGTTCTTCCAATGCTCTAAATTAGTAGTTTCAATTACAAAAGAAATTTCATACGTCTCATGTTATTATAGTGGAATATAGATAAATAATATCAAGGCTAGTATGTAATATCTAAGTATAACATTTCAGATTATATTCTCATTTTTTTAATTTCTTCATTTTCTTCTTCTTAAATTTTCATAAGCATAAACGATAACGGAAATTTCTATAACGAAAATAAATATTTCAATACATTTCTCTTATTTACACCAATTAAAGTTTCATTCATTTAACATTAAACATTGATTTGTGTATTTTTTAATAAAATGAATTATTATAGATAAATATTCAAAAGTTCAAGAGATAAATATTCAATGAAAATCGCTTTGTTTTTCATTACTCATAATCGTTCTATCAGGACCAAACTATCGAGAAATAAGAATTTTACTTGTCATTTTTTTAGTAGCTTGATCATGTACAACATTGTCATTTAAAGACAGCATTAATAAAGTGATTTCATAAACGATTGTAACAAATTGAGCATGGATAAAGAATAATAATTTTATAGAGGAAAAATGTTTATTCAGTTTGGAATACAGGCAACATAACTACAACATGGACATGGATTTCTTTTATAACATTGTGAAGATACTTCAGAGAAAAAATTTCAGCGAAAATAAAGGGGTTGTTCCAAATGTATTGATTTTACTGAAAGTGCTATACGTTCACTAAAATTTAGTCAGAGAAGAGAGATCAATACGTACACTTATTTGGACGCCATCACACAATAGACGAACTGAATTTAGTCTGTTGAAATGTTTTCTAAACTACATTTTTATTCGTTAAAGTTATGAAGGAAAATACAGATTTTTCTTTAAGTAGGAAATTATATATTTTGAGCACAAAAAGACCATCTGGTTTTTACTTTAAAAGTGAATGGTCTCTTGTCAAAATTTTATTTATTTTAATGTACACTTTATATTCACATATTTCTATAAATACAATGTATTCAATTTGTACATCAAGGATACACGAACGTTTTGGGGGGAAAATACTGTTTTAACAAGAATAATCTGCAACGTTTCAAAATTCTGTTTAAATTTTTGCTTGAAATGTTCCATTAGTCGATAAAAAAAACAGCGAAGCAGCCTAACAAGAAATTTTTTTCCTGAAAATTATTTTTTTTTTACAAAAAGTATTTGACAGCGAATTTTGTTCCATTTCAAATAAATCCGTGAGGAATGATTTAATGAAGTACTTTATATGTCTACAGAATAATATAGATGAAGAACGGACTAAAGTGACGTTGTTGCCTGCTGCCAGCAAGATGAATTAGAGATCTTATGGTAGTGTCTCGGATCCCACGAGCAACGACATCCACAACTGAAATAGGAATTTTAAAACTACGTTTTTAAGATGGATTTAGAGCGACTGTAAATTGGTAGCAAAAATTGATAAAATGAAATATTTTTTATTTAAACCCAAATATAATTATAAACGTGATATCTTAATTTATCTCGCTTGAAATGAAGAAATGAATGTTTAATATATTACTTAAGTTGTGCTTACTTTCTTAACCCCTTCGGGACGGGAGACTTTTACGAAATTTTTAATCTTTTGTCACCGTTTTTTAAAAACAGAAATTTGTGTCTTCTTGAATCGAGAAAATGCGCTGATTAAATAAGGAAAATTTTACAGTAAAGTTTTACTGGTGAGGAAAAACAACGATTTCCCGCGCTTCATGCGGCACGTATACGTGTCGCTCGTCCCCAAGGGATTAAGGGGGTGAATAGCGGGGTAAAAAGGGAACAGATAGAAATCTACCCTATATATATATAAAATCCTAATGAAACGAATTTATGAAACGGATATATGAATCGACTGATTAAACAACTGATTGTGTTTCAAGCCATTTCTCCTAAAATATGGAATACTTTGCGATGAAATTAACACCAAAAATCAACATTGATCCGCAGATCTCAAAACTGACATTAGAATTTTTAAATTCGAATTAGTTTTCGAAATATTAATTTTTTTCTAATTTTATATACATTTTTCTAATGATGGTAACTCAAATTTTAATCAAACAGACATTTTTCTTTCATATTTCAGAAAAGGTTGACATGGTAGCCCGGCTATTATTGTTTATTTGATAATAAATGTTTATTATATATATAGGGTAGGGCTGGATTATTTATCAATATATCGGCAGATATTGATATTTCTTAACTATCGCAATAACAATATCTAAACTTTGACTCTGTTGATATATCCCAATAACATAACAGTGTTAACAAACACTGCAATTACGAACAAGAGCACCGAAAAAAATATTGCCAAATAACTCAGAACTCAATAAAATAATAATATTTTGCGCTCACCACCAGAGAACCTGAAAAAAAATTCTATTCCATTGTCTTCAACCTCCTTTCTCATCCAAAACAGAAAATCTACATAAAATCTACATCGATAATCTTCCTTTCCGTTGATTATCTGCAATAGAAACTATCCCAATCATTGCAATACACCTATCCTTTCTCAATAAACCTTATGTTCGTTCGACTCTCTGCGTAATACTGAATAACACTTATCATCCTTTCTCATCTCAACTGTGATTAGTCTCTACACCTATTCCAATAACTCCAGATAATTGATACATTATGAATAATAACGCATGAGCATTGGTTATTCATTGATACGAAGATAACGGATGATCATCGAGTCTATACCTCAGAAGGTAGAATTCTCGGCTTGCAAGCAACCAATGAGAGTCTGCTAAAGTTTCCCCTTGTGCTTATAGGAAAGGTGCATTGAAAGTTGGCGAAAAGCCCAAGGTCAAAGCAGTCTTTCACAGTGGTGATTGGTTGTTTTTAAAAAGAGCTTCCCAGTCAGTAATGTTTATACATATAAACTTTGTTAGAGCGAAGTTTTCTGGAGTGAATTTAATATATTCTGTATTGATATTTTTTAGCTATGAATATTTATCAAAAAGAAACAAAATTTAAATTAGTATAAAACTATTCTCAAGTGTGATTTAAGTATTTATATATTTTTAAAAACGGTTTCAATGTTGTTTTCTTGTAGTAAATAGGTAGAAAGATATAAATACAGGGAACTGCTCTGCTCAACAAACGCAAAACGTTGTGACACATTTACAAATTTATTTTTAAATGTAAAGGCACAAAATTGGAAGGCCTGGATTTTGGAAGCGATTGAGAAACGAACTGTGTTTTCCATTTTTTGATAAATAAATTACCTATCGAGTTAAGCGATTTTCACCCTTTCTTGAGTGGTTATTCTTCTTTCGCGCGGAAATTCCGTTCAAAACGCGCCCTTTGACACTATTTTCTGAAAGATCTATTGCGTTTGCAAAAAAATGGAAAAAACTGAAAAGAAAACCAGTTTGAATACATAGTTTTTAAACAACAACACCTGCTAGTTTCATGCATTCCCGAACAAAAATAAATTAAAACTTATGTCATAAAGTTGCCCTTTTGTATTTAAGAACAGCCAAGAATGAATTGATTCTTTAGAGAAAGATTGAAGAGCAACATTTCTGTTGCATCTATCGTCCACTGAAACCTATTTAATAACAAGTATATTAGCACCACATGTGGCATTAAATTAATTTTAGTTTTTTTTTAAGTTTCCTCTTTTCCTGTGTTAATTAAAATAAAATCTCAACGTCCTAAATTTAAGAATGTTCTATTTTAGTTTGTATTTTATAATTTTGTCAGTTTTTCGCAAAGTTCATCAATACTTAAAATGTCGCTGATAAATAATGCATAGAGTAGGAAGAATTGGAAACATACTGTTTTTGAAGGAAAGTTTACTTTGCAACAAATGGTATACGTGTAAACAGATATCAAAAATTGGTTCCATTTCTAAAATATTTTTTATAAATATATATACTTATTTTAATGTTGCTGTGTGAACATATAGGTATAAGACATTGAGTAGTTGTTCCCTACATCTGTTTTTACTTAAATTGCTGCTATCATACCATTTATGTGTCGAAATTAGCAAAATTTCTATTCTTGCACAATTTAAGGTAGTTATGGCGATATATCAGAAATATCAATATTAACTCGTTGATATATTGCGATATTAAATTTTTGATATCGTCCAGCCCTAATATAGGGTAGATATAACACGGTAGTTGGAAATTTAGTAAATTTATATGAATCAAAAGAAGTGATTTAGTAGTCTCAAATGGCACTGCTCTGAAACTTTATTTCATCTCATTGTAAATATTTACGTATTGGGTGCATTAATGCGGTATTATCCCGTGAAACGGATGTGAATAAAAATAATCTGAATTATAGCTCTTAAGGCGATAATGTTTAGAATTTTAGTAATTAATTGTGTATGAGATTATACTCATAGGTCAAGTGCGTTAATTTTCAGCAGGGTGTAGAACTTTCATCCATATTTTTTAGTCGTTTCATTTACATTACTAATATTTTATATTTTCTTTTCGTTTTGTCCGCTAGATTGGACCGCTGAGATAGCCTTTCAAAGGGGTTTCCCAATCCCGGCCTACAGTTAGGGTAATTCCACAGTAGGCATGCCTCACTAGTCTTCAGGTGTGGTTTGCTCCTAAGAGCTGTCACGATAAGGGGTTGACATGTGAGGGCTTAACTATTGTATCGGACCTGTACCGTTCCCTATCATTGTATTGAGTTGAGTTCTATCGCAACTTCCGGAATTGGTGGAACGCACCGTCTGATGTCCAGTATTTTAAGCATACACTTTGCTAAACTTCATTATCTAGTGGTATACTGTGTTAATGCTTAGCTTTTAGGATGAACCAATCAAAGCCAAATCTTTTTTCAGTTCTATATGTAATCTGAATATATTTTTCTAATCAGATTATGTGACTATATTATATATTTTTAATTTAATATCTAAATATGTTATCAAGTAAACCCTCTAACCAAGTAAAACCTACCTTATTGATGGAAATGCGCGAGGGATAATATTATTATTGATTATTATTATTACTGAAGATAACATGTTATGGCATTACATACGTAGTAATTTTGATGTATAGTATGGACGATTAAAACTTTCATATTTCTTTCCGCTATATGAAAAATATAATAAAAATTGTGGCATAAAATGCTTAAAAATACTTAATTTTCGCGTTTTGCATCGAATAAGACAGATATACAGATGTTTCCTAAGAATGCTAATTCAATGTGCAGTTTGCACCTTTACAAGCTTCAGCTTATGCAAATAATAAAAAAAAAAACCTTGTATAATTCAGAATTAATATTTTATAACTTGGAAAGCGTCATGGGTTAATTGATAAATAATGTGCAATTCTGTACATTCAAATATACACAATTTACATTTAAAAGAATACCCAGATTTATATTTTAAATTCAATTATTTTTACTAACGTAAAGCTTGAATGTATCCATTTGCAGTCTTGGACAAAATAATTTATATAAAACTTGACAAAATTATTACGAACAGAAGAAGCATCCTATTTAACAACTATTATAATACAATTTAATGCAATTCTGAAAACAAGATGAAAATTCCATTGGAAGGAATACATAGCGTAAACGAAATTACAAAGTATTAATTGAATTTTCCGTCTTCTAAATGATAATTAAAATCTTATTCAAAAGATTACCTTAGATTTCCCGGACAACTAATGAAGTTGCATTGTTCTGAGTCTCTATTATATTTTAAATAAAGATTTCACAATTATGACGAATTAAGCAAATAATTGCAGATTATAAAAACATGCAGCAAATCAGAATAAAGGTACATTTTACAAGGAAGATCTCATTAAAGAGCATTCGCCGAATATTTTGTAAAAAATGCTAATGAAATTACATATGTATGTAATAATGAATGATCAAATATAGCGGCGGAATTCCAATAGAAAGTCTGTAAATAAAGAAAAAAAATTATTCTGAGTATTTGGCGGGAAAAGACAAACGCTTCACGAGCTTTGCCGATCAGTACCTTTTTTTCACCGAATGCAAGTCATTTTAATGGATTTGGAAATTGCTAATTAAATGAGAGTGCAAATGCGAAGTACTTGATGAATTTAAATTTAAACAATGAAATCCTTTATTATTTTCTTCTGTAAGCTTATATAATATATATAAACAGATTAAGAAAGCTCTCCTTATATATTAGGTTGGCAACGAAGTTCAAGCAGTTTTTTTTTTAAATAAATGTTTGCTACCGGAATCTATATTTTGTTTTTTGTATAGAGTTAATTTGTGTTAATTTTCAGATCTCTAAAATGGAGTGTGAAGTCGAAGAAAAGGAGCGTTTTTGGTACCTCCTACTCTTTGCTTCTGATCACGGTTGTAAGGCCGCAAAAGCTGATCGCGACATTTGTGCTGTGTATGGAGAGGGTGTCATAACTCAAAGAATCGCTCATAATTGGTATGCCATGTTCAAAAATTGAAATTTTGACCTCAAAGTCGCACGTCGTTCTGGCCGTCCAGTTGAGTTCGATGAAGAACGATTAAACCAACTTTTGCACGAAAATTCGCATCAAGCAACAAGGGAACTGGCAGAGAAAATGAAATTCTCCCTCAGTGCTATAGAGAAGCATCATCACTCCATGGAAAAGATTCAGAAGTGCGGAGCATGGCTTCCGCATGTTTTAACCATTTTAGGGGCAAGGCACTTCTATTCGTAAAATCTTGAAATGAGTGACTGACAACAGAATTTACTAGCAAATTTATTTTAAAATAAGGGAACGTTCTTGTTCACGTACCTAATAAAAGGAATATTTCCATTCCAATATTCTGGTGCGAATGTGGCATTCAAGAATTAAAATTAAGC
Source organism: Maratus speciosus (assembly GCA_963932465.1). NCBI lineage: Eukaryota > Metazoa > Arthropoda > Arachnida > Araneae > Salticidae > Maratus > Maratus speciosus. Next base: position 174,992,557 of record OZ010792.1, on the reverse strand, counting down.
GGTCCAAAAATGAACCACCGCCCTTGAAGGGGTTAAGTGACAACAACAAAAATAAACGAGCCACAATCTCCGATTGTTTGATTGCTCTTCCCCGCTCAATTCATGGACACAAGCAACAATTTCTTTCTGGAATTGTTACTGGCGACGAAAAATGGTGCATGTACATTAATATGAAGCAGCGCAAGGAATTGTTTAGACCCGGTAAATTAGCGACACCGCAAGAAACAAGAACTTCATCCACGTAAACAACGTTGTGCGTATGGTGGGACTGTGAAGGGATTATCCTTTACGAATTCCTTGAACGAAACCAAACGGTCAACACGGATCTTTATGTTCAACAAATGGATCTGCTCTCGGCAGCATAGAGTTATTTTGCTACACGACGACGCCCGCCCTCTTATCGCCAACATGACCAATGGAGCCATTCAAATGCATGGCTGAGAAGTGCTGCCGCACCCGCCGTACAATCCCGATTTAGTACCAACGGATTTCCACCCCTTTCGATCTCTTTCAAATGCTATGCGCGGAGTTTCGTTCAATACTAATGCAGAATTGAGAGCTTGGTTTGATGAATTTTTCGAGTACAATCCGGGGGATTTCTACCAACGAGGTATTAAAAATATTGTTGAACGTTGAGAAGACGTTGTAAACAACAAAGGAGAATACGTCGTTGATTAATTATTTATTAATTTTTATTAAATAATAAAATGAAAAAAAAGAACGACTGGAACTTAGTTACTAACCCAGTTAGCATTCCACAGTTGACATTCAATTTTAACCTTTTCGACTCGGGCGTTTCTTACACAAATTTTATTCGGTTGACACCACTTTTGTAAAAGAAGTTTCATTCAAGTACACAGTTTCAAAAATGCTCGAATTAAATAAGGCAAAATTTGTTTTCTTTTATTGCTGGTGCCAAAAATAAATTTTGCAAAGAAAGATGGTGTCCAGTCAGACTGGAAATAGGAATGCAAAGAGTTAACGATCTGAAATTTAACATAAATTAACTCATTCAAAAAAATATATATATAGATTCGGTAGAAAATATATATTTGAATACAAGACGGGAACTTAGTTGCCAACCCTGTTGGCCTTCTATAGTTGACATTCCATTTTAATGATCTGACATTTAATATAAATTAACTGGATCAAAAAACTGAATATAAATTCCGGTAGAAAAAATGTATTTAACCTTTAACTGATGTCACGCGTCTCACAGACCCTGCAACTCACAGCTATACACAGTTCCACCCCTTAAAAGTGAAAATATTACTTGCGCTTACCAGTGCCTTCTAGCAGCTTGCTAAAGTCATACACGAAGCGATAATTCAGTAAGTTGATTTTAAACGTGTTATTCGTTACACCGGGGTGTGTCAGTCCACATCAGTCAGTTGTGTGATTATTTGAAACTGTAGTATAATACTCGTGATTAGTTATACTTTATTGTTTTTCATTTCTTTGGTGTCTTTTTTTGTTTTACGATGTCGTCGTAACCTCGAAAAAGTTCTACGTTCCTCAGCCAGAAGGAAACTGAAGATATTATGAACAACTGGACAGATCAAGAATATCCGATATTGAAAGTTCTGACGATGCAGATTTTACTAACGGAAGAGATCATGATACGAATGCTGAACTTTCCGAAGGTGAAAATGTAAATATTTCTTATGGAGAATATGGAGTTAAACATAATTTTTATTACCGAAAGAATAGTTTAGAGAAAAACATCTTATAAGTGCCTTTTATGCCAAAAGTCAGTATCTATTGTATTTCAATTTTCATACTTTGTTGTAATGATAATTTGTAAAAAAAAATTGTACACGATTAATTTTTATATTTAATTCGCAAAATTATCAAACCACCGTTTATTTTGAAAAAAGAAAAGTATTTTTTCTGCACTGAAGTTAAATAATATGAATAAAATACTTTTTCCATGCAATTTAATTTACATGCTCCTAAAAGAAGTACACCCATATTGTTAGGACAAAATTTAAGAGTAAATTCAACCATTTAAGTTATTTCTCTTATTCATTTTATTCGAGCGGTCTGAGAGATCGATCACATCAGTTCTGTGACAAATTTTAGTCACATCAGTTAAAGTTTAAATAAACGGCGGGAACTTAGTTGCTATTTAGAAATTCAATAAGTCGATCTTACAAGCTTACTTGCAGCAATACATTTGGCTTCTTGTCTCCGACACTAACAACATCGAAGTGAAATTGAAAGTACTGAGAATCGGACACTTCTGGTCCTTTTGAGTTCCAAGAAATTTTAATCAATTTAAATGTTGGTCTAAACAGTCATTAAATTATCGTTAAATTTCATACATATAAATGTATACGACAAATCGAAAGTAATAAAAGTGTATTTATTTAAATAAAACTTACTTAAATTAGTTCGATATAAAAAGTAGATTTTTTTTCATTAAAGAGTATATGTATCTAAAAGAGCATATACCGGGTGTCCCAAAAAGGACTGACTGATTTTAAAATTCAATAACTTGCAAACGGTGACAGATATTTAAAAAATTCTTGCAGGAGGGTTATGCATAAGGTCAAAAGTTTTATTACAGTGATTTTTGATTTTAGTTCGAATTACAAACAATAGATGGCGCTGCGATCAATAGACGCTGAATTCAGGCTCGATTTTTGGTATTTCGTGGCCCGGATAATACATTTCCATCTCCTTTTTCAGCATGGAACAAGATAAAGGACCAGAAATTGAGCCTGTATTTAGCGACTATTGCTTACAGCGCCATCTATTGTTTGTAATTCGAACGAAAATCGAAAATCACTGTAATAAAACTTTTGACCTTATGCATAACCCTCCTGTAAGAATTTTTTAAATATCTGTCACCGTTTGCAAGTTATTGAATTTTAAAATCAGTCAGTCCTTTTTGGGACACCCGGTAGATATTTAATTTCATTGCGTTGCAAACCAATGATAAATTGCCAAAGAAACGGAATTTTCATCCTTTTTGTCCGGACGCTATATCGAGGTTCTGGCCATTTTTAGGTGCGTTCGTAATTATATAAATACGTAGCACCTATAGTCGTCGTTCAGTCCGTCTGTCTGTCCGTCCGTCTGTCCGTCCGTCTGTCTGTCCGTCCGCATATAACAGAGCAAAAACTACCCGACCGAATGATCTGAAATTTTTAATATATAATTGCTGCAAAATTTTGTCGAGCCATTTCCAATTTTATGAAAATCGGATGTATAGTTTAATTACAGGGACACCCAAAAGTTTTCCGTTACATTACGGCCAATGGGAAAAAGTTATAGCAAATGCATTTTAATGATTTTACAGCCTTCCGAATGGTCTGAAATTTTTAATATATAATTGCTGCAAAATTTTGTCGAGCCATTTCCAATTTTATGTAAATCGGATGTATAGTTAAATTACAGGGACACCCAAAAGTTTTCCGTTGCATTATGGCCAATGGGAAAAAATTATAGCAAATGCATTTTAATGATTTTACAGCCTTCCGAATGGTCTGAAATTTTTAATATATAATTGCTGCAAAATTTTGTTGAGCCATTTCCAATTTTATGAAAATCGGATGTATAGTTTAATTACAGGGACACCCAAAAGTTTTCCGTTACATTATGGCCAATGGGAAAAAATTATTGCAAATGCATTTTAATGATTTTACAGCCTTCCGAATGGTCTGGAATTTTAAATATATAATTGCTGCAAAATTTTGTCGAGCCATTTCAAATTTTATGAAAATCGAATGTATAGTTTAATTACAGGGGTAGTCAAAAGTTTTCCGTTACATTACGGGGAAGGGGGAAAAAATTATTGTAAGTGCATTTTAATGATGTTAGAAACTATGCACTTATTAGATGCGTTCGTAATTATATAAATACGTAGCACCTATAGTCGTCGTTCAGTCCGTCTGTCTGTCCGTCTGTCCGTCCGTCTGTCCGTCCGTCCGCATATAACAGAGCAAAAACTACCCGACCGAATGATCTGAAATTTTTAATATATAATTGCTGCAAAATTTTGTGGAGCCATTTCCAATCTTATGAAAATCGGATGTATAGTTTAATTACAGGGACAGTCAAAAGTTTTTCTTTACATTACGGCCAATGGGAAAAATTATTGCAAGTGAATTTTAATGATGTTACAGACTTCCGAATGGTCTGAAATTTTTAATATATAATTGCTGCAAAATTTTGTCGAGCCATTTCCAATTTTATGAATATCGGATGTATAGTTTAATTACAGGGACACCCAAAATTTTTCCGTTACATTACGGCCAATGGGAAAAAATTATAGCAAATGCATTTTAATGATTTTACAGCCTTCCGAATGGTCTGAAATTTTTAATATATAATTGCTGCAAAATTTTGTTGAGCCATTTCCAATTGTATGAAAATCGGATGTATAGTTTAATTACAGGGACACCCAAAAGTTTTCCATTACATTATGGCCAATGGGAAAAAATTATTGCAAATGCATTTTAATGATTTTACAGCCTTCCGAATAGTCTGAAATTTTAAATATATAATTGCTGCAAAATTTTGTCGAGCCATTTCAAATTTTATGAAAATCGAATGTATAGTTTAATTACAGGGACAGTCAAAAGTTTTCCGTTACATTACGGGGAATGGGAAAAAAATTATTGTAAGTGCATTTTAATGATGTTACAGACTATGCACTTATGAAGCGCAAAAAAAATATACAATCAGTACACTATGGGGTGCAAAAAATAATTATAAAACTAGTTATAGTACGAATGCACCTCATTTGCCACGTTTGACGAGCAATTTCCAACTTGTTTTTTCAAGCATTTCCTCATGAGAACAACATTCTGTAATTTTTTCAAATTTCTCTTCTTAGTAGTGTTTCTGTCTTTAAAAATTAAAGACAGTAGTTTATTAGTAGCTCAGTAGTTTATTCCCAATAATTGTTTAATTATTGGACGAGTTAAAGAAGTTGCAATGGCGATTAAAGTAGGTCCACTGACCTTATTTTAAATCGCATATTGATCTAAGTTTTAATATTTATCTGGGAGTGTAGCAGCACTAGTTTTTAGCTCACAGGCTATAAAAGCATGACAGCTTATGTGCCAGTCAGTTCTGTATGTACGTACGTACCGCGATAACTTTTGATAGAAATATCCGATATACTTCAAATTTCTTTTCTATACTGATAAGGAGCTTCCCTGATTCGTTTTTGCGGTTCATTGGTTAAGAATAAAGGGTTAAAAGGGGGGCTAGTCCTCTCCTTAATATAGATAAATAGGTTTTTCATGCAGAGATATTCGATTTGCTCCAAATTTGGTATACCGGTTTATTATGTTAAGGGGCTTCCCTGATTATATTTGGAAGCTTATTACTTAAGTATAAAGGGAGAAAGGGGGGCTACCCCCCCTTCACTTGGATAAATGGGTTTTTCATGTAGAATTATTCGATTTGCTCCAAATTTGGTATACCGGTTTATTATGTTAAGAAGCTTCCCTGATTACATTTGGAAGCTCATTACTTAAGTATAAAGGGGGACCCCCCCCCCTTAATTTAGATAAATGGGTTTTTCGTGTATAATTTTTCCATTTGCTCCAATTTGGTATACAGATTTATTATGTTAAGGATCTGACTTGATTAGATTTGGAGGTTCATTGCTTACATATAAAGGGAGGAAAGGGGGGCTACCCCCCTCTGAATTCAGATAAATGGGTTTTTATTGCAGAAATATCCGATTTCCTCCAAATTTGGTATACCGTTTAATTATGTTAAGCAGATTTCCTGATTAGATTTGGAAGTCCATTACTTATGTATATAGGGGTGAAAGGGGGGCTACCCCCCCCCTTAATTGATGTAAATGGGTTTTTCATGTAGAGTTATTTGATTAGACACAAATTTGGTATACCGGTTTATTATGTTAAGGAGCTGCCTTAATTAGATTTGGAAGTTCATTAGTTACAAATAAAGGGAGGAAAAGGGGGGCTAGCCCGCCTTAATTTAGATAAATGTGTTTTTCATGCAGAAATATTCGATTTCCTCGAATTTTCGTATGCCGGCTTATTATGTTAAGGAGCTTCCCTGATTAGGTCTGAAGGTTCAGTAGTTAAGTATAAAGGAAGGAAAGGGGGGGGGGGGTGGACCCCTCTCCCTAATTTAGATAAATGGGTTTTTCACGCAGAATTATTCGATTTGCTCCAAATTTGGTATACCTGTTCATTATGTTAAGGAGCTGCATTGATTAGATTTGGTGGTTTTTTAGTTACATATAAAGGGAGGAAAGGGGGCTACCCCCCCCCCCTTTAATTTTGATAAATGTGTTTTTCATGCAGAAATATTCTATTTGCTCGAAAATTGGTATACTGTTAATTATGTTAAGCAGCTTCCCGGATTAGATTTGGAAGCTCATTACTTATGTATAAAGGAGGGAAAGGGGGTCTAAAACCCTTCAATTAGATAAATGGGTTTTTCGTGTACAATTATTCGATTTGCTCCAAATTTGGTATACCGGTTTATTATGTTAAGGAGCTGTCTTGATTAGATTTGGAGGTTCATTAGTTAAGTATAAAGGGAGGAAATGGGGCTAGACCCCCTATAATTTGGATAAAAGTATTTTTCATGCAGAATTATTCGATTTGCTCCAAATTTCGTTTACCGATTTATTAAGTTAAGGAGCTACCTTGATTATATTTGGAGGTTAATTGGTTAAGTATATCCTCCTGAGACCCAAGCAAAATGTAATGTACAATTTTTTTAAACATGAGGGTTTTTTTTTTTTTCTTTTCAACAAATAGGCATCGAAAATGACGTTTTTAAATAAATTAATAAATTTCGATTTTTTTTTTGTTGTTGTTTTACAGCATATCCATCTAAATGGATGTTCAGACCATAACTCGCTTTAAAGTAATTTAAAAAAAAAAAAATTCGAGAAGTATGGCAAAGAATAGAATTTATTATAAAGAACATAAGGCAAGTATTAAGATCTGATTTAAAATTGAAAAATAAAAATAGTTTAAACAAATTAAAATAACATAAAAACGAAAATTACCAGCAGAACGTACAATTCCAACTTGACTCATTTATTACGCCATTTTGTAAACAAAGTAGTTACCGTTGCCAAAATCCAAAAGCTGAATGTTGATTTTTGATTCATACATTACCAAAACCCACTGGTTTTAGATTGCTACAATGAAATTTAACGCAATAGAAGGATAAATCAAAACATCCATTTAAATGGATTCCAGGTCTCAGGAGGCTAAAGGGGGAACGGGGACTAGTCCCCCCGTTTAATTTAGATAAATGTGCTTATCATGCATAATTATTCGATTTGCTTCGAATCTGATACACCGGTTAATTCCGATATGGCTTTCTTCATTTGATTTGGAGGTTCATTGGTTAAGTATAAAAGGGGGAAAGGGGGGCAAGTGTCCCCTTCCCCTTAATTTAGATAAATGGGTTTTCATGCAGAATTATCAAATTCAGTTTAATTTTTTTCTAGGTTCATTCTGATAAGGAGATTTTCTGATTAGATTTAAAGGTTCATTGGTTCAGCATAAAGGGAGAAATGGAGGAGCTAGTACACCCCTTAACTTATAGAAATGTTTCTTTTATGCAGAGTTATCTGATTTGCTTGAAATTTGGTATGGCAGTTTATTATGTTAAAGAGTTTCCCTGATTAGATTTAGAGGTTCTTTGGTTAAGTATAAAGGGGGAAATGGGGGTTAATCCCTTCATTTATTTTTCGAGGGGCATTATTCTTTGACATAAGAGTATGATATACAATTAATGTGAAAAGCTTGTGAGCTCAGTGCGATCAGTCTAACTGGGCAATTTTCTTTTTATTATTATAACAGTCAATTAACAGTCAATTTTTAAATTCAGAAGAATGACATAGTGAGGAATTAAATGTAGAAAACAGTCGTTTTCAAAGCAGAAAATAAATTTTCTTACCGAATAGTTTCATTATTTAAAAATAAATATCCTCACAACATTACAACGAGGAACCCACTTAAAGCATCATCTGCTCACATGTAATTCCGAATTTCAATTTTTATCTAATGTGCATAATGTAGCATCGTATTTATAATACCTTCTCTATATAATACATTTAATTGAGCCAATTTTGTGTGAAATCACTCAATGTTGTACCTTGGAAATCATAATTGTTTTGTACCTAGTACCGGGATTCTATGCAAGTTTTCTATTTTTATTGCGGTGTAACTCGTGATAAGAGTATTTTTATTTTATGTATAAAACCTACTTCATGAATTTTCGATATTTCTATATTTAATTATTTCCTACATATTGGATCAGTGATACGTTAATTTGTGAGTTATTTTCCACATTATACAATATAAAAAAGGCAATTTTATACATATTTTAAACAAGTGGATTTTTCTCTGATGTATTTTTTAAATAAGACTGTATGTTTTATAAAGCTCTAATGTACGCTTCTCGTTTATTAATTAGTTCAAATTCAATATTTCAGAGGGAGTACAGCAATTACAGTGACTCTAAGTATTCTTCTACCTAAAGTATCTTTAATTGTTTTAGAAAAATTATATGTATCGCATAATTTACAATCTTAAAAAGTGGGATAGTTCTAATAAAAATTAAATTCTATAAGGATGCGTGAAATTCATTTTCAAAGTTTTCATAGTTGTCAGTAGCTCAGTTAATATGTGTTTATTAAAAATAACCATAGCTAAAACAGTACCCCACACATATTAAATTACGAAATTAAAATTAATTTATAGGCAATTTCCTATAACTTCATTTTCAAAAACAGTTTTATTGCATTGAAAGACAAAAATATCCCTTTATGATGAGGCAAAACTGACTGACAATAATAATTTGAATTTTCATTGTTCTCCGTCACTCAAAAGCCGCTTTTTGCTCTCAGTGCTTGAAAACCTTGAAACATATCGGTCATGATCAGGTTATGAATAACAAATATCATTTATAAAAATAAAATTCTCAAACAATTTATTTTATAAAATTCTTCCGGCATCTGCAGAGAAGAAAGGTAGCTTTTATATTACTTGTTTTTAAAAGATCCAGCTCATTTTATTAAAACAGACGAAGCTAAAATTAGTGGAACCAGATTATAGAAGATTTAATATCATAATCAATACTGAATATGAATAAAAATTTCCCCAAATTTGTGAACTATATGGACATTGGGTTAGAGTGAATTATAACTGGTCGCCAAATTTTGCGATATCTTGAAGTGGCTGCCATTTCAAAATAACATGGTGGATGCAGTAAACCAATAAACTTCTTAGTGATCTTTGTAAGTTCTTTACGAATGCTCAGTCTCATCGAAATCTGTTAATATATACAAATGATTGAGCATGCTGCTACATCTCAGCCGTTTTTTAAACATAAATATGAAAAAATATTCTGCAATCCTTGTATCAAAGTCAATCAAAGGGAGTAAAAAGAAAAAGGTTTGTCAATTTCTAATTTTGTGTACTTCTCTTTGAATATAAATAGTATAATTTTTAATGGCCACTACTTTGGAACAATATGGCAATGAAATTGGATAACGCACTCGGTCTAGATTTTGGTATGTCCTGTGTACACACATCGAAATTGGTCATTGGTCCAATTTCCAATTGGTCGAAATTGGTTAATAAATACGCGTTCTATCACATGTCAAAAATAAGATTGTTCAAAACGTCAGGAACCATAGAAATTCAATCTGCTATATCTCAGCCATTTTCTAAGATACAGAAGATTCAAAAATGCTCCGGAATCCTTGTATCAAGAACAAACAATTGAGGAATTTTGTTTTCAATTCTTAATTTTTGTACGATTTTTTTTAAATTTTTAAAACATTTTAAATATCCACCATTTTGAAACAAGATCATGACGAAGCTGGTTAATTAACTCTGTTGAGACCGTGTTATCCGTGTTATGTCCTGTACACTTGCTTGGTCACATTCAAGTCTGTTAATAAATGTATGCTATTGTATGACAAAAATTATATTGTTTCAAAATTGTCAGAAACATTAGAAATACAAACTACTGTATCTCAACCATTTTATAAGATAGAAATGAAACAAAAATGCTCTTGAATGTTTGTATCAAGCTCATACACTTAAGAAAAAAAAAATTAAATTTCTAATTTCTGTTCCTTTTTTAAAATTTAAAATTAATTTTTTATAATACAATCAATTTCGGAACAAGGTGGTTGATAAAACTGGACAACGAACATAGTCGACACATTGTTATGTACTATTGACATATTATATTACATGCAAAGCGGTTAATAAATACGAGGGGAACAGCATGACAAAAATCAGATACATATAATACATGTATAAATGAACATTTTAAAGTGGTTTTCGGGTCTGGGGGTCATGTTCAGTGAAAATATATTAAAATGTCCCAAAATTGGCGTCCTCCGGAACTGTGCAATAGGTTTATTTTTATTTTTTTCTACTACATAAAAAGAAAAAAAAAACAATTACTTACACAATAAATGTTTTACCAATGGCGCTCTTTATCTAAATTATCTGTCTTCACTAATCATGAAAAAAAAAATGTTAAGAATTGCTAACTTAGCTTAATTTAATGTTTAATTTTTTTTTAATAATAGAATTTATATATATGTTACGGTTAAAGCAAGAATTAACGTTAAACCTAGGTTTAACCGGTTAAAGTGCGGATTATCCAGGCCTTGCGGATAAAGCCCGAAGAGTTCCCAACGCTTCCATCGTTAACCGGTTAAAGCTAGGTCTAACCAATCTTGAATGGTTAAAGCCCGAAATTATTATAAAACATCTTTATAGAAACATATTAAAACCTTTTAATCAGAAAAATTGCGTTTGTACCTTTGTTGCAGAAACTGAATGAAAAGATCTAAGTAATTTAAGAATTTGAATTCAAAAACTGAAAAAAAAAATAATAAGATCAGCACTTTAAGAACAGAATCTACACAAACGTTTACACAATAATTTAAAAATTAGGCCATGAATAACGTTTAAAGAGGTATTTAATTTTCATATTTTATTTGTATTTAAGATAACATTATCCATTTTTCTTATTATTACCACAAGTAACCTTTAACCGTGCATTTTAAAAAACTGATGCACCTTGACCAATCTTATCAAATAGTATTTCCTGCTTTAAATTGAATATTATTACTACTTATTTTAATAATAATCTTATCAAATGGTTTAATCTTATAAACGAATAATAATATATGGGGTAGATGTGCCAGTAATGGGTACTCTTAAGGAATTTCTTTAAATTTATTTTTAAATCACACTTATAATTATTATATTCTATATTTTTCAATATTATATTAATCTATAAACAATACTTAATCATTCGCATAGTCTCATTTCACAATATGGATCAATATTTAATTGTAAATAACAGAAATATATCAAAACGTTCAAAATTCCAATAAAAGATTTTCTCTGTTCCAGTAATGAACCCTCCACAAAAATAATAGATATAATTGTTTTTATATTTGTATATGATATTAGAATTAAATAATTTCGGGCTTTACCCGACCAAGATTGGTTAGGCCTAGCTTTAACCGGTTAAAGATAGAAGCATTGGGAACTCTTCGGGCTTTATCGGCAAGGCCTGGATAATCCGCACTTTAACCGGTTAAACTTAGGTTTACCCTTCATTCTTGCTTTAGCTCTAACATATATATATATATATATATACATATTTCTTTTCATGTGATGATTTATACTTATCTCACATTTATGCAAAACTGTGTGATATTTTAGAAAGTACTAAATGGTGGCATACACGTAGAATATAAGTAATATTTAAACTGGATATATAATTTTAAAATGCTGAATGAGAAACACAACTTATATAATATGTGATAAAAATTAAGTTTCGTATTATTTCAGCATTATAAATGAAATAGAAATCAAACATAAAAAAAAGGTCTTATGCTTTTCTTTGGTAAATGTGCAATAGCAAAAACAACAAAAATAACCAATTGTTTAAAAAAAAAAAGTCACTGTAATTGAAATCGAAATCCTGTGCTCTTCCTTCGTATAATCTTAAATAAAAACAAATTTAGATTTGAACATATTTTTTTATTCCAAATGTCTATAGTTCAACAAATTACAAATATTTAAAATATTAAATGTACATTTTTGACAGATAAAACAGAACGATTTGAATAGAAAAAATCTGAATGTTTAAATATATTACTATGTGAAATACGCTTCATGAGATGTGATGTTTCGACATTCTTTCAAAATAGTTATTTTTTATAAATGCTGGAATTTATTTAAAAAAAAAGTTGAAATTTATTTTAAATTTTCATACATTATTGAAGAACACAATATATTCTGTGAAAACAATAAATAAATTTTATATACTCAACAATAGCGGTTTTAATGCAATATGTATTACATGCCACGCAATAAATATTTATGTAACATATTCTAAAGCTTTTAGCAAATAGTTATGTGCGACACAAATGGAGGCTTTTGTAATTCGAGTATCATTGTGGTCGCAATGTAATTTCTGATTGTTTACATATAAATCTCGAAATCTATTTCTAGAGCTTGAGTTTGCATGAATTTGATATACAGTAATTTCCGTTACTATCTCTAAATACATGTACTTCAATGCATTTCAGATCAAATGATTTGATTAATGAAACTGTTTGGTTGTTGTTAATTTGAATGTATTTCGTTTTACTGCAGAATGCAATTTATTTACCCTGATGTTGATGCTACGTAGAAAGATATTTTATGAAAATCTCCCTTCGTTTAATATTATTACTTATACATACAAAATATATGAAATAATTTATCGAATAAATTATCATAAATTTTCAAATAATTTTAAATGTATTTTAAATATAATCAGTTGCATTATTAAATAATATTAAATAAAATTCCTAATTTTGATTTTAGGTGGAAATATATGTATAATTTTAAATTTGTGCAAAGTTTCTGAAAACTCGTTTAAATTATGTAGGTATAATTGTAGATTGTATTTTTAGGAGATATGAAGTTAGATTTAAATATACAGGGGTTGGACAAAAATATGGAAACACCTAAAAAAACATATTATTATGACTTGAAAATTCCTTCTTACGGAGCTCCCTTCTTATTGTTTTGGTACTGACAGGCTTTATGAGCTTGTCATTTAGTTCAGCAGTGACTTTTGTAGCAGTCGCCTGCTTGTTTTTCGTCACAATCAACTTTAATAACCGTCTGCCACAATCATCCAACACACACTTTTGTCAGTATTGTGACTTAACGAATGATGTTTTACGCTTTTCTTGTATGCGGTATAAATCTTCAATACGGTTCCTCATAAAACATGAAAAACTTCGGCGACCTTGATAACGGAAGCACCCACCGTACGAGCACCAACAATTTGTCCAAGTTTGAATTAACTTAACTCAGACGCAAAGCACTCTCAGCTATACAGAACACTGTTCTGACAACGACTGACACATGCAACGTATTGAGGGCATTGTACAGGTGGCGTTAGTGTGAAAATACAACATCGCCACCCACGGAATTGTGTAGAATGAACATTTACATACAAAGCATGTATTTCACGAGGTGTTTCCATATATTTGTCTAACCCCTATATATGCATAGCTGCCAACATGTACGGATTTTTGTTATCACTAAAATTTAATAGAAATTCATGTCTTGTTTCCTCGTTAGAAAACTTTAAATTTCAGATATTGTTTTAGATAAAGTCTGATTTTTAATTTTCAGTGCTAAGAAAAAAAACATACAAGTTGACAGCTATAGATATGTAAAACACAAAATGTTTTCGTATATTTTAAGGTACTATATATAGTAAAATACGCAATTTAAATTTAAAATACAGAATTTATAGGAATTATTATATGCATTACTTTGACCATTTTATAAGTAATCTTTTTGTTAGATTTACTTGGAATTGTTTCGTTTAATAATCACCAATAAATAAATTTATATAAGCTGATTTTTTTCCACTTATCAATTTCTTAAAAAAGTATGGATTCTCAGAATAGGCTTGGATATATTAGGTAGAATTTGACCTATGATATTCCGTATATTTTAATCATTCATCTCTCATATTACTATTTGGGTAATTTAATGTGATAAGACAACTTACAAAAGTTTGTAAACGTATTAAAATCATATGGAGCAGAAACATCGTCTGCAGGCGCATCCACCCCATGTTCATATTTTTCCTTTTGAATGATAATTGTTTTGTTTGTTTCAAATAATTGTAAGTGATTTTAAGTGAATATAAGCATTTTTTCCTTATGTAGCTATATATTAGTAAATATAACCTTTAAAAAAGGCTGTGATATTTTCAAAAAATTTTTTATGAAAAATAGCTGTAGGAAATAATATATGAGTAATTTGTCTTTTCTGAGAAATCTGCATAGCACAAATATGGTACTAGTTTAATAAGATAGAAAATAGACGACAGAATGTATAAAAAATAAACAGTTCAGAAAAAAACATTTAAAAATCTATTTTTAGCAATCATCGCCTGCAATCAGGAAATTAGTCAAATTATATTCTGCAGCCCTGTATATGATTTATAGATTTTCATATATATTACAGAGACTTTTACACATAGAGCATATTAATTAAAAAGTCTACTTTAAGAAGAAACGCATAAATAAACTAAAAACAACGCACCTAGGAATTGCCAACTATATAGAGCAATGCACCAAGTACTCATCCTAACCCTGTGTGTATGTATTTATTTATCTTCCACAAACTTATCCTAGCATACTAAAAGTAATTCAGATAGAAAACGCACAACTGAATTAAAAACCATATTTAAGCATACGCCTATAAAGAGTAATGCTTTCCAAATATCTTGTGTAAACCTGTATGTTATGTTTATGTATAGCACTAGCTGTACCCGGCCACGCGTTGCTGTGGCCCAATCTGGCTAAATGGAAAAGAAAGAAAAGAGAAAGTGTGCATTTTTTATATGTTTAATTTCACAATAATTGGGGTATACAATATTTTTGTTGTTACATTGTATGTGCAGATATAGAGATTGCCTGATTTGCCGATTCTAGAACACGAAAAATATAATTACCCGTGTGAGAAACAATTCATGTCTAGATCTAAACCGCAGAATGTTAAAGCTTGGCCCTAAGCTCTGTTGATGGAGATTACAAACTCCAATCAAATAGGTAATTGCAATCTCTTAAATATAAATCGTTCATCCATTGGAATCAAAGGAATGCGAGGAATGGGGACATCTTCACCTTTTAAAGGTCCTACCAAGATTGTTGCTTCTACAAAGTTGCTCATTATTTTTTTTACTGCAAGCCGCGTGCCGTTTCAAAGATTTGGCTTGAAAATATTTCGCAACATCTGAATTGGCAGGCCGATTGTCAATTGCAGCAAGGGCGGTGGCATGCCTGGCACATCGAGTGAATTAGAAAGATATGTGCCAAGTTAAACTTATAGCATTGAGCTCACAGGCTATTCACACTAATTGTATATTATACTCTTATTTCAAAGAATAATGCCCATGGAAAAATAAATTACGGGGGATTACCCCCTCCGTTTCCCCCCTTTATATTTAACCAACGAACCTCCAAATCTAATCAGGGAAACGCCTTATCAGAATAAACCGGTATACCAAATTTGAAACAAATCGGATAAAACTGCATGAAAAACCCATTTATCTATATTAAGGGCGGATTAGCCCTTTATACTTAATCAATGAACCCCTAAAACAAATCAGTAAAGCGTCTTATCAGATAGAATCTATTCACAAAATTTGAAGCAAATCGAATAATTCTACATGAAAAACCAAGTTATCTAAATTAAGGGAGGGGGGGGATTAGCTCCCCGTTCCCCTTCGCACAAGCAATAAAACACCAAAACTAATCAGGGAAGCACTTTATCAGAATAAACCTATTTAAAAAATTTGACGCAAATCGGATAATTATGCATTAAAAACACATTTATCTAAATTATGGGGAGATTAGCCCCCGTTGCCCCTTTTATCATTAACCAATGAATTCCTAAAACTAATAAGGAAAGCGCCTTATCAGAATGAAACTATTTACAAAATTTGAAGCAAATCGGATATTTGTATCAAGAGTTATCGCGATACATACATACTTACATACAGAACCTGCGGGTACATTAGCTCTCAGGCTTTAATAGTCTGTGAGCCAAAAAGAAAAAAAGAGGAACTAAAAAAAAAAGACAAAGAAAAAAGAAATATCATAAAAAATACTGACGAAATATTTCAGTAATGTGTCCTTCCGGAGGGCATAGTGAGGGGAGATGCATAATATGAAAGAGTGGTGAAAGGGCTTTCTAATAATATACCACATAATGGGCGTCGAAAAATATTAAAAAGTGCTCGGGGGATGAAATTGTGGAAGGGGGGGGGTGCAAGGTTCATAATAGTAATATAAAAACACGCGCGCATTCAAATGCAACGCAATCGGTGAATTTCAAAGAAATCGGTGAAGAACTTTCGGAGGTTTAAGATTTCGTACAAACGAACATTTACATTTTTTTAACATAGAAATGTGCCCCCCACGGGGGAAAGTGGGATGAGGGGGATGGTAGGTGCATAATATGAAAGAGTAGTTAAAGGGCTTTCTAATGATATGTCACATGATGTGTGTCTGAAAAAAAATTAAAATGCGCCCCCTGGTGGTGGCGAGGAAATTGGAGGAGGGAGGAGCGAGGTTCGTGATAGTTGTATAAAAACACGAACAACACTTCCGGATTTGAATGCAACTGAACCCGTGAATTTCATAGCAATCGGTGAAGAATTTTCGGAGATTAGCGATTAGGAACAAACGAAGATTTACATTTTTATTTATATAGATTTATATAGAAATGTGCTGCCATGTGGGGAAAGTGAGGGGAGCGAGATGGGAGGTACATAATATGAAACAGTATTCCAAGGGCTTTCTAATGGTATATTACATGATGGGTTTTGGAAAAAATTTAAAAGCGCCCCCTGGTGGTGGTGGTGGCAAATGGGGTGTTGGGGGAGCGAGGTTCATAATAACTATGCGAGGGTCATAATAATTATATAACAACATTTCTGGATTCGAATGCAACTCAACCCGTGAATTTCAAAGCAATCGGTGAAGAACTTTCGGAGATCAGTGATCTGGAACAAACGAACATTTACATTTTTACTTATATAGATTTGTGCAATATGTATAAATATAGTTATAGTTGAAAACGCAAAAATCGCTGAAAAACAGTACTCTATTCAAATGTTTTGTGTATCCCTGTAAATGAACGATAAATGCTATGTACACAATGATTAACAGGAAGCAAGTTTTTTTTTTTTTTTTTTTTTTTTTTTTTAACTTCGTTAATGTGTATCAATCGTTCGTATTATGTTTGAATCAGTGTAATAGATTTTTTACAATACATGTGATGGTATTATTTTTTGTAATACAGTGCAAATGACTGATAATATCTTTGCACTCCACAGTTTTCAGATATCATGTTTTAGTGTACCTTGGAAATGCATAACAATTTCATTACGTTTAAAACTGTTTAACATTATTAATATGCAACGGAGGTCGTTTATTTTCCATTGACTGTATATAATGAAATAATTTCGAGTGTCCCTATAGACAAGATATACTTGCACTTTAAAACAAAGTCTAGAAGTGCTTGCTAATACGGATTGCATGTCTGACTGTGCCTCTCTTCTTGTCTGTCTGTCCGTGTATCTATAGGTGCTGTAACTTGCATAAAGATACTCGGATTGCGATGCAGTTAATATGCGTTAGTGGGACATATTAAGGTATGTTTTTGTATTGAAAATTAAGTATGTGGTATTTATAGTTCGTTTAGAGGGATACTCAAAGAATTCCGTCACATTGTGATATATGGTGAACTATTGTTAGTAATCATTTCTAATGGTGTTACTGTTTCAAGCATATTGAAATTGATATGCATCACTGATGTGCATAGCACGAATATGGTAAAAAACATTATACAAACCATTTGTACTTTCTTCTATATTTACAAGACGAAATTATTGGATTCTTGAAAATTTTTAACTTGCGGTTTTAAATGGATTTATATGATTTAGAATGTCCTGAATACAATTTGATGTTTTTTAGAAAATGTCTGTCTGTGATTCTGCCTTTCAATCTGTCACTTTTTCACTCTGCCACTCCGTACGTCTGTATGTGTCAGGGATGGCAGGATGACCGCCCGGGGAACCCAGCATTCGCTTTAGAGAATAAGTGAAATCCCGGGGATGGGACTGAAATCCACTGCATATGGTAAGATACATTAACAATGACTAGTCTTTACAAAATTTTAAAACAATTAATAACATACAGAAAAATAAATTCAGTTTGCTGTTTTTCACTCTGAAATTCACAAGAAGTGTCATCAGTGCATATTTTGACAGGAATTGTACTATGTCCTAGACATGCATAAACAATTACAAGCGATATTTTTTTTAATATTAGATCTGGAAAACATTCAGTGAAATGCTTATGCTGATAAATATAATGGAAGTACTAAATTACTAAATAAAACAAACCAAAGTAAATAAGAAAAATATTTACAGTATGTACAAAACAGGGGGTCCTGTCTGAAATGGACGCTGTGAAGAATGAGTTACTCTACTAGCTCAGAAAGGGAGGGGATTGGTAAATATAAATTCGTTCTCTTCTAAAAATTTCATACAATCAGCTATACGTTGCAGGAGAACTGGACGGTCAAGCAGGTAAATTAGCCAGTCAGGCAGTGTCATCTGTTGTGGATTTTTGACGTGATAGTGGGGCGTTAGTGTGTAATGTAAAATATAGTGTAATGATGTTGATAAGGATTCACAGATGCAAAGATGTGAGTTTCGTTTATTTATGGTATATAAGTGTTTTTGGAAGTGTCCATGATTAGTGAGAAAAAGATACAGGTATATGATACTTATGAAAATGTTTTGTGAGATCTCAGGTATGAAGTCACGCGTATATTGACCCACCTGCACTGTGGATCAAATTTTTGCCAGCGCTGTAGCATTTGTTTTTTTTTTTTAGTTCTGATTTCAATGTTGATTGTGGGAATGGAAGAAATGTTAGTGGCAAATTAAAATCATCGACTGCCGACCTCGCCAGCCGATCAGCCAGTTCGTTGCCCGTTATACCAGAATGCCCTTTAACCCAATTAAAGAAGAACGATTTTTCTGAAGACTGAATGAGTTAGGTTATGTCTAGAACTAAGTGAATATTATTATCAAATTTTGAAAGGGCTATTATACCTGATAAACTGTCTGATGAAATTGAGTATAGTGAGTCAGAGTCCTCTTCTGCCCAACGAATCGCCTCCTTCATAGCAAAGAGCTGCGACTGGAAGAGAGAGTTCCCCGGATCAAGCCTTGCGCGCTAGGAAAAAAAGTGTGAGCCTTGACTATAGACACAAGAAGCTGCCGCAGTTCCTACTTCTGTTTTAGACCCGTCTGTAAAGATACGTGTTGAACCGTTAAAGTCTTTTGTTGGACAAATACTAATACCGTTTGAAAGTGAAGAGATCTGATGCTTTGCACACATTTTTTAATACATTGGCGCAAAATGGAAAATATTAGAAGCACACAGACGAGTGATCCGACCGAACTCAGTCACGGTTCTAATTGAATGTCCAATGGTGGAAGACCAGTGAGGACCTGAAGGACTTCGGTAGAAGCGTTCCTATAGCCTCTGGAGATCAGGAGAAGTGCCCTTCTCTGAGCCGCTAGAATATGGCGAACTCAATGCGACTTTCGCATACGAGGGAACCAGACTGCACATGCGCACGCCAGTTGCCGTTGTGGGATAGATGAGTAACAGACTTTAAAAAGTATGATGGAAGACGACATGAAACTGAGGAGAAATTCTATAAATTTTGTGGATTATTATTATTTCTTGACGTTTTGATGCCAAGTGGAGAAGTGGAGTAAGAATGAGAAATGTTGATCAATTTTGATTCCAAGATAATTAATTGTTTTTTCTGACTTTATGTTTTTACTATGTAGTTTAAAAAGTGAGCCCCGTTAGAGAATTTTCGGTTTACCAAATGTTATAGAGCACGACTTGTCGGAAGAAATTGTTATTTTGTGAATTTTCGCCCAATTTTGAATAAAGCCTAGTACTCTGTTCCCTCGTTGTTCAAGTAACGCTCTTGTTGGGCCCCAGTAAGTCCTAAGTAAAACATCGTCCGCATATGCGACTATCGCACAGAACTCAAACAGGAAGGTTCGCAGTAGGGTCTCGGAGAGCGCCAACCATAAAAATGGCCCCACACATGAATCCTGAGAACAATCCCTGGAGAAAAAATACAAAAGATCTGGCAGCTGCCAGTCCGGCTGCCCAAGAGGAAGGAGGCTATTACATTAATTAGCTGAGATGATAATTTTAAATGGTGTAGTGCCTGTATGTAGAGCTAAGTTCCATGGGAGATTATCAAAAGCCCCCATAAAATCCAGCGAAATAAAAGATGTATAATTTTTATTAGACTTGTTAATATCTATGTAAGATAATGCCTGTTCTAGTGCTGTTTCGGTTGATTTTAATTGAGTAAAACTGTGTTGTAGGCCTGTTAATGCGTTACTTTGAGTTATTGAATGATTGATTTGTCTTAAGAACATTTTTCATAGATTTTACCAAATATCGGAAGTAGCGTAATTGGTCTATAAGAGGTATGTTCATTTGCTGGTCTACCTTCCTTCCTGAAGTAGACGAGCTCGCCCACCTTCCAGTGCTCCGGGAAATAGTTTAAACGATGTGCACTGCTATACATGTCAAGAAGACTTAAGGGGATTTTAGAAAAGAGAGATCTGATCATCCGATGGTCCATCGCGACCTGGATCTTTGTTTTGATTAAAGCTACAGAATGCATTTCGCAGCTCTTGTATTGTAAAGTTAGGTTGGTCCGCGTGAGTTTGTTGTGAGGTTGCCATATATGGCTGAGTGGGTGATCCCGGTGATGCACTAAAAATTTTTTCTGTCAGTGTAAAAAAAAAAAAAATAAATAAATAAATAAAATAAAAATAAAAATAAAAAACAAGAGAACCTGGAAGCTGGGAATGACGAATCCGGTAGATAGCTAATCTGGCTGCCTTGAAAGTCCTGAAAAGTCAGTTTTTTTAGATTTGCCAAATGGGTCAGTTTGTTTTTTACAAAAAATTACCCAAGCGTTTTTCTTCACTCTTTAAATCAATTTCTGATATTTGGCACGCTCTCTTTTGTAATTTTGATATTCTACCGAATCAAAGTTCGTCTTCTTAGGTCTTATACAAAGTGCTTTTACTTTGTTTCTTTGAGAACGAAGGTCCGATGCCCACCTGGAGAACTTAGTCTGTCTGAATGGAGGTTTCGTCTGTATGTGACAAAAATTTTTTGGCGCTCTATCTCAAGAACTAGTGCACGGAATTCCACAAAACATTAGATTCAGTTAGACCTTGATATAAACTGTTGCTGTTTACTTTTTGGTGTAACTCACCCTAAAGATGGCGCTTCTAGATTACATTTTTCACGATTTACGCAATAGTCATATCTCAAAAACTACTGCACGGATTTTCATGAAACTTCAGATTCCGTTATTCACGATAATGTTTTGGTCAAAATCGCTCAATAGGTGGAGCTGCTATTCTGCAATATTCATGTTTATCGCAATAGCTCTATCTCAGGAACAATTGCGCGAATTTTCATCGAACTTTAGACTTAGTTGGTCGCTGATATAAATTAGTGCTGTTTAATTTTTGGTGTAAATATCCCTACAGGTGCCACTATTATGCTGTATTTTTTATGACTTCCGCAATAGCTGCATCTCAAGAACTAATGCATGAATTTTCATCATGCTTCAGATTTAGTTACATGGTATAAATTGGTCCTGATTAGTTTTTGATCAAAATCGCCCGACAAGTGGCGCTGTTATGCAGATTTTTTTTTAAATTACCGCAATAGCTCTATCTCAAAAACTAATGCACATATTTTCACTAAACTCCAGATTCGATTAGATGTTGACATAAGTATTTATTATCAGATTTGGGTGTAATAAATAATCTAACCGGTGGCGCTGATATGCTGCATTTTTAGGAAGTAATTACATGTATGAGCTAGAAGAAAGTTTTTGGGATTGCCACGTCCGACTAGTTTTTACAGGGAGACATAAAATGATTTTTTTATCTGAGGTCTATGAGCGAAAATTTCTCACAGTGCATTTTCGGTTGTGGTATGTTGTTTTTAAATTTAACCACTGGTTTGCATAATATCTGGAAAGTATAAATTTAAAAAAGGTATATATAGGACTGTACATAAAACCGAACCGTTTTACCGTTCATTACCGTTCAACTACATTACCGTTTATTGTTAAATGTGAGATTTGAACTGCGATATGTCTTTCCTAATAGAACTCAATTTTAGTCATATTTTTAGTTTTACTTTTACCAAACTATTTATCATATACAGAGCTACACAAAAGCATCCTACACATTTTCCGATTGCGGATGGAAATCACTGTGTGTGACAAATGTATCATGAGATTTCAAATTCTTTAGTTTGTCTCCCCTTATTGAACTGTGAAGTTTTGTTTGAGATCTTTGATTTCGCTCCAAAATGATTCATAATCTATGCTTGGCGGAAGGCTTTTTTCTTTCTTGTTTCAATCGCGACCATGTTGATGTAAGTATTAATAACATAACAATAATTACATGTCAATACGAATTTAGTTGCGGTAGTAAGAGAGCTGGTAGGCAGACAACAAAACCGAAACACTTTTAAAATATGTTGAAATATTTTAAAATGAGAATAAATAATATGTATTCTCATTAGTTTAAAGCAAATGTCTTTATATCGGTCACAATGATATATATATATATATATATATATTTTTACAGTACAGTAGTTTTAATAAAAATGCGCTATCAATAATTTAAATAATAATAATATTAATATTAATAATAATAATACCTACGAAAGAGTTGTGCTACTAAATTAGTTGTAATTTTAAAATATGCGCACATTTAATAGAAATGGGAAATTTTAGCAAGACAGATAAAAATTTGGGCCTTCGTATTAATTAAGACAAAATTTCAGATTTTCCGTAATATTAACAGAAACATTTACATTTTTTTTGTTTCTCAGGTTTCGTTTGAGAAAATTCAAAAACAATTCTCCATATTAATATTTAAGAGTTTGTTATGTGAATTATGACATAATTAAAATGATAAGTATATAAAAAAATGCACATACCTCGAAATACGCTATCTTGAACTTTAGAAAATTATGCTTAATGATTTAATAAAATTTTAATATTTAAATGGAATTATCTATACGGATCTAGAAGCTTAAATACTTCTATTGAACACTTTAGTAAAATTATCTGTATTACACTTATTAACAAAATTATGAGGTCATAGAAGCATTTAATTTAACAGTTATAATACAATCCACTACAATTGGAAAATAAAATTGGGAATTCCATTGTAAGGAATAGATTATGTAAACACAGTTCAGTTTTAATTGAAACCGTTGTATTGAAAACGATAATTAAAGTCTAACTTAGTTTTGGACAACTAATAAACTTACATTTTGTGCATTCGTTCAAAAGTTTAATTAGTTATCACAATCGATGAAAACTGCGAAAAGAATTACAATTTTCATAAATATATGCTAGACAAAATGTGTGTTTGATCATCTTATTATAAAGTACTCACTTTTGAAGACACCTATTTACGGGTAATAATATTTTCTTTATATTATTGCAAAAAGGAAAAGGAAAATGTAATCATGTTTTGCGATTAAGTAATATGAATATTAAAACTCCTATTTAGTGTTACTCTAAAATAAGGACTGTACGCACCATGTATTATTTTTGTCTGTGTTGCAATGGTTATATAATTCTTCATTTCACACATTGGAACTACTGGAGTAAATTACCATTTTTGTTATTTCTAGTTATTTAGGTTCTGATTAAAAAAATACATTGAGTTTTGTGTGTGTTATTTTTTAATTGAATTACAATTGCTAAAATTTTATAAGTCGTGGTAAACGCAATGCATAACCAGTGATGAAATGCTAAGTTTCAAAATGCCAAGAGACTCTTTAAAAATAATAAAAAGTACATAATTATCACAGCAAGTTTTCAGTGGATATTGCACTTCATTAGATCCCGAAGGAGTCAGTAAATGAGCCTGGACATACACCTGCAAGAAAAGTGATACAACTGGGAAAAAATCATGTTGAGTTTTATTCCGCTAAAACGTCTGTCATAACTCCGTCTTTCTACAGGAAATTTTCATAAGTGTCGTTATCCGATAAGAAAAAAAAATTAATAGCCTATCTGTCCATTCGTGACCACAGATGAGGGCAAATTGTGTACGAATGTAAAATTACTCAACACTCTAAACCTCATGAAAGACTTTATTCTTAAAGGTTTTTATTGCTTTATGCACGTTTTGACTGCGCACGCTAGAGGGCTGCACGGCCCGGCAAACTGGAGGCGATTTTCAAACGGGCCGGGCCGATAAAAAAATTAAGTGGGCCTGTCGGCCTCATATAAAAACTTAAACGAAGTCAATGAAATATGAGCCATTTTCAATGAAGCTGACTTTTGTGAGAATAAGTATAAATGTGTGTCTCGAACCGATGCCACTTGGACAACATCAATCTAGAAAAATAGCATGTCCAGCGTAGTGATAGTAATAAAAATAACGAACTTCTGTTAACGGAATCTTTGGAAATATATCTTAAGGTGGATCTCAAATTCACTGCTCAACAATGAGGAAATTTCTGAAACATTTTTTGACTCATTTTTAATTGTAAAGGCTGACAGGCCTGACTATTGATGGGACTTGGAATCAAACAGCGCTTTCCATTTTTTATAAATAAATTACCTATCGAGATATAAGAGATTCTTGTAACATGACTTCAGGTTTTTCTACTTTTCCTTGGTATCGCTTCTGAAAATTCGATTCAAAAATTTAAATGTGACAATATTTTTGAAAATATATATTGATTCCAAAATATATATTGATTTTGCTTTTATCAAAAGATGTATAACGTTATTCGATTACAAAATTTCTGAACAAGAACACCTGCCAATCTTATGTGTTTCCAAAAAGAAATTAATTCAGAAATTTATCAGAGAGTAGATCAGTAGGTAATTTGCTATTTATTATGCAATTTCAAAAGTTATCATGTTTTAACCATCCTTATTTTCTTTTATTCTACTAGGGGGCTCTGCCCCCTACGAGCTACGCTCGCCAACCCCCGTCCAGACACCGCAGGGTCTAAATGCACGCTAATTTTATCGGCTTTAAAAAGATTTCGAAAGATTGAATTATAATTTAAAAAACAGTGGCGATCTCCCTATAAACGAATTTCTATTCATGTCTCTTTGATTGGGGAATTTTAACGCCAAATCCGCTGCGGTACTACTTGATTATCCCGTCGACCCATTTCGCCAAATTATATAAATCGCCAAACCCCTCGCCAAATTATACAAATAGACATAATTTTTATTTTAAATAACGAAAGAACAAATAAATTCGTACAACATTAATAAAAATACAAATAAAACGTCGAAATAAAAATAACTTGATGACGTAGACACGTGTAACAACATTTCAAAATAAGCTAATATAAAAGGAATTAAGTAAACAGAGTCTTTGTCTCCTGGTATTTTTTAACAAAGCGAAAAGAAAGTTCTTTTAAATGAGACATTTTAAATTAATCGTTTTTAATCTGACGTAATTTTTACCAAGCTATTCTTTCTCTTTTAAATAATCGCGTGAAAGTACTTTTGCTAGCAATGAAATATTATTTGCGCTTTCCTAACAAAAAATAGTTGAAAATATCCTCTCAAAATATTAAATAAATGTGTAGCGCAATTTCTAAATTTAAACTTTTTTGCAATATTATTTTGTGTTCATTTTATGTAATAACTATAATGTGACGTAAATATGACGTAATTTCTCCTAAGACTTCTAACACATGTTAATGAATTTATTATTTTACAATATCCTTTATCTTTTAAAATTCACGTGTATACTTTTTATGACGTAATTTTTAATAAGTTCCTGCTTTTTATTATACATAATTATTTAATTCTAATTTGAAAGTTTTTTCCTGTTTATAATAGTCACGTGTAAATAAATTTTTAATTTGAAGCAAACATTATTGCTTGCGCTTTTTAGACAGTTGGCAACAGTTTAAATTAGTACAATTTTCTGAAATCTGTAAAAAATATCTCTAGAAATGCTGAAAATTTGAATTTAAAATAGACATAAAACCTGAAAAAATGAGTCAAAATAAAAAAATTAATGCAATCTGCACTCCGGCAAATTCTAACGCATAAAATGATCTAAAAATGATTACACTGCCATGTATAGTTTTTGCTGCTATAAAACTTTTTTAGTGGAACGATTTTGTCCAACTTTAGCATTAAATATCTCTTAAAATAATTCTTCGATTTGAAAACTGTCTGCATCAGCGTGTTTATCAAACATTTCTGTATAAAACCACTGATTTTCATATTTTTGTATGCATTATTTTTCTCAATATTAACGAAGAAAGACCTTCGGGTACAAAAAATTCAAAACCGGCGACGGCGGCGGCGGTGACAGCGGTAGTTACTTTTTTTTAGAATACTAGGGGCTCGGCCCCCTACGAGCTACGCTCGCCAACCCCCGTCCAGACACCGCAGACTCTAAATGCCCGCTAATTTGATCGGCTCTAAAAAGATTTCGAAAGATTGAATTATAATTTAAAAAACAGTGGCGATCTCCCTGTAAACGAATTTCTATTCATTTCTCTTTGATTGGGGAATTTTAACGCCAAATCCGCTGCGGTACCACTTGATTATCCTGTCGACCAATTTCGCCAAATTATATAAATCGCCAAACCACTCGCCAAATTATACAAATTGATATAATTTTTATTTTAAATAACGAAAGAACAAATAAATTCGTACATTAATAAAAACCCAAATAAAACGTCGAAATAAAAATAACTTGATGACGTAGACACGTGTAACAACATTTCAAAATAAGCTAATATAAAAGAAATTAAGTAAAGAGAGTCTTTGTCTACTGTTATTTTTTAACAAAGCGAAAGGAAAGTTCTTTTAAATGAGACATTTTAAATTAATTCTCAAAATATCACATAAATGTCTAGCGCAATTTCTAAATTTAAACTTTTTTGCAATATTATTTTGTCTTCATTTTATGTAATAACTATAATGTGACATAAATATGACGTAATTTCTCCTAAGACTTCTAACGCATGCTAATGAATTTATTATTTTACAATATCCTTTCTCTTTTAAAATTCACGTGTATACTTTTTATGACATAATTTTTAATAAGTTCCTGCTTTTTATACGTAATTATTTAATTCTAATTTGAAAGTTTTTTTCCTGTTTATAATAGTCACGTGTAAATAAATTTGTAATTTGAAGTAAACATTATTGCTTGCGCTTTTTATACAGTTGGCAACAGTTTAAATTAGTACAATTTTCTGAAATCTGTAAAAAATATCTCTAGAAATGCTGAAAATTTGAATTTAAAATAGAAATAAAACCTGAAAAAATGAGTCAAAATAAAAAAATTAATGCAATCTGCACTCCGGCAAATTCTAACGCATAAAATGATCTAAAAATGATTACACTGCCATGTATAGTTTTTGCTGCTATAAAACTTTTTTAGTGGAACGATTTTGTCCAACTTTAGCATTAAATATCTCTTAAAATAATTCTTCGATTTGAAAACTGTCTGCATCAGCGTGTTTATCAAACATTTCTGTATAAAACCATTGATTTTCATATTTTTGTATGCATTATTTTTCTCAATATTAACGAAGAAAGACCTTCGGGTACAAAAAATTCAAAACCGGCGACGGCGGCGGCGGTGACAGCGGTAGTTACTTTTTTTTAGAATACTAGGGGCTCGGCCCCCTACGAGCTACGCTCGCCAACCCCCGTCCAGACACCGCAGACTCTAAATGCCCGCTAATTTGATCGGCTCTAAAAAGATTTCGAAAGATTGAATTATAATTTAAAAAACAGTGGCGATCTCCCTGTAAACGAATTTCTATTCATTTCTCTTTGATTGGGGAATTTTAACGCCAAATCCGCTGCGGTACCACTTGATTATCCTGTCGACCAATTTCGCCAAATTATATAAATCGCCAAACCACTCGCCAAATTATACAAATTGATATAATTTTTATTTTAAATAACGAAAGAACAAATAAATTCGTACATTAATAAAAACCCAAATAAAACGTCGAAATAAAAATAACTTGATGACGTAGACACGTGTAACAACATTTCAAAATAAGCTAATATAAAAGAAATTAAGTAAAGAGAGTCTTTGTCTACTGTTATTTTTTAACAAAGCGAAAGGAAAGTTCTTTTAAATGAGACATTTTAAATTAATTCTCAAAATATCACATAAATGTCTAGCGCAATTTCTAAATTTAAACTTTTTTGCAATATTATTTTGTCTTCATTTTATGTAATAACTATAATGTGACATAAATATGACGTAATTTCTCCTAAGACTTCTAACGCATGCTAATGAATTTATTATTTTACAATATCCTTTCTCTTTTAAAATTCACGTGTATACTTTTTATGACATAATTTTTAATAAGTTCCTGCTTTTTATACGTAATTATTTAATTCTAATTTGAAAGTTTTTTTCCTGTTTATAATAGTCACGTGTAAATAAATTTGTAATTTGAAGTAAACATTATTGCTTGCGCTTTTTATACAGTTGGCAACAGTTTAAATTAGTACAATTTTCTGAAATCTGTAAAAAATATCTCTAGAAATGCTGAAAATTTGAATTTAAAATAGAAATAAAACCTGAAAAAATGAGTCAAAATAAAAAAATTAATGCAATCTGCACTCCGTCAAATTCTAACGCATAAAATGATCTAAAAATGATTACACTGCCATGTATAGTTTTTGCTGCTATAAAACTTTTTTAGTGGAACGATTTTGTCCAACTTTAGCATTAAATAACTCTTAAAATAATTCTTCGATTTGAAAACTGTCTGCATCAGCGTGTTTATCAAACATTTCTGTATAAAACCACCTATTTTCATATTTTTGTATGCATTATTTTTGTTAATATTAACGAAGAAAAGCCTCCGGTCACAAAAAAATCAAAACCGGCGGCGGCGGCGGCGGCGGTGACAGCGGTAGTTACTTTTTTTTAGAATAGAGAGAAAGAGAAACTACATTAATATTTTAATGAATCTTTCTTTGAATGGGGAAATATGTAAGACTCTAAGTAGTAATCAATGTTGCCTTGCGAACACATAGGAATTTTAAAATATGCTGTAAAACTATCCCAAAATATGCATGCAGTGTTATTCTTTAAAAGAACTAGGGGGCTCGGCCCCCTACGAGCTACGCTCGCCAACCCCCGTCCAGACACCGCAGACTCTAAATGCACGCTAATTTGATCGGCATTAAAAAGATTTCGAAAGGTTGAATTATAATTTAAAAAACAGTGGCGATCTCCCTATAAACGAATTTCTATTCATTTCTCTTTGATTGGGGAATATTAACGCCAAATCCGCTGCGGTACTACTTGATTATCCTGTCGACCAATTTCGCCAAATTATATAAATCGCCAAACCACTCGCCAAATTATATAAATCGCCAAACCACTCGCCAAATTATACGAATTGATATAATTTTTATTTTAAATAACGAAAGAACAAATAAATTCGTACAACATTAATAAAAACACAAATAAAACGTCAAAATAAAAATAACTTGATGACGTATACACGTGTAACAACATTTCAAAATAAGCTAATATAAAAGGAATTAAGTAAAGAGAGTCTTTGTCTCCTGGTATTTTTTAACAATGCGAAAAGAAAGTTCTTTTAAATGAGACATTTTAAATTAATTCTCAAAATTTCAAATAAATGTCTAGCGCAATTTCTAAATTTAAACTTTTTTGCAATATTATTTTGTGTTCATTTTATGTAATAACTATAGTGTGACGTAAATATGACGTAATTTCTCCTAAGACTTCTAACGCATGTTAATGAATTTATTATTTTACAATATCCTTTCTATTTTAAAATTCACGTGTATACTTTTTATGACGTAATTTTTAATAAGTTCCTGCTTTTTATACGTAATTATTTAATTCTAATTTGAAAGTTTTTTTTCCTGTTTATAATAGTCACGTGTAAATAAATTTTTAATTTGAAGCAAAAGTTATTGCTTGCGCTTTTTATACAGTTGGCAACAGTTTAAATTAGTACAATTTTCTGAAAACTGTAAAAAATATCTCTAGAAATGCTGAAAATTTGAATTTAAAATAGAAATAAAACCTGAAAAACTGAGTCAAAATAAAAAAATTAATGCAATCTGCACTCCGGCAAATTCTAACGCTTAAAATGATCTAAAAATGATTACACTGTCATGTGTAGTTTTTGCTGCTATAAAACTTTTTTAGTGGGACGATTTTGTCCAACTTTAGCATTAAATAACTCTTAAAAAAATTCTTCGATTTGAAAACTGTCTGCATCAGCGTGTTTATCAAACATTTCTGTATAAAATCACCGATTTTCATATTTCTGTATGCATTATTTTTGTTAATATTAACGAAGAAAGGCCTCCGGTCACAAAAAAATCAAAACCGGCGGCGGCGGCGGCGGTGACAGCGGTAGTTACTTTTTTTTAGAATAGAGAGATTTTAATTGTATGTTTAGAAAAAATTAATTTTTTTGTAGAAATTGAGTCGGGCCTCATTTGATTGATATTTCCACGGGCCGGGCCGAGCTTGTTTTCACTGATTTTTATACAGGCTGGGTCGTGAACTGTGAAAATATAAACGGGCCGTGCCGGGCTTGTGCCAGAAAATTCCGGCACATGCAGACATCTAGCGCACGCATAGCTTAGTTCTATAATTTCATGTTACAATAAAAAAGGGCCCTTTCCCTCTTCCGTAAAATTTACTTTTATCAAGATTTGTTACTTTTCTTGCGGTGTGTGATACGTGTAGCGATTTGTTAAAGAATTACAGGGAAGGAAACAGGCTTACACTGGAAGTTGCACATTGAACTGTTGGGTTATGTACTTTAGTAATTATATTTGTTTATATATACAGGGTGGTCATAAAAAACTTTGCCGATATATATAGCTCTAGCGGCCGGCCGTTCAACCGATCGAGGTGAGATTTCAAATATAGTTATTCAAAGATATGAGCTCGGAATTCTGTTGAAATCTCTGCAACAAATTGGTGCTCACGGTTACGGTTATATATACAGAAACTCGAAATTTTCGAATGGGAACACCCATTTTTTCCCAACGCAAAATGCTCGGCGCATGCAAAAACCCTAAAGAGTGTTCGAACTGTACGTGTATCACAATAAACTAACACGTTATGCATGCACAAAAACAGCTCTGCGAACGGCCAAGAAAAAATACACCATCGGGAAGCACGGTTGAAAGTTGCATACGACAGAGTTAATACACCAATTACTGATTTCAACACAAATCGGAGAAAAGAAACCTTTTATTTGTATTACACATTTTTCCACATGAGTGCCATCACAGGCAATTATGCATTGCATATGGGGGGCTGTGGACAATAAAGCCGAACGCAACATAGCATGGGGGATATTTTCAATCTCACGTTTGATAAAGTCTTGCAAATCTGGCAATGTTTGCGGATTGCACCTGTACACTCTAGATTTGCAATATCCCCAGAACCAAAAATTCACAGGAGTGAGGTCGGGGGATCGCGGAGGCCACGGAAATGGAAAATGGATGAGATGACACGGTCGCCAAAATGCTGCTCCAAGACCCTGCGAACAAACTTCGTTACATCTGGGGGTCACCATCTTGCATCCAAATGATGTCATTCAGTGCATTTCGCTGCAGCAATTCTGGTATGACGTAAATTTGCAGCAAGTTAGTATAGTGGGGACCTGTCACAGAGCAAGATACAAATCCCGTTGGTGTCGCTTACTCAAAGAAGTACGGACCGAGAACAATTTTGCCTTCAATGCCGCATCACACGGTAGCATTGACGGCGTATAAAGTACTGGTGCCGCAGCGTGCGGATTCATATCTTCCCAGTTCCCACAATTTTTGGCGTTGACGTTGCCAGTTAAGGTAAAATGTGCTTCGTCTGTCCATAGTATGCGAAGTGTCCAGTCGTTATCGGCGTCATATCGGATAAGAAATCCATCTGCAAAGCCATACGTTGTTGATAGTGCCTCGAGTCCAACATCTGGACGCGCTGTTGCCGGTATGGAAACATGGGGATTTCAGAGCGCAGTAGCTTTAGGACCGTTGATTTCGGTATATCCAAGATACGAGCTACATCTCTTGCAGTTTGCATGTGTCCTGAAGTCACTATCTGATGCACTTCCATAACAGTATCCTCAGGTCGTCCGGATCGTGGTCTATCACAGGTGCAGGCCAGTTTCTTTGAATTTCTTTACTAAATCACACAGAGCTTCCGAACTAGATGAGACAAATATTTAGCGATGGTTTTGACTGTAAACAAGCAAGGTTTCCGCAACAAAGTTCTCCAACTGAAGAACTAACATTCCCATACCACCTCGCTTTCTATCAGTTTTCTACGCTGAATATCTGAAACCGCGTTCTGCAATTGGTGTCTTGCCTCTGTCATAAGCAAATTTCCTCCTTGCGCCTTGATCGTGTTTTTTTTTTTTTTTTTTTTTGCCGTTTTCAGGGCAGTTTTTTATGCGCACATAATGCGTCAGTTTATTTCGATACACGAATCTTTCCAACGTTCTTTAGAGTTTTCGCATGCGCTGAGCATTTTGCGACGGGAAAAATGGACGTTGCCATTCGAAAATGTCGAGTTTCTGTACCTATAACCGTAACCGTGAGCGCCAATTTGTTGCCGTCTACAGCATCACAAGCTCATACCTATAAATAACTATACCCGAAATCTCATCTCGATCGGTTGAACGAACCGGCCGCTAGAGTTCCATAAATCGGCAAAGATTTTTTATGACCACCCTGTAATTAAGGAATTATGCCGCGCATAATTTAAAAAGCAAATAGCCCATACACGAACTTTTAAATAAACTCTGCTAATTACACGACTATTTCAAGCATTTCCATGCATAAATAAAAGATATGTGAAAATTTACTAATAAGCTGGAAGGTGGCTGTACAAACAATAACCTCATCGAGTTGACTACTGAATTTCCAGTAATAGGTTGAGTATGGAATTTCCAGTGTTAGTTAAAACTGGATTTAGTAGGGTTTGAAATGTCGTAAAATGTGGCTCCAGCTCGATTGACGTGCCAAGTTTGATATTTTTGTTGTATTCTGAAGGTTTTGACATGTAGATTCCAAATACCTTAGGTGCCATTTTTTTATACTCATTTTTGGGGGGTGATTTTCAAGATGGCTGCCATTTACTGACTTCTTTAATATTTGAGGTATATTGTTGACCAGTATGTCAAATTATATGTTTTCAGGGTCACGAAATACAAATATATAATAAAATTAGGACTAAATTGAGTTTTTCAAGTGTTTTAAGCGATAAGATGCAAATAAAGCACAGAAATATGAAAGACATTAAATAAACTAGTGTTTTATAAACTAGTTAATACACAACAAAAATATTTAAATGAAATTAAAAAAAAATATTGAGGCTATTAAACAAAATTATTAAAAAAAGCACTTATATGTATATATTGTATATACAGTACTGGGATGTTATGTATCCTTTTCTGAATCACTGCAATCGCTGTGATGATATTGATAGTTGCTTGTATTGTTGCAGTCACTGCATTTCCAAAGGGCAGTACAAACCAGAGAATTCTTTAAGCAAGAACACTTCTCAACTGTACATGTTCTCCTACACTCACATTTCACATGTTCAATAACTCCTTCGGGCGCACGCAGGTAACTCCTGGCATTTGGCTGGAGAAAATACTCCTACGCTATTTTTTTCCCAACCATTGCCAATAAATGGGGGTATTGTAGGTCAAGGATTTCTGTAGCCCTTTCCAATGATGCAAATTAAGTTGGATCTTAGAATATGTAGCTTCAGTACTCCAAGGGTTGGTGGTAATTTCTCCTCCTAGAAACTTTTAGTTCTGAAAAGGTGCCATCTAAACTCTGAAATCATTTTAAAAATTACTATTTTTCAAAGAAGCCAAGTTGGTGAATTTTTCAAAGAACGACAGATTGGATAATGGATCAACATTAGGTTCCCCAAGTTCTTGAAAAACTGTTACAATATCATCATCACACTGAGGATTGATATACACTTTTATCCACTTCTGTCTTGAAATGCCTACAAATTTTCCTCCCCAGTCTACACTAGTATATGAATGTAAACCTAGTAAACCTTTGCTTTTATGAGCGCCTATTGCTCGACATTATTCATTAATATTAATTTTTCTGTGTTTGTTGTCTCGACCAGTAACAAAATTGGTTTCACTGTTTACTAGATGACTTGAAACCAACTCAATCAGCAATATGAAAATGTCAGTATCTTGCGAAAATTCATCGATCTCATAATTATCATGATGGTTTACTATATCAAGTATATGAAGAGTTATAATGGTGTCTGCTTCTTCATGTGTATGATGACAAAATTCTGAATCGAAAACATTCACATGGTTACCTTATGCCTTACTGCCAAAAACTACAATAATTTTCTTCTCACTAGCAGCAAAAACCTGTAGTAATTTATTAAAGAGATATTCAGTCAGCTGTGTATTTGTTTCATTAAGTGAAAGAAACGTCTTTAATGAAACCAACGTTATATTGATACTATTTGTAATAGTAAATGTAATAGGTTCTGTCGCCTCCAATCTTTTCTTACGAGTTTGCTCCTTCAATGAATACTCAAGTTATTGGCCAAATATTATTCTCCCTTCAATGTATCTGCTTGTCATTTTCATAATGATCTCGGTAACAGCATTTGCGAAGTCTTCACAAGTTTTCAAGGCAGGTGCCTTTTTTACTGATTGTACGATTGCCATTCCATCTAGAATACAAACTTTTTCTATCGGAGAAGTAATCGAAGATTCTAATGATTCAAGTATGGGTGATCGATTATATTGCTCTAATTCTGCAATAAATGAACTTTTGTCAGATGGAATAGGAAGATATCCATCAGAAGAAAATAATGATCTTGGTACTACAGAACACTCGTAGTTTCCAATTGCATCTTTTAGATTTGTTGACATTTGAAGTCTTGAATCCATAACAACAAGAAAACGAGCAAGAAGTTACCTATCTTCTCGAATTAGTCTATGTCTTGCAAATTTTTCGAATTCCAATTGACCTTTTTGGTCACGATTCAGAATATCATCCTTCGCAGATTCAGGAACTTTCATAGAGAATGCAGTATTCATTAGTGTGGTATTAACTTGGAAAGGGTTTCCTCCACAATGATCCCGAATACTCTCCTTGACGATGGCTGCATTGTGAAAAATTCTTAGCGACGTCTGAAGTTGATACTGTTTTCTGGGCTGCTTCGAGACTTCATTTTGACAGTACTTTTCAAAGAAACTTTAAACAATACGTAATACTTCTGGTGCACACCTTACGAGCGCGTTTTCATTCTCAGTTAAACCAATAACTCCAGCAATGTTCTTTAGTTCTTTGATTTTCTGTTCCATGTTCTGGTCTGAAAATACTTCCGTAAACGACACATTGGATTTGGATACTACAAAACAACCAGATTCAAGAGCATTCCATACTTCTTGATATGTTGTCTTAAGGTCCTTCATCTGTGCTATGTATACTGGAATGAGTCTGGCATAATTAAATAAGTCATGAGCAAAATAATACTTGATTTGTTCCTCTAATGACAGGAGATGCAATGCCCAATATCTTTGACGAGTGGCACGGATGAAACGTATCAAAGATCCAAATTGGTTCATATACTGTTGTAAGAACTTTGCCATATCACCACTGCATTGTGTAATATATGGAAGACAATTTTTTTCAACTACTTCTTTGATCTCTTCAAACAAAGTTGTAGCTTCAACTTCATAATTGTGCAGTTTTTCACGTAGTGCGTTGCATTTTTCTTGCAGGTAAATAATCTCTGTAGAATGTGGCTGTGTTTCAAAGAGAAGGTCGTAGCTATTTCAGTGGTTGATCGGCGATTTGTAAACCCCCGGTACGGTGTACTATTTCTTTCCCCCAGCTTATTTTGAGTCATCTCCAAAAAATAACACGTTACCTTACAGAAGCCAGCCGTAAAAGGAAGCAGTGCGATTCAATACTCTACAGCAATTTTTTAAACTTCTAAGCATCGCACATTTTCAATTTTTATACCGTCGTATTGGAAAAAAGTACTTTTAAATGCAATTTGTTTGAAAACTGCATCTCTATTTGTGTTTGAAATATTATTTTTTTTTCTAAGATTTTGGAGCCATTTGCTTAATACTGCCAACGAAAGTACTTCATTTTTGTAGAAAGTAAAGAGGAAATTGTTGCAAAGTATTAATTATATATATTTGTTGCCTTTTTTCCATAACAACCAACAGAAAATGTTATTAATATACGTTCTATTTTAAAAAATATAAACGAATGATTTCTGTTAAAATGTGGAGCTATTATAAACTATATTTAATTTTAAATATGGATATTAATGTTAAAACCAAATGAAGGCCTATGAATCATTATACAGCCGTTTGTTTGGTCGAGTTTCTTTAATGACGGCATCTTTATGCTGCATTTGTGTATTATTTCACAATAATGACGTCCTATGCCTAGTTTATTGTAGATGTTTAAGAGTGGATCTTAAATGTGGAATTCATAAGCGGATGCGAATGACGTCATTTTTCATAAAATAAAAGCGTGTGCTGTAAGTCTTAAAATTGAAATATGTTTTACTATTTATATATACATATATTTTTTTCCATCGAGGGCGACACTAAATTCTGAAAAAGCAGAATTCCTGTTTTCTAGTTATTGTGTTTTCCTGTACCCAAATGTATGAAAAATGGTGGGCTGGAAGTTAAAATATACAATGGTAAACTTACCAATAAAGCAATAAAATCGAGTCTGCAAGTGTTTTCTGCCAATATATGACTTGGCAGACCAGTTGCATTTTAATATTCTAATCGACTTCTTCCTAAGACTGGATTTTTAGCCGTCAAGTCGATGAGGTGATGGTTTATGCAGCAGTCTCTTCGCCTATTAGGTTAATCTATGGGCGCACATTATAAAAATTAAATTGTGAAAACTTTAGCTTATTTTTTCATACTATTTAAATTGCTATGAATATAAATCATACACTGTTTCATGGAATGTAATTTTGAGTTTCAAAAGAAAGATGTAATAATATACAAATACAGAATAAATTGAAAAGAAAAGTTTTATTAAATGATAACTCAAAAATGTTTTATCTCAAAAAGAGGACATTATTTGCAATTACGTTCTAGAAATGAAAATTATCCAATCGCAACATTTTAATAAATGGTATGTGACATCACTAATCGGAAATAAGATATTAAAATTTACCATCTAAGCCGAAGTTATCTTTTCAAATTTAATGAAGATATTACTTTTAATCTGTTATTTCCAGTTTTTATTTCTAACTAGCAGGCTATGCCCTCTACGTTGGTCCTATTTTTCTAACTTGAATCAAACGATATATATATGTGAATATGGTATATTTTACGGCAACATGGATTCCTAAATTTTCTTTTATCAGTACTGTCGATAGATTTTTTGAAACCCTAAACCTCAAGGACATAGACACTTAAAAGAACTGGATCTTTTTTACAAAAGTGCGTCTTCGTTTTAAATGCATTATACTTTTTGAAACCCTAAGTCTCAAGGAACCAAACACTTAAAAGAACTGGATCTTTTTTTACAAAAGTGCGTCTTCGTTTTAAATGCATTTGCTCCTTTGAATTTTTTCAAGTGAAAAAATGTGCATCTTAAAAGTCCCACCACAATCTCTTTTTATGTATCTCTTCTCCAATTTTTTGCTTAAATGATGTGCTACAGCACACCTATGATATATAGCATTTTTTATGGTGTTATGTATTTAATAAATATTAAATTATTGCTTTCAATAAGATTGGCGATTGACATCCATTTTTGATGATTCTGTAATATCCCGTTTACCCTCCCTGCCGATCTTTGTAAACATCGTTTCCGTATTATATTTTAAACTGTGTTGATACAAAATTTGAATTATTAAGCACAAACAATTTTAGTTCATCATTTACAGTTTGATTTAGTAGAAAAATGAATCCGTTAAGACAACAGGAATCAGAATGTTCTTTAATCGCTACACTACTGAAATGAAGTGCATTACAATAATTACAGAGATTGTCCGTCGCATCGAAATAATGTTCAGATGATACATTCTGTTTTATTAGCTTTTGAATTCCAGCCTTCTCGGCTTTTCCCCATGTGTGTTTTTGTAGTTTAAATACTATACCGCTCTACCTTCTGTTATATTTCATAAAACGCAATTCTTCATATTTCCATTTTAGCATTGTTAGTTATAATACAGCACTCTTTTTAATACATCACGAAAAGCTCTCCCTCTCAAAGAAATATATATATATCAGTGGCGTGGCGTCCGGTCATCGCTGGATGCGGCGATGACCAAGCAATATTTTAAAACTCTTAATAAGCTTTTAAAACTCTACGATCCAGTTTTAGCAGAACATTTGGAGTTCATGTATAAATGAAGGTAAGATTTAAAGTTTCTTTTTTGAACATTCAACCATTGAATTTTAGAGTTAATAATTTTTCACCACAAACTTAAATAATTGCGATGACCACCGAAAATTTTCACGCCACGCCACTGATATATATATATATATATATATATATATTATTTCATGAGATTCTCAAAAATAGATAATCTTTAATAATAGGATTCACAGAATTAAGAAAATTCCCCGCAATTCTATAACTTAGCGATGTAGGACAATGTATTGTATATTTAACCCCAAAAACTAACACTGTAATTTCTATCAAAATAATAAACCTTTTAATTGAAATGCAAATGAATATGATAAAAGATGATATGATTTTCTGTAATGTCTGATCATGAGGGTTTTGCTTCAAACAAAAGCAATGCTTTCAAAATTATATTTAATGCATCTATAGGCGAGATATCCAATTACGGAATATTAGCCCGGAATACTATGAGCGGTACTACTCAATTATCCATCGATCGAAAACTGTCGCCAAATTATAAGATACGATTCCAATAATGAATGATCGTAAATGTCACATACACATGGCATTAAAAATCTTACACGTGTTTATTACGTCATCAGTTTTTTTTTTTTTTTTTTTTTTTTTTTTTTTAATTCGACGTCTTATTTGAATTTTTATTAATATTTTACTCATTTTTTTAAAATTTAAAATTACTACAAATTTTGATTTTTTTCTTCATTCCTATATTTAATGTTTACATGCATGTTTTATCTATATCCGCCTACGTTTATGACTAAATAAAGAGCATTAGGTTCCTTACAATTTTCCGTTATCATTAATATTTATTGTGGTTTTTAATAAATTCGATTGTCACATTAAAATACTTAAATTTTATTCACAAATACAATATCTTTAAAATATTTGTTTCTGTATGGTTTATTTTAATAATTATCTATTTAAATACGAAAACTATTAGTATTATTTTGGAGGCAATCAATTAAATAAATAAAATTTTATTATTGATATGTTGCTATGTCATAAGTGAACATCATTATTAAAGTATCCCTATTCTTTACTGATTTTTTTAAATTTTAAATTCATTAATTTTCTTACCTAAAAATTTTAGAATGGCAATATTCATCCATTTGTATAATTTGGCAAATAGTTTGGTGATTTGTATAATTTGGCGAAATTGGTCGACTGGATAATCAAATACTACCAACTTGATTACAGTTGGTACTACTTGAAGAACCATGAGCTCAACATGAAACTCAACATGAAGAACCATGAGAAAAAAAAAAAAAAAAAAAAAAAAAAAAACTAATAAACAGATTATCTATGGTATGTTAAGAAAATATTTTTTTTTCCAAAATTGCAATATGCAAATGATGTTAATGCATAAATAACCGTAAGAATAATCTTTAATTCTGAATTCCTGAGATGGTTAATACTACATAAAGCTAAAAATTGTAAAAAAAAAAAAAAAAAAAAAAAAAAAAAAATCAGGGGCAGGAGATATTGTAAATTTAGGAAGAGTTCGTATCTTGTCCAGCTTAGCGCGATTGGGGAAGGAATCCAAAATGGCACCAATCTGCCGTTTTAGCACCCATTTACTCTTACTAAAATTTTCAGGATGACTGAAAAATATTGTTTTTAAATATTTATAAAGATATATTTTTAAATTGAAGACTTTATATATATGAATTAGTTTTATGTATATAATATATGAATACACATACATAAATAGGTATTATATACACATATAGTAAATTAAATACATACTTATATATTTTTATATTAATTTTATAAGTTTCATATTTTATATACTTATTATACATGTGAAATTAAAACCTAACATTGTATTATAAAAGTTAATTTTATAAACCTCTCAAAACATATAAAAACGTACAAAAATATATATTTACATAATATAACATATACAGAAAAATATCGTTTGAAAAATTTTCAGAAAATTATAAATTAAAAAAGTACATATAAAAAAAATCATTATAAAAAAGCAATCAAAATAGTTACTCATCCATCAGTAGCACTCAACTAATAATAAAAGCAATCCAAAATGCTGGAGATTGCAACAACCACATCGAAAAAAGTATCGTTATAAAAGCTCGCCATAAAATCAAGAACAGAATATGGAGCTCTTTCCAATATTTATCTAACTGGTTTAAAAGTTTAAAAATTTTAACCAAGGATATTGAGATATGTTGTCACCAAGATGGAAGAAATTTATTGTTGGAACCATTTGCTCACGCATAATAGAAAAAAAAACAAATTTTATTACCTAAAATCCTAATTATATAAATTCGAAACCGCGACTAACCGCCCAAGTTTCTCAATTTTTGACTTTCAGTCAGATTGTTCATTACTGCATTAAGTGTGCCAAGGT
This sequence comes from Maratus speciosus, assembly GCA_963932465.1. Lineage (NCBI taxonomy): Eukaryota > Metazoa > Arthropoda > Arachnida > Araneae > Salticidae > Maratus > Maratus speciosus. Next base: position 174,951,562 of record OZ010792.1, on the reverse strand, counting down.
GAAAACATATAAAGTGAAAAACAACAAATTTCTAAATAATCACTAATTTTGAATCGACACATATTTTGTAATAGGATTCATCTTAAAGAAATCTCTTCAAACTTGAAAAATTCTTCCACCAACATATTTTATACGCCAATTGTCTGGGGTACTCAATTATAGAAGATTTTTCAAAAATTCCTGTAATCACCTATCAGAAAAATGCGGATGTTTACGCAATAAGTTACGCTAAAAAGTAATGAAGTAATTAGGATGAGCGAAGCGAATCCTCTACTAGTCTACTCAAATAACATATTGTCGTACACTTTACAAAAAATCTATTCAGTATGTTGACTTGAAATTAAACTTAAAAATACATTATGACCTGTAGATTTGCACAATGTTATTTTTTTTTACCTTAAAAAAATTATTAGTTTCATGAATTTGTTTTACATGTTGTTACCATTACGGATGCATTTTTGCAAAAAAAAAAAAAAAAAAAAATGAAAGACGTATATTTTCAGAAGAAAAAACAATAAATCATGGAGTCAGTACTTATACATAGAATAATGATTAATTAAATAAATAAAATATATTTTCATTATTCCGCCAAAATATCTCAAATTGTTTTTTAATTTTACCTAGCTGTTTAAGCCGTTCTACGCACGGGAGTTCATGAATTGAATTCTAAAACCAAAATTAAAAATAACTATTCGATTTCGTAAAATATTTTTCTACTACTGCTCATTTTTAATAAAATTTAATTTATTATATTACTATAGGAGCAGACGATAAAACTGTATCTTTGGAATAAGGAATAAATAGAATAAAAAGTTTTGTTGGAGTTTGTGATAAAATGTTTGCCTTTATCTAAAAAAAACTGTAATAATTAAGCGGAATTAAATAATCCCTAATTATTTGCATGTGAGGTAAAATAATTATCGTAATACCCGCTGGAGCGTTTTAATATTGCAGCGTGGCATACATAATATGTATATCTCTAATTATTTGCATGTGAGGCAAAATAATTATCGTAATACCGGCTACAGCTTTTTAATATTGCAGCGTGGCATACGTAATATGTAAGGTAAGAATTAACGCAATACCGGCTACAGCTTAAAACTTTACATACATTAAACTTTCTCATATTAGAATGTATGTTATTTGAGAGGAAAATATACATTTTAATAGAATACTTTATTAAGATGGGTTGGAGATGGCGCATATTTTGGCTCTCATTCCTTTTAATCATATAATAGTTTCACGATTTCTTTTGTGAAATTTTTAAAAATTTTTTTAGGAAAATTATAGCATATTTTTAATGAATTCAAATTTGTGAAAATTAAATTATTTTATTAAATTAAGTATTTTTTAGTGTTAAGAATTCAAATACACAACTTATTCTTATTATGTGAAATAATTTACGCAGACGAAACTTACGAATTTTAAAAGAATTATATTATTATTATTATTTTTTTTTTTTTTTTTTTTTGTAAAGTGGCAAAAAAAAAAAAAAAAGTAAACAAATAAAATGAAATGTTAAATTCTTAATATAAAGTGTTATTTGAATTCGAAGGTTGAAGATTTAACCAAATGAAACATATTTACTATTAAGAAGTAATTGCTATTAGTATTATTTCTAATATGTTGGCCGTTTAAAAACAATTTATGGAATGTATTAGTTCGATTATAAAGAATGCCGAGAAAACGTACACTTACGGGTCGAAAAGAACGCGAACATGATTTAGCTTTAAGGCAGGAGACTAGATACGAGCGCAATAAACGACGACATGACGAATCTCTTCTGACAGATAATGCATGTGCTCGGAAATATGCTTTAAATTTCGAAAATGCACAAAAAAATATTAAAATTATATTTTTGTAAAATTTGTTATCGACGTTGGTTTGACATGACGGATCTTGTAAGACTTGCGAGAAGTGTATAGTAAATAATGAACTAAATATTTTTTCTGTAGCTAATAATATGGATCCAAGTCCACAACCGGAAATATTGAAGAACTTAACTTTCGTTGAGGAGCAATTAATTGCCAAAGTTCATCCAGTTACTACTGTTTATCACATTAAAGAGGTCAGCTTGGATACAGTGGGCAAGTTATTAATTTTCATCAAGATATTACAGAATTTTGTATTTTATTACCTCATTCCATAGATACTATATCACAGTACATCTTTGTTAGAAATCAAGATGGTGAAGAATTCAAAGATTTTATAGTAAATCGTGAAAACATTAAGTCTGCTTTAGAATATCTAAAGGAAAATAATCCTTGGTATCGTTATATTACTATTGATGAAAATAATTTGCAAAGTTTACCTGAAAATAAAAATATTTTTCAGCGAATAATACTCAGTCAAAAGCAACAGCAGATTTATTTACCATCAGTTGAAAAGACTTTGAATTCTGTAAATGTTCAATGTCCATGGACAAATAATATATATGAATCCGGAGCCCCAAATGTGACTTTCAGTTGTAATCGAGAGGCAATAAATAGTATGTTAGGTATTAAAGAAGGAAATGATGAATGCAGTGTCATTCCATGGCCTCAGATAGATACTAAGCCTATAAATGAATTTTCATGTGATGGATATATTTGTAGAGCTTTTCCTACGTTATTTCCAACAGGAGGATGTGATCTTAGAGATGCTAGAGTTCGTAAAATTACACCAAAAGAATACTTTAAATTTCTCATGATAAAGGACGATGGAAGATTTGCACGGCATGCAAGATTTAGATTTTTTGCTTTCAATAGCATAATGCGTTGGACAGCATTACAAAATGGAATCATTTGTATTAAAAAAAAAAATTCTCGCCTACATGATTTTGAAACAGTTGAAAAACTCCAGGAACGGTTGCAGAATGATCCTACATTGTACAAGTCAATTTTATCTTTCAATGCTAACTTAAGATCATCGAACACTTATTGGTTTATCAGATCACGAGAGTTGTTAGACGTGGTTGAGGAACTGGGAACTTCTACTGTTTTCATTACACTTAGTGCAGCTGATTTATACTGGCCTGAAATTTATCGCACTATTGATGCAGACTATGTTTACACTATTTGTAACCAAAATTCTGAATTCATCAAAAAATCAAAATTGTTGAATTGTAATCCTTTAATCGTTGCTTACTTTTTTCATAAGCGGTTGGATTTTTTTATAGAACATTTTTCCAAGAAATATTTCAAAGTCAAGGACTTTTGGTTTCGTATTGAGTTTCAACATAGAGGTAGTCCCCACATGCATGTTCTTTTCTGGTTTGAAGATGCTCCTGATGTAAACAATCTTAGTTCAAATGATGATGAAAAGATACGTAAAATTATAAAATATTTTGACGAATTCATATCGACTTGGCAACCAGATCTTAACCAAGTTTATGATATACATCTATCTAAATGTCATTTTACGGATGTGCCTGATGAAGCTGCTGACTATAATCACTTAATACGTGCAGTACAAATGCATAATTGTTCTAAATCTTATTGTAAGATAACGAAAAAAGGTTCTTCTGAAGTCATATGCCGTTTAAAATTTCCCAAAGAATGTTCACACGAAAGTAAAATTCATTTCCTTACTAATGAACCCGAATACATTTCAAAAAGAAATAGGTCTTATAGACATAGCCCACAAATTTTAAAAATTTGGCGAGCAAACATGGATTCCCAAGCAGTCATTTCCATTCACGCAGTTCTAAAATATATTGCTAAATATGCTAGCAAAGGTGAACCCAGATCAGAAGGGATGAAAGATTACATCAGAGAAACATTTCAAGAATCACGCGATAATATCAATGTTCAGCAGATAATTCAGTAGATTTTAATAAAAATGTGTGCTGAACGTGAACCAGGATATATTTTGGGTGTTAATGGGATGGCCTTTGTGTAAATCATCTCGTCAGTTTGTCACCATTAATTTAGCAAGGAACGCATGGGAACAATTAGATATAATTAAGGAGGATGGAAGGATATCCGTTTCAAATATTTTAGAAAAGTACGAGCAACGCCCAATGAGATTTGAAAATATGTCCTTGAATAATTATTTCACAAACGTTTATAAACGCGGTGAAAATTTCAGTATCAGAAAAAAACCATTTATCCCCAGAATTATACCGAAATTGAAATATGACCCCAATAATGTAAATAATGAATATTTCTACAAGCTAAAAGTTATGTTGCTTATTCCTTGGCGTGATTTTCAAATTATGAATACAAATAATACTAATACTTGATGGAAAATTATATATGAACAGCATTTTGAGAATAATGAAATTCAGAGATTGGATTTGGAATATCTGTTGCAAAATTTAGAAGATGAGTAAGAATTTGAAGAAATTGAAATCTACTGAAATAGATCAACCATTTGAATGGATGAATGTCGCTTCAAGACAAAATAATGCACAGGATGAATTAGATTTGAGCAGAAGGGACATTGATATAAAGTATAACTGACATACCATTCAAGGTCAAGATCTGCTTAATAAATTACAGAATTTTATTGAAAATGAGAAGATGAAAGAGGGTGAAAAAAGTTGTTGTGTCACTGTTCCTTCTAATTTGCCAAATTTCGTCTTTTCCAATGAACAAAAAAAAAAAATAATAATAAATATTTTTGAAGAACAGCTCAATTTCTGGCAAGGTCATAGGCGAGAAATACCAATAAAAATAATTGTTGTCAAGAAAAAGAAGGTTCAGGAAAAAGTACTTTAATACATTACTTCACTCCTCGATTAAAGGAAACATTTGGTCCATCTTCTTTTCAATTGTTTCAACCAACTGGTGTTGCCGCAGTCAATATAAATAGATTAACGATTCATTGAAAACTTTTATTGGAACTAAATCAAAAGCTCAGAGATCTTAGTCCATATTCGATTGGTCAACTTCCGGAGGAGTTTCGAAATTGAAAATTAATAATTATAGATGGTATGAGTATGATTGAATGCAGTCATTTGCGAAAAATAGATTTACGATTACGTACTGATGTGCCATCGAAACAAGATGAAACTTTCGGTGGAATGTTCTTATATCTATTTGAAGATATCAAACAACTACCTCCAGTAAACGGCAGGCCTCTTTACAGAGACAAAAATCAAGGAAGTGAGTTTCTTTTGGAAGAACAATTGTTATTTCCTTCGACTATTCAAAATATTTTTTTTTATCATCATCCTTCCGGCAAGATGAAACTCAACAAATATTTTGTAGCATACTTGATCGAATTAGCAATGGTGAATGCACTACTGAAGACTATGAAATATTAATGAAACGAAGCTTGCAGTCTCTTTCGAAAAGCGAACAGCATTTATTTAAAGAGGCAATTAGGCTGTTTAAAACGAATAAAGACGTAAAAGAACACAATAATAAAAAATTAAAAGAACTGCGTCAATCTGTTGCCTTGATTCAAGCTCTTCATGATTGTACTAAAGCAAAGTTGGCCGATTCTGAAATGATATACGGACTTGAACCATTTCTTACTACATCAATTGGGTCTAAATTAATGCTACGTTCTGATTTGTGGACCGAAAAAGGTTCAGTAAACGGGGCTTTAGGCTATGTTGCAGATATTATTTATAAAGAAAATCACGGTCCACCAGACCAGATGCCGCGAATAATCATGGTTAAATTTGAAAACTACAGCCATTCAACTTATGGGAATGGCTGCGTTCCGATTCCACCAATAACTAAATTCTGGAAAAATGGAAATATAAATTGCTCAAGAAAACAATTCCCTCTGCAGTTAGCTTTTGCAGTTACAATTCATAAATCTCAAGGTTTAACATTAGATAAAGTAGTCGTAAATATTGGGGATAAAGAGATATCAGTTGTATTAACTTACGTAGCGTTGTCAAGAGTGAAAATCCTTCAAGATTTAGCATTCAATAGAAAATTTCCTTACGAGAGATTCTACAATATCAAAAATTCTCGTATACTAACATGCATAAAAAAGAGGAAATTAGAATGAAGAGTTTTACAGTTAATAATCCTTAGTATCAACGAGGGCAGATTTCAAATGTTTTTCCAGAAAATGGGATTTTGAAGATCTGGCTTTCTTCAAGCACTCTTCGAATATAGTATTCTAAGATCTAAGATTCTTCTATCAAAGATTATTTGATGTGAATTACTAAGATTGGAAACATACCTATTTCAAACCATTTGAGAAACCACCAGATGCTATTGTAAAATGTAAAAACATCTTTAAAAGAGCTTTTACTTGAAAATTTAAAAATATTTTGTAAAATTTTGCTTCGAAAATATTTTTATTTATGCCAGTCTTATATCCTAAATAAAAAATTCCGAGGAAATTCTTAGTTATTTGGCTGAATTTACATTTCTGAAATTAAAATTAGTAAAATGCGCCAAAACATAAAATAACGTTCTTGCTTAATAAAGATGCAAAAATAATATTAAAAATATTGTTACTTTCAAATATTTATCTTATTAATTAATGCTTCGCGAATCCAAACAAAGCATGGCTTTTGCTAGTATATATATATATATATATATATATATATTTCACCATGAAAATCTTTTAATAAGGCGTAATTACACAAATCTCCGTAAGAATAATTCTGAATTCCCTAATTTTGTTTTTTTATTGTATTGTAAATAAATTTACTAACAGTTTCCATGCTGTTCGTATTTTTTAAATAAATAATATAGCCGTTTAAATTCCTCAATAATACCATTAATTATCGTCGCAAAGATGCGAAACGATGACAAACAGCAATGCGCCCCCCCCCCCCAAAAAAAAAAGAAAGACACCAAATTTTAATAAAAAAATAGTAATAGTTATTTCGCTAATTCATGCCTACAAATGATTCCGCAAACTTATCAAATGGTGTATATAATAAACAAAATGCATCCAGTACTTTTGAAATCATCCCTGACATACTTAAAAAGAAAAAGAAAAAAAAACGCTACTTTATTTATTTAATTAAAATTTCAGTAAATATTTTCTTATACCAAGTGCCAAAATATAAACCACACAGAGGATAAAGCTCCGATTATTGTTTCAATTGTTCGACTTTGAAAATGAATACTTATTTTAAGCCTTACAAACATATTTCTTTCACATTTAAATTAAATATTTTGTTTTTATACTATTATTTTTCATTAATGTATCTGTAATGTCATTTGTATTTCTTTGAATTTTTAATAAAATCAATAATTGATTTTTTATTTTTTTTTTCGGGCTGTTGTTATATTTTAATTTCTAATTGATAAAGGACGGATGAATTTTTTTAACAAAAAGAGAGCAAAACATGCTGTCGATAAGGTGAAAAAACATATGCCAATAGTAACCTCTCCGTATAAAATAACAGAATTTTCCATCCCAATTCTTTAACTAATCTACGTAGAACGATGTGTTACATAATAAAACATTCCCTGAAATAATATCTATTTAACAGTGAAAGTTCCAGCAAATTCCATTTCAGTAGAACTCGAATTATAAGAAGCCGGAAAGAAATTTCCATTTGTATTATATGTATATATAAGTAGATAAATAGATTTGAGATGGAAATTTCGGCATTTTTTCCGATATATTTACACAAAACATCGTGATTTTGTATATGTTAAAAGAACGTGCACATGTTTATGTTTCGAATTTTTTCATCGTGAAATATGCATTATAAAATAATACCTTCCATTCATGGATTTTTGTTAATCAATAACTCTTACGTATTGTTAAAATAATGAATAAAAATAAAGGGAAAATTGTATAATTAAAAACAAATTCCTGCGTCTTCCAAAAGATTAATATCAAATAAAATCAAATTTACTTGTTGATTTTCAATGCATGTTTTTTCTATAAATTATAAATATTTGTCATATCTACCCTATATATATAAAATCCTAATGAAACGGATATTATGAAACGAATTTATGTAACGATTCTATGAAACGACTGATTAAACAACTGATTATGTTTCACGGCGATTTCTTCTAAAATACGGAATACTTTCTGATGAAATTAACACCAAAAATTCGTATTGATCTGCAGATCTCAAAACTTGTATTAGAATTTTTAAATTGGAATTAGTTTTCGAAATATTTTTTTTTCTAATTTTATATACTTTTCTCTAATGATGGCAACTCAAATTTTAATCATAACAGATTTTTTTTTTTCATATTTTAGAGAAGGTTACTATTTTATACTAATTTGGCGACCAGTTTGGCCTCCCTTAAATGTATCATGTTACTTTTATTCATAATTCAATTTGTATTTCATTATCATTTCATTTAATAAAAACTGAAACATTTAAAATAAATGGCTTTCACTTCTTTCTTTTTTTTTTAAACGAGACGAAAAGAGATATATTAGGCACAGATGTCATATACGCACCGGGGTACATAACTGGTGCCAAAATGACATTATTTTGGTTGACATGGTAACCCAGCTATTGTTGTTTATTTAATAATAAATGTTTATTTACTTTCTTTTCTTTTTTTTTAATTACATAAGTTGTTTTGTTCCATAGTTAATTATTTTTTTGGTTATTTTCATTTAAAAATAATAGAAAATAATTAAAAAATACGGTAGTACTTAGTTATTCCGCCGACCCATTTCGCCAAATTATATAAATCGCCAAACCACTCGCCAAATTATACAAATTGACATAAATTTTATTTTAAATAACGAAAGAACAAATAAAATAGTATAACATTAATAAATATACAAATAAAATGTCGAAATAAGAATCACTTGATGACGTAAAGACGTGTAACTTGCTTAAAGTCAAGTGAATGTGACATTTACGATCAACCATTATTGGCATTTAATCTTAGTTTGGCGATAGATTTTTGGTCGACGGGATTACTAAATAGTACTAAAAATACATATGTAACTGGTATTCGAAAACGAGGTTTTCGCCAAATTTTCGTAAAAAATAAATAAATAAATAAATAAATAAATCACGCCAAACACGGTGCGTATATGACATCTGGCCAAATATTTGATGATGTAACAAACCATGACATTTAATTTCAAGTTCAAAGCATTGTTTGACTTTACCACTCGAAAAAAAAAAAAATGTTAACTGGCGTGTTGAAAAAAGCTATTGGCGAGATTTGCACCCGGCTAGCGTAACATTACCAAGAATTCTTTGCGGCTATTGCAACTTTTATGTAGTTTTATTCGAAATAGAAATTTGATTCTTTAATTAAAATGGAAAACTTTCGGCACAGATGTCATATACGGACCCATATTGGCGCGTTTTTTTCTTTCTCACGCCAATGTCATATACGCAACGGGTACTTAACTGGCGCCATAGTATCGTTATTTTGCTTGATTTGGTACGCCGGATGTTGTTGTTTATGCTGTTGATGTTTTCACCAAATTAGCGTCGGAAAAAACCATTTTTAGACATTAAAGTACCAAAATGGCACATGGAATATAAAAAGCGAAGTGGTCCGCCAAGAACCGTTGATGATAATCATATGATTTAGGCTATTGTTATAGAAATTGTTTTAAAATACCGGGAGATAAAGACTCTGTACACTTAAATCATTTTATTTTAGCTTCTTTTCAAATGTTATACTGATCCTCTTTAAAAACCTCTTTAATTTCCCTCCTTAACACGAAAATAACCATTGGATGTCCTAACAGCAACTAATTCAGCCTTAAACTTTTGCAATCAAAGGCCCTGTTGAATGGAAAAACGTTTACAGGGAGATCTGCACAGCTTTTTTCAGTATAATTCAATTTTCTCTAATATTTTTAAAACCGATCAGATTATCGTGTTTTTAGATTATGCGGTGTTTGAATGGGGAGGTTGGCGAGCTTAGCTTATAGCGGACAGAGTCCCCTAGTTATTAATAATCATTTGGTAGGCAAACAAAAACTTAAACTAAAGATTCTGCCACTTTCTATTTTTTACTACTCAGAATAAACTTTATAGAGTGTGATATTTTGTTTCTTTATAAAGGGATCATATTTCAAAATAATTGTTTTTTTATTATGTCATAGATAACAGTATACAGGAAATTTTAATTTACATACATGGCCCACGAACGCAATGTATTATTTCACAGCATTGCATAAAGTCTGTATGCTCAATGATAACGGTTTTAATTAAATGTTTGTTATAAATATTTTCGAAATAATATTCATCGAACACTGTATAAAGATTTAATCAAACAGAATATACCAGATATTGTAAATACAATATAACTGTTTGCGGAGTAATTTGTGATTGTTTACATATAAATCGCTAAATCTATCTCTAAAGTTAAAGTTTGTTTGGATTTGATTCGTAGCGATTTCCATCAGGACATCCGTTTACATTTAGTTCAATGCATTTCGGATCCAATGATTTCCTTAATGAAACCATCTGGTCACTCAGTGTTAATTAGTATGTATTTCATTTTCTGCAAAAATTAATTATTTAATCTGCTTCCAATGATATTTATGTACTTTATGAAAGTTTTATTTTTTTTTATTTTAAATATTATTCTTTATTAATAAATAGGAATTTTTTAATATCTTGCCATTAAGTAATTTTTTTAAACATACTAGGGGGCCCTGCCCCCTACGAGCTACGCTCGCCAATCCCTGTTCAGGGACAGTAAACTCACAAAGCCCGCTAATTTGAGCGGCTTTAAAAAAATTTCGGAAGAATGGATTATCGCTAAAATAAAATGAATTAAGTAAACAGAGACTTTTCTCCCGGATTTTTTTAACAACGAAATAAACTCGTTGGAAATTGCTCGTCAAACGTGGCAAATAAGGTGCGTTCGTACTATAACTAGTTTTATAATTATTTTTTTGCACCCCATATTGCACTGAATGTATATTTTTTTGCACTTCATAAGTGCATAGTCTGTAACATCATTAAAATGCACTTGCAATAATTTTTTACCCCATTCCTCGTAATGTAACAAAACACTTTTGACTGTCCCTGTTATTAAACTATACATCCGATTTTCATAAAATTGGAAATGGCTCGACAAAATTTTGCAACAATTATATATTTAAAATTTCCGAAAATTCGGAACGCTTTAACATCATTAAAATGCACTTGCAATAATTTTTTCCCATTGGCCGTAATGTAACGGAAAACTTTTGACTGACCCTGTAATTAAACTGTACATTCGATTTTCATAAAATTTAAAATAAGTCGACAAAATGTTGCAACAATTATGTATTTAAAATTTTAGAACATTTGGAAGGCTGTAACACCATTAAAATGCACTTGCAATAATTTTTCCCATTGGCCGTAATGTAAAGAAAAAATTTTGACTGCCCCTGTAAATAAACTATACATCCGATTTTCATAAAATTTTAAATGGCTCGACAACATTTAGCAACAATCATATATTTAAAATTTGAGACCATTCGGTTGGGTTGTTTTAGTTCTGGACAGACAGCGGACAGACAGACAGACGGACAGACAGATGGAATGAACGACAACTATAGGTGCTATTTATATAATTACGAAAGCACCTAAAAAGTGTTTTTAAATAAAAGATTTTGTTTTAAATCTGACATAATTTTTACCAAAGTTTTCTTCCTCTTTCTAATATTTACGTGAAAATACTTTTGTTGTTAAAAAGAAAATATTATTTGCGCTGTATTAGAATTCTAAACAATAGTTTAAAAAGGTTATCGCAAAATATGAAATAAATGTCTCGCTGAAATATATTTTTAAATTTAAACTATTTGGCAATATTATGGTTCGGGAATTTTAAATACGACGTAATATCCTTCATTTACGATTTTAAACGCATATTAATGAATAATTTTCTTTCTATTTTAAATTTCACACGTAAATATAGTTTTTAGGACGTAATTAGCAATATGCTCCTGCATTTATTACGTAATCCTTTAATTCTCATTTGAAAGTTTTTTTACTTTCTTCTATCTTATAGAAGAAAGTATTGTAATCGAAATTTTTTTCGACTTCCGGTTTTCGACGGATTTACACATTTTATGGGTCACAGATCACCAAAAACATATTTATAGACAATGTCTGTCTGTCCGTGTGTCTGTCCGTCCGTCCGTTTTTCCGTCTGTCCATCTGTCTGTCGCCATTGTACCATAAAAAAGTGTATGAAGTTATGTATAGAATTGAAACAAATATTTATTTTAAGTTTTTAGCTATGGCAAGCAGATCCTCCCTGAATTTGGAAAAAATCGCCGGTAGGGGGCGCTGTAATAGCGAATTTTTGTGCCATTCTGAATACTGTACCATCGAAAAGTGTATGAATTTATGCATAGAATTGAACCAAATTTATATTTTAAGTTTTTGGCTATGGCAAGCAGGTCCTCCCTGAATTTGGAAAAAAATCGAAGGTAGGGGTCGCTGTAATAGCGATTTTTGTGCGATTTTGAATATTGTACCAACCAAAAGTGTATGAAGTTATGCATAGAATTGAACTAAATTTTTACTTTCTTCTATCTTTAATAGAAGAAAGTATTGTAATCCAAAATTTTTTCGACTTCTGGTTTACGACGGATTTACACGTTTTAGGGGTCAGAGATCCCAAAAAACATGTTTATAGAAAATGTCTGTCTATCCGTGTCCGTGTGTCCGTCTGTCTGTAGCCATTGTATCAACCAAAAATGTATGAAATTATTCATAGAATTGAACCTAATTTTTATTTTATGTTTTTGGCTATGGCAAGTAGGTCCTCCCTGAATTTGGAGAAAAATCGCCGGTAGGGGACGCTGTAACAGCCCTTTATGTGCGATTTTGAATATTGTTCCATCCAAAAGTGTAGGAAGTTTTGCATAGAACTAGTCCAAATTTTAATTTTATGTTTTTGGCTATGGCAAGTAGGTCCTCCCTGAATTTGGAAATAAATTGCCGGCAGGGGGCGCTGTAATAGCGATTTTTGTGCGATTTTGATTATTATACCCTACAGACTTGCCTGAAGTAAAGCACAGAATTGAACCAAACTTTTATTTTAAGTTTTTGGCTATGGCAAGCAGATCCTCCTTGAATTTGGAAAAAAAAATTTCGGTAGGGGTCGCTGTAATAGCGATTTTTGTGCGATTTTGATTATTGTACCATACAGACTTGCATGAAGTTAAGCACAGAATTGAACCAAACTTTTATTTTAAGTTTTTGGCTATGGCAAGCAGATCCTCCCTGAATTTGGAAAAAATCCGCGATAGGGGTCGCTGTAACAGCGATTTTTGTGCGATTTTGAATATTGTACTATCTAAAAGTGTATGAAGTTATGCATAGAATTGCACCAAATTTTTATTTTAAGATTTTGGCTGTGGCAAGCAGGTCCTCCCTGATTTTAGAAAAATAATCTTCGATAGGAGGCGCTGTAAAAGCGATTTTTGTGCGATTTTGAATATTAAACTGTCCAAAAGTGTATGGATTTATGCATCGAATTGAACCAAATTTTATTTTAAGTTTTTGGACATAGCAAGTAGGTCCTCCCTAAATTTGGAAAAAAAACGCCGGTAGGGGGCGCTGTGACAGCGATTTCTGCGCGATTTTCAATACAGTACCATCCAAAAGTGTATGAAGATATGCATAGAATTGAACCAAATTTTTATTTTAAGTTTTTGGCTTTGGCAAGCAGATCCTCCCTGAATTTAGAAAAATTCGCCGGCAGGGGGCGCTGTAACAGCGATTTTTGTGCGATTTTGAATATTGTACCATCCAAAAGTGTATGAAGTTATGCATAAAATTGAACCAAATTTTTATTTTAAGTTTATGGCTATGACAAGCTGGTCCTCCCTGAATTTGGAAAAAAGACGCCGGTGAGGAGCGCTGTAACAGCGATTTTTGTGCGATTTTGAATATTGTACCATTGAAAAGTGTGTGAAGTTATGCATAGAATTGAACCAAATTTTTACTTTCTTCTATTTTTAATAGAAAAAGTATTGTAATCGAAATTTTTTTCGACTTCCGGTTTTCGACGGATTTACACGTTTTAGGGGTCAGAGATCCCCAAAAAATGTTTATAGAAAATATCTGTCTATCCGTGTGTCCGTGTGTCCGTGAGTCCGTGTGCCCGTCTGTCTGACGCCATTGTGCCATCATAAAGTGTATGAAGTTATGCACAGAATTGAACCAAATTTTCATTTTAAGTGTTTGGCTATGGCAAGCAGATCATCCCTGAATTTGGAAATAATTCCAGGTAGGAGTCGCTCTAAGAGCGATTTTTGTGCGATTTTGAATATTGTACCATCCAAATGTCTCTGAAGTTATGCGTAGAATTGAAGCAAATTTTTATTTTAAGTTTTTGGACATGACCAGTAGGTCCTCCCTAAATTTGGAAAAAAATTCGCCGGTAGGGGCCGCTGTGACAGCGATTTTTGTGCGATTTTGAATATTGTACCATCCAAAAGTGTATGAAGTTATGCATAGAACTGATCCAAATTTTTATTTTATGTTTTTGGCTATGGCAAACAGATCCTCCTTAAATTTGGAAAAAAATCGCCGGTAGGGGGCGCTGTGACAGCGATTTCTGTGCGATTTTCAATACAGTACCATCCAAAAGTGTATGAAGTTATGCATAGTATTGAACCAAATTTTTATTTTAAATTTTTTTACTATGGCAAGCAGGTCCTCCCTGAATTTGGAAAAAAATCGTCGGTAGGGGGCTCTGTTATAGCGATTTTTTTGCTATTTTGATTATTGTACCATCGAAAAGTGTATGAAGTTATACATAGAATGAAGCCAAATATTTTGTGTTTGTTTTTGGTCATGGCACAAAGGTCCTCCCTGAATTTGGAATAATTCCGCCGGAAGAGGGCGCTATAATTGCGATGTCTGTACCATTTTCATTATTGTACCATCGAAAATTGCATAAAGTTATGCATAGAATTGAACCCAATTTTTTGTGTACGCTTCTGGCTATGGCAAAGAAGACCTCCCGGAATTTGAAAAAAATCTGCCGGAACTGGGCCTTTGTAATAGCGATGTTTGTGCCATTTTTTTTATTATACCATCGGAAAGTTTATAAAATTATGCATACAATTGAGCCAAATTTTTTCGTGCATGTTTTGCACAGGTCCTCCTTGAATTTGGAAATATTGCGCGGTAAAGGGGCTCTGTAATAGGGATTTTTGTATGCTTTTCTTGATTTTTTGTAGTTCTGTTGTCCATCGGCGACTCGTGCAGAAGCACGAACTCGCTATTTGCTAAGTCGGCTATTCGCAAAAATCTGATAACAACAGAATAAGGAAAAACTATTAATTTTAACAAATATCATGATATTGATTAACTCGTTTTTAGTCGGTTTAATTGACTGAAGCAGAAATTTAAGATGAAAATCAAAGTTGGTATAGTACTGAAATAAAAATAGTGAAGTATTAACATGTGTAACTAGTTTTTGAAATATTATGTATAAGATAGAAGAAAGTTTTGGGATTGGCACATCCAACTAGTTTGTGTTTGTTTTTGGTCATGGCACGAAGGTCCTCCCTGAATTTGGAAAAATTTCGCCGTAAGGGGGAGCTATAATTGCGATGTTTGTACGATTTTCATTATTGTACCGTCGAAAAGTGTATGAATTTACGCATATAATTGAACCAAATATTTAGGTATGTTTCTGGCTATGGCAAGCAATTCCTCCCTGAATTTGAAAAAAAATCTGCTGGATAGGGGCGTTGTAATAGCGGTGTCTGCGCTATTTTCATTATTGTACCATCGAAAAGTGTTTAAAATTAGGCATACAATTGAACCAAAATTTTTTGTGCATGTTTTTGGCTTTGGCCAACAGCTCCTTCTTGAATTTGGGAATATTGCAGGGTAAAGAGCTTTGGAGATAGCGATTTTTGTATACTTTTCTTGATTTTTTGTAGTTGTGTTGTCCATCGGGTACTCGTGCAGAGGCAGGAACTCGCTATTTGATAAGCCGGCTATTCGCAAACATCTGATAACAACAGAATAAGGAAAAACTATTAATTTTAACAAGTATCACGATATAGATTAACTCGTTTTTTGTCCGTTTAATTAACTGAAGCTGAAATTTAAGATAAAAATCATAGTTGGTATAGTATTGAACAAATAATATTGGAGTATTAAAATGTGTAACTACTTTTTGAAATATTAAGATGTATAAGTTAGAAGAAAGTTTTCGGATTGGCACATCCAACTAGTTTTCTGTTTATACTAGTCATGTGTAAACAGATTTTTAATTTAAAGGGAATATTTTTCTTTGTGCTATTTAAAAATTTGGCAACAATTTAAAGTAATATACTTTAATAAATGTTGTAAAAAATATCTCTTGAAATGCTGAAAATTTGAATTTAAAATAGAAATAAAACCTCAAAAATGAGTCAGATTAAAATATATATATATATATATATGCAGTCTGATATATATGCTTTTAAAACATAAAATAATCTAAAAATGATTAAATCCCTCTGTATAGTTTTTGCTCCTGTAAAACATTTTTAATGGAACGATTTTGACCACCTTTAACATTAAACATATCTTTAAATAAATCTTCGATTTGAAAACTGTCTGCATCAGTGTGTTTATCAAACATTTCTCTATAATACCACCGATTTTCATATTTTGTATGCACTATTTTTCTTAATATTAACGAAGAACGACTTTTTGTCACAAAAAATTCAAAACCGGCGCACAGTGTAAGATTTTGCGAATCTAGCGAGTTAAAATTCAATTTGTGAAAATTATCGATATTAAAGTAATAAAATTGATCATATTAGAGATAAAATGGTTATGTATTATTAAAAAAATACAATGAAACATCCCTGTGCTACCACCTCAATTAAGCGGCCACCTCCCTGAGCGACCATTTTTTCATGGAACGAAATTTGTTCCCATAAGCTCAATACTAATTTTACCTCCATTCAGAGACCATACTTGTTGGACTCCCTCCATGAACGACCAATTTCTTTGAAGAAAATGAAACAAATTCTGTTTTTTCCTGGTCGCTTGAAGATGGTTTTATTACCAAAGTAATTCCGGAAACCGCATTATTAATCAATCTTCTAAATTAAGTTTAGATTTTTTTTTATTATTCCGGTAACGTTTATGTGTTTTGACCCCTTTGCCCCTTTTCAGCCATTGAATTTAACTCTGATGACAAATTAATAATGACGGTCAATAAACTCCTCAACCCTATTCTATCAGGAAACTCTCAAAGAAATAGATAAATTAATGAAATCGTCATTATTTGTTCCCGTCCAAAATATTACTTCGCTTTTATTTACAGAACTTTGAATAGACTTGGAAATAAAAGTTATAAAAGATAAAACCGTAAAATCAAAGCAAACGTCAATGTATTAATTTCTTAAAGTCTGCAGTGATTAACTTATGTAATTAACTTTTCTTTTGATACTTAAATTTTCATATATTTTCCTAATGTGAAAAATAAATTTTAGTAACATGAATTATTACCTTTTTCCAACAATTAAAATCTAGATTTAAACATGATATTCATTAAGAGACCACCTATCAGATCGACCAAATTTTATTGGAACGGAACGTGGTCACTTTCGGGAGGTTTTACTGTATATCTTTACGCATTACATTGTACCATTTACATCATTGTTATTCCGTGATCATAATCATAATAAAAAGATGTTTTGACATTTTCATACGTTGACATTTGCCTAGTGTTATGGTTTTCAGTGCAGATTTTAAAAATGTATTACATATTTATTTTTAACAAGAAGAGTTTTCTTGTATTAAAAAATAGTAATTAATTACATACTGCTATAGTTACCAGTGTTATAAAGTGATCACTGCCATTTTCCGTTGTTTGCTACTTTTTTATTATTTGTATATTCGATGACCGTACTTCATCGAATTTAAAACTTCAGGGTGCTTCAGCCACTCTATAGTTTTATTGAAATGTTAATGTCATCATTTGTAATGCTTAAAGACAGATATATTAATCTTGTATCCACTTTTCATGTAAAATTATATCAAATCGCTCAAGGAGAGCTTAGTAACATCTGTTATGCGAGCGGCCGCTGCAGCATCCTTAAAAATTCTTCCGTTTTCTATTTCTTACATTAATATTATCTTGCCCTTGTTTTGGAGTTTTAATAATAATTCTCTTTTAAGTCTAAATCTTTCAATTATATTTTTTTTCTTTCGGTAATACTTCATTTTTCTTCAGGTTTTCGGAACTGCTATTTCTTTACATCAAATCTATAACCAACATGTAAGAGGCATTCCATAAATCTTAATTGTGCATGGTGTGCCAATAAGCCCCAAGAAAACCTGTGAGTATTATTCGTATATTAACGAATCATTTTTAAGTTATTCACCACCTTGAATTTTCCTTTACAGACATTACATTTTTAAGTTGCTTTATTTGAAGATAGAATGCTGCACATTGTGCTACCTACCACTGTGTCTTCAAATTTGTGCTCTATCTCATACGTCTGAACATTGAATTCTACTATACTTAGTGCAAGAGATATAAAAATTTAAATTTTGACAATTTCGAATTCTTCTGTTATTGACTGATCAGTTTCCATGATGAACTTAAACTCTATGGATCTAGAGTAAGAAGTAGGTGTTGCCTGTGAATTTACCCATTATAAAGTTTTGATTTTCTTCATTACAGCCCTTTTTTATATGACGAGTATCCGACTTTTTGAACAATTTTTTAAAATATCATTGCTCTTTAAGGGTTATTTATATATATATATATTTTTTTTAACACATCCATAGCATCCCCTTTTTTCAGATTGTCTCAGTTTTAATCACATGGCGAGCGGTTATTCATTTGTATTCCGGTAAAACGAATGCGCCTTTTGTCTTTTGATTTCGGTCCACTTAAATTAAAAAAAAAAAATTCTATGGCTGTCCAAACTTTCCCTGGTAGTAATTATTACTTCTGCCCTGTAAATGTATTTATTGTTAATATTTGAATCAGACCATCTGTTATTTTACTTCAAAAAACGTTCTTTAAGCGATGTCAGTTTCTCCATCTTTGATTACTGCCAATTATAAATGAATGGATCAGCCGTTTAATCTGGTCTTACCTAATAGATGAGCAAGGTTGAAGATTATATTTGTGTAATAAATAGTCTATCAGGATATTTTTAGAATTAACAGGGAATGATTCATGTCAAGTAACATATTTTTTTTAAATCTCATATAATTCAGTTTTCGAAATTTACACTTCCGTACCAGATAAAAAATTACTTATATTCAAGAGTTGCAAATATTGGCAGCTGAAATTGATTTATTCTATATCTATGTGCATACATAATTACAAAAAAAATATGTAGTACAATGTACCGGCATGTACAAAATCTTTTGCAGCTTTTTAAATTTTATAATATCCTATTAAATTTTCAAATAATTTTTATGCTGACTTAATTTTTTTTTAAATATAACGCTTCTAAATAACTATTGTAAGTGTAAAATACAAAGTATCTACATTGTTATAACGATTCCATATTATCATTAAAAATATTTACGAAATAAGTATGTTTTTAGCCAAGCAATATCATTGGCAATTACAACTACAGAATCGACATTCTAAAAAGGTTAAAAGAAAATTTGGTTTTTAAGCAAATTGTTTATGGCGTTGTTGTAGAATTAGGCTGCTATCACTTTACTTTTTTTTTTCTCTCCAATGTGTTAGATGTTATTTCAAATATCTAAAAGTGAAATTACTGCATGTCGATTTTTGGACTTTTTTCCCGCTAGATTTGCAAAATCTTACACTGTGCGGCGGCAGTGGCAGCTTTAGTTACTTTTTATTAGAATAGAGAGATTCAATTTCATTAGCAAATACTATTTAATTCAAATTTCCAATTTAGATTTCATACAAGAGAGATGAAGGAAAGTAATTATGTAAATTTAATTTTATGTAAAATATCTTAATATTGGTTTAAAAAAGCATGGCTGAATTTATGTTCAACGAAATTTAAAAATACATAAAACATATTTCTAAAACACAAGTGAATTTTAACGCATCATATTCTTTAATTTTATGTAATTTTATGTATGTATTGAAGTTTATGTATTGCCAGCACATTGTGCTGTTAATTACGCAACTACTGTATTTTCCGTGTTAATATATTCAGGAAATCAAAGAAAGATACAGCACATTCACTGTGATCGAGTTTGTGCGCGCGATAAACAGTACCTTGTACTGTAAAAAATGTCGTTTTTTTTACAGTGTGATGATGCTATGCTGCATTTTGCTGGTAATATTAACATGTATGAGGTAGAAGAAAGTTTTGGGATTGCCACGTCCGACTACTTTTTAATTTACGATCAACAGCTATTAATTTGAATGCACAGACAAACGTGTTTGATGTAAAATGTTATTAGTTTATTAGAGACTTTTTTACCAATAAGTGTTGAGTGACTATTGACATCGGCATTACAACCATGAGAAGTTAATAAATGTACATTAACATACGCCTGGCGATTTGTTGAAAGATAACAGGGTATGAAAGAGGCTTTCGCTGAAAATTGATTGGGAACTGGTGTGTTAAATATTTTAGTAATTATAGCTGTTTATACAAATTAAGGAGTTACGCCGTGCGTAACATAAAATGTAAGTATACGAATTTTCTAAATATCCCCTGCTAATCAAATAAAAATATTTCAAACATATCCAGTCATAATTAAAACATATGTTAAACTTTACTCATGTTCGTCTCTTTCGTGTAAATAATAATAACTAAAATTTTAAAGCCTTTTGTATATTTATATCATACTATTTGAATCTCTATAAATATAAACATTGTACTATTTCGTCGAATGTAATTTTAGGCATGAATATATAAATAGTAAAATGATATATATATATATTGATATATATATATATATATATATATATATATATATATAGATATATAGGTACAAAGATTACAAACAACACAGAGAAGTATGGAAAGATGTATGCTAGGTATAACTAGAAGAGACAGAAAAAGAATAACCTGGATAAGAAGTCAGACGAAAGTTTTTGACATCATTGAAAGAATTAAACGGCTAAAATGGAAATGGGCTGGGCACATCGCAAGAAGACAAGACAATAGATGGAGCACAAACACCCTACAGTGGTATCCCAGAGATGTAAAACGGCCAAGAAGACGACCTCAAGTAAGATGGAGTGATGAAATCAGAAAAGTAGCCGGTGTAAATTGGATGACTAAAGCACTAGACAGGAAACATTGGAAAAATCTGGGGGAGACCTACATCCAGCAGTGGATTGAAAACGGTTGATGATGATGATGATGATGATATATATATATATTTAATGATAAATCAGAAATATTATATCCCATGAATCAGAAGTTAATTGAAATTACTTCATAGGCAATCGTGACACTTTAGCCAATTTAATGTCATTCACTAAGCGTAAATAAAACATTAAGCTTTACCAACTGTGCATAAGTCCCTATTTAAATTTACAAATATAAAGAATAGCCAAAGAGAGAAATAACGTAAAATTTGCGATTGGAAAAGGATACCCGCGTTTTTCTTTTAATAAGCACGAAATTAAATCAAAATCCCTTTTAGAAGTCAAATACATATAATTTCATAAATTATAAATATTAATAAATATCATTCATAAATTATAAATAAATACTTTATTATTAAATATTTGACAGAGAAAGCAAGCACTTTTTAAAAGAAAAAAATCTTTCTTTTTTTTATTATTATTTTTTACTATGGGAAATACGCTTTTAACAGTGTGGTAGTTTGTTTGAAAATAAGTGTTCTATTTCCAAACAATCATTTTTAATAATATGCTGGGAAGTAGAAAAAAAAGTTTGAATAAATTTAAAATTTATGTACATTGTTGCATGAAAACAATACATTATGTGACAGCAATGCATGATGTTTGCATGCTCAATGCTAATAGTTTTAATTAAATATGCGTAATATATAATGCAATATATATGGAAAATTTTTTTGAGCTTTAGGAGAATATTACGTACGAGATTAAATTCACGTAACAGAAATCAATCTTTTGAAAATGGATTATAACTGTGGTGCAGTTTAGATTATGTTTGTTTGCATGCAAATCCTTGTATCTATCTCTAAAGCTAAAGTTTGTTTGGATTTGATTTAAAGTAATTTCCGTTAGAAACCCCTTTACATGAATTTCAATGCACTTCAGATGTAATGGTCTTATTAATGGAACCGTTTGGCCATCCCGTGTTAATTAGCATGTATTTAATTTACTGCAGGAAATCAGTAATTAACTCTGCTGTTAATGCTGTTTAGGTATTTTATGAAACGATCCCTTACGAAAATATTTTATAGAGCTGTATAATTCTTTACAAGTTCTATAGAATAGCCTTTCTATACAATACTGTTTCTATAGAGTTTTGAAGAGATCTATAGAATACTTTTTCTAAAAAAATGTTTCTTTAGAATTCGTTATCAATTTTTTCTATACACACGTTTTCTATAGAGCACTATAAAACTTATAGAAATTATATAGACTGAAATATTCTATAGAATATTTATTTGCTTAAAAGACGTCATAAAAACACATTAAAAGTAAATTAAAAACTTTTTTGTTTCAACTCATTTTCTGAGTCGTCGTCAGAATGTATAATAGAAATTACAAATGCATAATGAAAAATGGAAAACATCATCGAAAATAAACAAGTAATCATGTAACGCGCTCTATATTTTCGCGATTGCTCGTGTTCCCTCTAGGTCGCGATGCCGTAATTTATCTAACCATTCAACCCACAAATTCGGGATACGTAAAGATAATGTATCGTTACAAACTCCTGAACCACTTAAATAAATTTCAATGGATTCTCTTACGAATAGTTGTAAATAAAAATCTAACAAAAACATAGCTGTGTAAAAAGGGAGCCAAGTTCTGTAACGACAAGAAAAGAAGTGATATCTAAGTGGGTGCCGATTTCAAATAAAATTCACTCAAACTGACTTACTGAAGTATTATAGCCTTTTTAAAATTGTTTAGAAATAAAAATTATTGATAGCATATTAATAATAAATCTAGAACTTGGCAAGTTTTTACCTACGAGTCACTTATTTTTAATAAAGACATTATTAAATCAAATCTTGTTATTTCATGATTGGAAGCCTTAATTTGAGTGAGCTCCTTCCCCTTGAAGGGCGGTGGGATAAAATATATCCCACCTAATTTAACTGCAAAATGCCACATTGACACCAGAATTCAGGACTAAAAAGTTTAATTTTATTAAATACGTGAAAAGAAGCTTTACCTATTTTCAAATAAATTTGTTTTTAAATTTTGGTGTGATTGAATCATTTCAGCATTTCACGAATAAAAGTTACTTGTCCCTGAAAGGGTTAAAGTGGTGCAGTCTCTAGAGTGATGACCAAGAACAAGCGTAAGTATATCTGTCTCTTTGTCAGGGTTCTTAGTTTGTGCATTGAGGTTTCTGGAGGGTGAGTGCTAGAGTGATAACGAAAGACGAGCGGGAGTGTATCTGTGTATTTATTGGTTTATCAAATCTTTAACATGAGTCATTTGTTTATAATAATAACTATATTATTTTTTTTTGTAATGTCATTGAAATTAACATCACCATTTTATTAAGTCATGAAATTGATAGGCATTACATTTATCAAAAACTTTCCAAGTTCTAGATTTATTAATAATATGATATCAATAATTTTTATTTCTAAACAATTTAAAAAATGCTATAATACGTAAGTAAGTTTGAGTGAATTTTATTTGAACTTGGCACCCACTTAGATATCACATCTTTTCTTGCCATTGTCTTTACAGAACTTGGCTCCCTTTTTACACAGCTATGTTTTTGTTAGATATCATTACTTTTTGTAAAGTTACAATATATTTAGACACTTTACTTAATGCTTTTTAATGTGTTTACATGTGACTATTTTATTCCCCAAGCAACATTCAGTTTTAATTTAACTTTCCTACAACAAACTATTTGGCTGTCAATTTGCCGAAGAAATCTATATTTTAATACTGCTACATTGAATGCATGTTTTGAAACGAAATGTATTGATTCGAAATTTTTATTGTTTCTGAAACAACAATTCCTATTAAATTCCTATATTAAATTTTTGAATTAAATATCCTATAGCTGGGCCTGCTTTTTTGTACTGAAAGTGAAAATAAAGTTATGTGCTTATGCCACACTATGCATCATTCATCCATGGGTGCCGGCAAAAAGGCAGTGCAGAGGAAGAACATTGCCCCTCCCTGGATTTTCAAATTTAATTAACTAAATATCCTTTTTTCTGATGATTTTAAAATAACAAGTGGGTAAGTGTGATCACAGATCGCACAGAGGGTTTCGTTTAATATTCCTTTCAAAACACTTTATCCTTTTGAAAAATCCCTTAGTTCCACATTTCGCAACCAGGGGCGCACTCTACTCTAAACAAACCTCTACCCGAACGAAACTCCGTTTTATGTACTATCCGTAGATATATTAGTCGAGGTGATTGAGCCCATAGCACCTGAGATAAGTAGGCAACACTGGAAGTAAAAAGTGGAACTAAAATATGTAAGGCTATGGTGCATAATATGAAAGAATGGTCAAAGGGGTGTCGGCAAAAGTTGGAAAAGTGCTCCCCATGTTAAAAAGGCGGAGTTTAGAAAAATTGCTTAAAATGCACAAGTTAAACCCGGAGGAGTAAATAATATAAGACTTTTTGAAAATTTCATGATTTGTCGTTTGATGCGAGGTGCTCAGCTATAAGTATGCAAAATTTCACGCCTCCAACCTAATTAGGGGCTCACTTAGAAATAATTGTTTAAAATAATACACATGTGTTGCCGTTAAGGGTTAAATGTACGACTTTTTCAAAATTTTATGGTTTGTCATTTGATGTGTGTTCAGCTATAAGTATGCAAAATTTCACGCCTCCAACCTATTTAGGGGCTCACTTAGAAAATATTGTTTAAAATGCACATGTGAGAACCCAAAGGGTTAAATGTACGATACGGTTTGTCATTTGATGTGAGGTGTACAGCTATAAGTATGCAAAATTTCACGCCTCCAACCTAAATAGGGACTCACTTAGAAAAATTGCTTAAAATACACAAGTTAGAGCCCGAAGGAGTAAATAATATAAGACTTTTTGACAATTTTAGGATTTGTCGTTTGATGTGAGGTGCTCAACTATAAGTATGCAAAATTTCACGCCTCCAACCTAATTAGGGGCTCACTTAGAAATAATTGTTTAAGATACACACGTGGGAGCCCAAAG
Source organism: Maratus speciosus (assembly GCA_963932465.1). Taxonomy (NCBI): domain Eukaryota; kingdom Metazoa; phylum Arthropoda; class Arachnida; order Araneae; family Salticidae; genus Maratus; species Maratus speciosus. The sequence goes on along the minus strand of OZ010792.1, from coordinate 174,926,457 downwards.
GGTTAAATGTACGACTTTTTCAAAATTTTATGGTTTGGCATTTCATGTGAGGTGTTCAGCTATAAGTATGCAAAATTCCACTCTTCCAACCTAAATAGGGGCTCACTTAGAAAGAATTGTTTAAAATACACATGTGGGAGCCCAAAGGGTTAAATGTACGACTTTTTCAAAAATTTTAGATTGTCGTTTGATGTGAGGTGTTCAGATATAAGTACGTACAATTTCATGTCTCCAACATAATTAGGGGCTCACTTAGAAAGGATTGTTTAAAATACACATGTGAGACCACAAACGGTTAAATTTACAACTTTTTATTTGTCATTTGATGTGTGGTGTTCAGCTAGAAGTATGTAAAATTTCCCGCCTCCAACCTAGTTAGAGGCTCACATAGAAAGAATTGTTTAAAATACACATGTAGGAGCCCAAAGGGTTAAATGTACGACTCTTTCAAAATTTCATGATTTGTCGTATGATGTGTGGTTTTCTGCTATAAGTATGCAAAATTTCAAGTCTCCAACATGTATAGTTTCTGAGAACGGGCTCTGTGACGGACAGAATATCTCAATTTCTTGATTTTTTGTAAGCAAGTAAACCCAGATAAACCCCCAGTAAGTAGATAGGTTTACAATGGAAGTCTATGGGAATTTGGCGAAATATTAGAGATTTCGCCAAGGTGGCGTCACTTTTAGCGACTAATTTTGGTCTCCAAATTTGGCGATATATCGCCATGTTGGCGACAAACTTCGCGGTATTTGGCGACAAAACAGCGTCCCCTCCTACGACAAATTAAAATTTCGCCTAATAGACTTAATGTTAAAGTAAAAATGTACACCCTCAGGTGGGTAATTCATCGAGTTTCACAATTTTTTTAAATTTTTTTTCTTAGTTTTATAGTGTAAACGAACTTCGCCCCAAATTTAAAGTCTATAGCTGTAGTAGATATACGAGATCTTTTTGATGAGTGAGTCAGTCAGTGGTAAAATTATCGATTATCAGACATTTTGAAATGTCACTATCTCAGAAACTAAGTATGCTTTATTTATAAAATTTTGGATTTTAGGTAATCTGGGTGGCCTTACTACACATTTCGTATAACAAGTACGTAGGTCTCATAGATTTTCAGTAGTAGAGTATTGAAATTTGACGAAAACGGCTCGAAATGATTCGTGTAAAATAACACACGGCTGTGTTAGGCGAACTTGGCTGACACACTGCCGTGTGTCTAGATTAGACCTGTAGATGATGTTACTCTCGTTAAAAAGCATGTTAATGTTTAGCCGGGATAAAGCAGTATTACCTTTATTGTATTTTATTTCCGCTATATGTTCTTATCATCTGATATTGAATTTTCGTTGGGTTATACCTATATAATGATCTTTGATTCCTCCCTCTCTAATAAATGGGATCGTATAAATTGCTGAGAGGTCATCTCTATTAATCGGATCAATTTTAGTATTTAAAAATATCTTTAATTTCGGAGGCGGCTTCGCGATCAAACATAAGCCAAAATTTCTTAAATGGATTTTTATATGTTCAAAGATACCCGGGAAATAATTTGCTACAACCATTCTCATAGTAAATTCATTAATATAGCGAAGCAGCACCGAAAACTGGCGATTTGAAGTAATTAAAATAATAAAACTAATATTAAAATTATAAAAATAATAATAATTAAAATAATAATAAAAAAATTCTTCTGGTCAACTTGATTCTCTTCGCTATCTTTTGGCTAATGTCATTTCTTCTAATAAATCTTTTAAAAAGTCTAATCTTTCTTCTTCTCAGAAATCTGCTCTCAGTGAACTTAATTCCGTTCCTAACCTTCTTATTACTAAGGCTGATAAAGGCGGTCAAACAGTTCTTCTCAATAAATCTGATTATTTCCCACGTGGAATCTTTGTTAAACACTGGTCCATATTCCAAATTAAAAATGGATCCTTCTACTAAGCATTTATCTGATATCAAGCATGTCATTAAAAATTATGTTTTTCTTAATGATAACGCCAAACGTTTTGTCACCCCTTCTATCGTTAATTGTGCTCGTTTCTATGATCTTCCTAAGGTCCATAAACCTACCCTATCGTTTCCAATATTGGTACTGCTTCTTATAAACTTGCCAAGTTCCTTTCTAAGTTACTCGCTCCTTTATCCTCCACTAACTTTCACACCGTGAAAAACTCTTATGACTTTGTTGATAAAATTAAACGCCTTTCTCCTTGCAATTATATAATGGTTTCCTTATATGTTAAATCCCTTTTCACTAACGTGCTTGATCAAGGGTCAATTGATTGTTTGGAAAGAAGGCTGCGCGAATTTCATTACTCTTCCATTGAGATTGATGAAATCCTGCATTTAGTTAGTATTTGTGTCAGGCAAACTGCTTTTCAGTTTAATTATTCTTTCTATTCTCAAACTGAGGGTTTGCCCATGGGTAATCCACTCTCTCCTCTTTTATGTGATATTTATATGCATTTTGTTGAAGAAAAACTCTTCAGTTTTCATAAATTTCCTTTCTGGTTTAGGTACGTTGATGACACTTTCATTTTAATCCCCTCTGACCTGGATATTTCTAATCTCCTTTCTCTCGCTAATTCTGTTGATCCTTGTATCCAGTTTACTCTCGAGGTCGAAGACAGCAACTATCTTCCTTTCCTTGACGTCATGGTTTCAAAACACCCAGATCGGTTCTCTACCTCCGTTTATAGAAAACCTTTCGCTGTCTCTCTTCCTCCTCATGCTCTTTCAAATCATACTCCTCAACAAAAAGTGGCGTCCTTTTATATTTTTGTTTTTAGGGCGTTACGCATTTGTTCTGACTCTTCTGCTCTGAATAATGAAATTAATTATCTCAAATCTCTTGCCCTTGCTCGTGGTTATAATCCCTCTTTGATTGATAAAGCTTTGTATAAATTTAATAAGCCTAAACGTCCTTTTTCTGATTCAAATAATCCTCCTAATTTTAATTCTATAATAGCTCTGCCCTTTTATTCTCTTCTCTGTTTCAAAATTGCTAAAATCCTTTCTCGTTTTAATTTTAAAGTTATCTTCAAACCTATGAATAAAATTAAATTCTCTTCTCTGAAAGATCCTGTTCCTACTGAGAACCGGTGGTGTGTTTATTACATTCCTTGTTCTTGCAATTTAGGTTATATTGGTCAAACAAAGAGAGCTTTAAAATTCAGATTAGGCGAGCATCAGAGGTATATTGCAAATCGAGAAATCTCTAAATCTTCGATTGCTTCTCACTGTTGGTCTTCCAGTCATTGTTCCAATTTCTCCATGGCAAAAATTATTTCTTCCCCTGCCTCTCCCTCTCACTTGGATTTTCATGAAGCATGTTTTATTTCCAAAAATTCTGCTAATCTTGTCAATGATCTCCCATCATCTTCTTTCCTATCTCCAGCGTGGAAATTACTTTTGTAATTCTTTTCCCTTTCCTTTTTATTTTGTTTAAAAAAAAAGGATCTTTTTTCTTTCTTGTTTTATTCTTTTATATTTCTTTATTTATTATTATTATTTATATATTTTTAATTTGCTTCTTTTATTTTATTTTAATTCTTTTATTTCCTTTTTTTCCCTATCAATTTCTCTTCTTTTTGGCAACACCTTTCTCTTCTACATGTGCCTCTATCAGCTAGCGCCATTTGTCGGATTCTTTGCAACATTCTTTACCTTCAGTTCATTTTTGACCTTGTTCGCTTGCGGACACGTGTTTGTTGTAGCTGATGACGAGCTGTTATGTTTTAGCTCGAAACGCGTCCTGTGTATTGTTTTATTTTATGGTGACTTTTTACAAAGTTTTATTATTTTAATTAAATTCATTAATAGTTTTATTTTTATTTTTAGAATTATCAATGGAGCTCTGAATTAATTTGTTAATTAATTTTAACTGATATCCATTATCACTAGCAATACGTTTAATTTTCTCTAATTCCTCCCCCAGATTTATATCAGACGAAATCTTGAAAGCACGATTGATTAGGAACCTGAAGGTGGATAATTTGTAAGGCAATGGCGTGCATGTATCGGAAGGTATAACGTTTAAATTTGCGATAGGTTTTCGGTAAACTGAACGAATTAACTCACTCCCCTTTGTCTGTATCTCAAAATCTAAAAAAGATAATTTCCCCCCTGTTTCTAGTTCAAAAGTAAACTTAATATTATTGTCAAGTTCATTTAACTGTTTATTTTATTAAATGCTTTATCATATAATATAATTTAAATATAATATCATATAATATAATTAATCATATCAATTTTAATATTATGATATGATTAGAAATGGACGTAATTTTGGCTTACTACTCGCACTTATTTACATATTCTATAGATTTTTTTAATAGAAAAGTATATTCTTTATTTTTTTAAAATTATGTATAATAATTTATCTATACATATATTTAAAAAAAAAATGATAATAATAATTAATTTTACAATATATCAGTTTAATATAATAGTACTCCATAGATCATTATAATTTAATGCATAATTTTACTACATTGTGATTTAATTGTTAATGTAATAATATATCAATCGAACTACACTGATTTAAATTATGTTTGTTTCTGATTCATTAATTTGCCTTTTAATTTTATAATCATTTATTAATTTGCTGTTAATTAAAAATATTGATCTAATTTAATAAACTTTATTCACTAATTGTAATTTTTTTTCGTTTTTTTTTTTAATCTGAAGTATAAAAATATTTAAATAACTACGTTTCAAGTTTAAGGAATAATTATTTTAGAGTTTAAATATTTTTTTAAGTTTGTATTAAAATAAGTGTTATTTTTATCACGCCGTGCACGATGCTGTGAGATTAATTAATTTTAAGAGAAATCTGAAAGGAATATCTTAACACTGCTAAGTTCATATTTTGTTAACTGTAAATAATATAGCACCACGACCACTAACAAAATAAATAAGTGATTAAATGAATAATTTTTTTTATTTTTATTTTAAGGGACTTTTTTTTAAATTCTTAAATCTGGTTTTCTAAGTTACAAATAATTTCGCTTTTCATAATTTACGCAGTTTAGAATAAGTCAGCTTCTAAAATATATATGATTTCTATACAATACAACAATTTCTATAACAATTTAATTATTCGAAACGTAAATCACAAAAGAAACGCACTTGAAATAGTGTAATAAGAGATTAACGTCTGCGAGCGGCCATAGAATACGCTGAAAGTGCTGGTTCACGTCCTGTCACGAAAGCCAAGCAGCAACCAGCGCGGTTTGTACTTGGTAGGGTGTCCACATGGAAATAGTTGCGTGTTGGCACTGTTCGAATATTTTTATAGAATATATTCAAATATTTTATAGAATATATTCAAATATTTTATAGAATATATTCAAATATTTTATAGAATTTCTATAGACAATTCTATTGAACTTTTACAGATATTTATATAGCTTTCGGTGAAACTAGCTAATAGAAAAAGTCCATAATTCTATAGTATTCTATAATACTTTTTTCTATAAATTTTATTTATAGAACTCTATAATATCCTTTACTTTCGATATTAAAAAACACCGAATGCTAGGGAATAACTTTCATAACAGCCGTATTGAAAAGTATTCTGTTTTGAAATGTTTAACCTTATATTTTACGTTTTGATAGAGTTTTAGGTACTTTCAGGAAAAGGCGTGGTTTATTAATAACTTATTTTGTTTATTTTAAAGCAGTATCATACATGTTTCACAAGGTATACTGTTTATATTAATTAATAAGAATATCCGAATTTTCTAAAATTTATTTATCGAACAGTAACTCGTACAAACTAAAACGAAAGTATTTTGCACATACAATTACATGTCTTCACACAGCATCAAGTGGTGTAATGTATAAACAAATTTGCTAGTTGCAGTATTTTTACACCATTTGACAGCATATTAAAATTCTTCGGATTGAAAATCCTTTTTAATGTATTGTTTTAATATATGACGTAATTTTCACTATTAAATTTATTTCTCGTGTCATACTTTATTTATTTTTAACTCTTTTTTGGAGTTTTATGATTTACGGGTACATATAATATTCAATTTAAAAGGTTTGTAAATATTATAATTTGAACTTTTTTTAAATATGACGTAATATTCACCATTAAAAGTTTTTCACGCGTAAAAATTTAATTATTTTACACACTTTAAATATGACGATATTTAATATTTGGGGATTTTATATATGTGTAATTATCACCTCTAAATGCGTTTCGCATGTAATAGTTTTATTAGTTTAAAATTTTTGTACTTTTTCAATATTTACATGTATATATTTTAACATAATTTTCTCTACTTTCTGCTTTTAACATGCGATTATCTAATTTCTGTTTAAAAAAAATTTATTTGTGTTTTTAATCATTCTAATTTTAAATTTTAATTTCAAAATAAATAAACAAAAAGTGTATTTTTTTTAAGGTTTCTTGAAAAACATAATTTAATCACTAGGGCTTGATTATTTATCAATATATCGACAGCTATTGATATTTCTTAACTATTGTAATAACAATACATAAACTTTGACTCTGTTGATATATCCCAATAGAACACTTTAGAACACTGCAATTACGAAGACGAACCCCGATAAAAATATCGTCAAATATCTCAAAACTCAATAAAATAATAATTTTTTGCGCTCACTGCCAAAGCCCCGAAAAAAAATTCTATTCAAATGTCTTCAACTTCCTGCCTCATCCAAAACAGAAAATCTATCTCGATAATCTTTCTTTCCGCTGATTATCTCCGTTAGAAATTATCCCAATCATTGCGATACTTTCTTTCATTGTAAACCCAGATTTCTTTCGACTGTCTGCGTAAAATACTGAATAACACTTCGTTCTTCTATCATTGGCCCACACGTATTGCAATAACTCCAGATATTGATACATTATGAATATTCACATGAACACTGGTTATTCGTTGTCGCGTTTGATACAGAATATAGCTGGTTATCACTGAGTCTATACCTGAGAAACTGAAATGCTCGGCTTGCGAGCAACCAATCAGAGTCCGCTAATGGGAAAGTTTCGCCTTTTGTTACAAACAAGTTGGCGAAAAGCTCAAGGTCAAAGCAGTCATTCACTCTGATGATTGGCTGCTTTTAAGACGAGCTTCCCAGTCAGTAATGTTTATTCATATTGTACCTCGTTCTTTCTTCTTTCTCATTTTAGAGCAAAGTTTTCTCGAGTGAATTTAATATATCCTATCTTGATATTTTTCAGCTATGAATATTTATCAAAAAACAAAATTTAAATTAATATAAAACTATTCCTAAATGTGATTTGAGTATTTATATATTTTTTTAAATGTTTCAATGTTGCTTTCTTGTAGTAAATAGGTAGGAAGATATAACTATAGAAATTTTTTTTATTAGGAATGAATTAATTCCTTAGAGAAATATTGAAAAGCAACATTTCCGTTGCATCTATCATCCACTGAAACCTATTTAATAACAAGTATATTAGCGATAATGTGGCATTAAATTAATTTTAGTTTTTCCCGAGCTTCCTCTTTTCCTGAGCTAATTAAAATAAAATCGTCAACGTCCTAAATTTGAGACTATTCTATTTTAGTTTGTATTTTATAATTTTCTCAGTTATTCGCAATGTAATTACACAGTTAAAATGTTACTGATAAATAATGCATAGGGTAAGAAGAATAGAAAATAGACTATTTTTGAAGGAAAATACTTTGAAACACATGGTATAAGTGTAAACAGATACCAAATTTTTTTTTCTAAAATATTTTTTGTATAAATATATATACTTATTTTAATGATGCTGTGTGAACAACATATCGATATGAGACATTGATTCATTTCTCTCAACATCTGTTTTTACTTAAATTGCTGCTATTATACCATTTATTTTTAGAAATTAACAATATTTCTATTTTTGCACAATTTAAGGTAGTTATCGCGATATATCACCAATATCAATAATAACTCGTTGATATATCGCGATATTAAATTTCTGATACTGTCCAACCCTATTAATCTCAATATTGTTTCACTATCTATTGAAATAAAAGATAATTTCAAAATTCTATTTGAAAAAGATGTAAAAGAAGAAATCTAATAATACCTTCAGTTTCTCCTTCTTCTCCCCTTTTATCCACAAAAATGGAGTGATTTCGTTGGTATCATTAAAAAAAAGTTATTAAATTTAGAAAAAATTTAATACCTCGAAAACTAATTCAAGTTTTAACATTATGATTTCAATTTGACACATGTGTATCAATACGCATATTTGGTGCTAATTTTACCTCAAAATGTTCCTTATTTTTGGAGAAATATTTGGGAAACATAATCAGTCGTTTAATCTGTTGTTTGATAAAATCGTTTTCTAAATTATTTTCGTTAGTATTTTAAATATATAGGGTGCATATATATATGCATAATTTATGCATGTCTGCATTACGGTAATATTCATAACTTGCATTCGAAGGACTTAACGATTTCCAATGGCAGAACTTTGTTCAGACTAATTTTCCAATTTCGTATTTAGAAAATGTCTGTGCCATACGTAAAGAGCCTCTTTTCATTGTAAAACTATGGTTTAATATCCGTTTGAAGACATAAATATAAAAATAAATGTACTAGTAAAAATTAATACACGTCTATTACTCATTGGCTGAACTTCGAAAGTCCTTTTAAGTTTACGATCAATACTTTGCTGTATTAAGACCTGATACCAATTCATTACGAAACTAATAACTACAGTTAAATTACATTACTGAATTTCCTTTTCATTAACGGTGTAAGGAAAGTTTAACAAATTATTTAATCTACCATGAATTTAATTCAGCAAATCATTTTAATAGTCTGACTAAGTCATTTTGGTTAGCTACCTCTATTAAGACTTTAAATTAACTTTGAAACAAAAAATAAATTAAAAGTTTAAAGGAAAATAAATTGTGAAAGAACAAGGTAATAATATTTGATTATTCCAGTAATCATTCACTCGATACTGGAGTTATAAAATGTATATGATATTTGTGTCTTCAAAGTGACCGATAGCTCATTTCAAAACCTAGCTATTATTATTGGCGGCACTATTGATGCCATATATATGTATTCCAATTTTATAGATTTCTTTATAAATAGTAAGATTACTGAAAATAATTTAATACATGAATAACTGGAGCAAATGAAAAATCGTTATCCGAAAATAGATTACAAAACATTAAATACTTTTTTTTCGTTTGATAAATAAAATCGATTTCTTATATATCCGTTTAACATTAAAACAATTTCATGTTATTGAATAACGTCTGTAGGAAGTGAAAAACTTAAATAGCAGTCTTTAAACGCGCGGTTGCTAATGCTGTAATTTTTCATGGTTTCGCTAACGAGTGCAGAAAATACATAATGTTCAAATACTGATAGAATGATACATAAAAAAAAAGAAAATAAAATGGAACACGGATTATGACGCAAAAAAGTCACAAATGCAGATACTTTCTAGATAAAGGATTTTCATTGGATATCAATGTTTGTTTTATTTTTTTGGGATTTGAGAGTCAGTTTAAATTTGCATTATATTCACGGATATCCTGAAACTGATGTAAAGTTTTTTTTTTTTTTTTTTAATCCTATATATATATATGTATTTAGCCGAATGCATATATTTTTACTTAGATATTCATTTATTCCTAGATTGTATCCAACAATTTTTTTTGTTTAATTGGGGAAATAAGAAAAGGTTTTCAATAATATAGTAGTTGCATATAAAATGTTCGATGAACATTATCATACTAAGGACATAAACAAGAAACTGTTATCGCTCACCAAAGCAATCTTTATTAGCCACAACATATTTTTAACAATTTTTGAAAAGCTCCTGAAAACTGTTAACGAATACTCGTTTTAAATCGCCCGAAGCGTCAATGTCAAAAGATGATATTCCTATACATCAGTATGTAAAATGTCGGCGTTGCACGAATCACTTAAGGCGGTGGAACAAAATGATGTCTGTCGCACTCTATACATGTATATGGTTGTGCTTGTTTACGGTCGATCCGAACTGGGCTCATCACCAACAGTTTCTATTTTTTTCGCTAACATTTGAACCAGTTATAAACGCATTGCTTACGCACTGGTCTGATCTGTACCATCATTGCACGTGTCTCCTTTGCTATTTTACTTAAAATGGGAGAAAGCTGGATGTATCTGCATTGCTTCAATTCATTTGACACGACCTGTCACACACACTAAATGCGTGCGATTATCGCAGCGGACACCCTTGCTTGAACATACTTATTTCCAAGAGAGAGGGTGTTTCTGAACGTGAATTTTAATCCCCATATAAAAGTGTGTCTCCAAACACGTAGTTATTGTTTAAATATCGGACTTTTTTCTCATTTTTTAGACGCGCCTCATTTTTACTTTTCAATTACTGAACAAAAATATACATTACTTTAAAATCATTAAGTACATTTAATTAGAGTTTAATTTAAAAATATATACATTAGTGTATGTTTTTACAACACTAGACACATGCTAATTCTTGATTTTAATCTTATGTTTCTACTTCAAATGAATTTCTATTATATTCTGGTAGTTGGTGAAAATTTATAAATATCAACGTTAGTTAAAAATAGTTTAGAAATTAAAAGTATTTTAAAAAATATATAAATGTAAAAAAAAAAAAAACATGCATTCATTAAAATGCACTAAAATGTATTTTTTTTTTTGAAATGCACTTCGAAATTTGGCGATATTTTGCCAAGTTGTCAAACATTTGGCGCTACTATGGTAACCTTATCATTAGTGCTTTTCAAAAAATGCTCATTTTCGTAACCGATACTGATTTTTCCATAGATAATAAAACTATGATTAAGTAACAATTAAGTAGTATTTTTTCTATGTCATTCGAAAATTGCGAGCGCTTAGATGACCCCCCCCCCCACTGTTAGTGTCGAAATTTGAAAATTTCTGTAACACATATCAACTAATTTTAGTTTTGCTATAGGCATAACATGTTTCAATATTTTATTTCCATTGGTTTATGAGATATGGTTATTTTTTATATCTTAAATTTGCCGCGCGTTGCCACCCCCTTCGGCATCGAATTATTTACATCGTTTTTTGTACAGTGTACAGATAAAATTTTAGTTAGCATACAGATTTCTGTACACTGTAAAAAAACGACATTTTTACAGTACAAAATACTGTTCATCTCGCGCACAAATTCGATCACAGTGAATGTGCTGTATATTTCTTTGGTTTCCTGACGATATTAACATGGAAAATACAGTAGTTGCGTAAAATTAACAGCACAATGTGCTAGCAATTTGGACGCCAGCAGTTTGTGCTGTAAAAAAATGAGTCCAAATCGCTAGTACATTGTGCTGTTAATTTTACGCAACTACTGTATTTTCCATTTTAATATAGTCAGGAAACCAAAGAAAGGTATAGCACTGTGATCGAGTTTGTTCTTGCAAACTTACAGTGGTTTTTTTACAGTGTAACTTTACATCTGTTGAATTTCAGATTTATTTTACAGTGTGGAACTTCCCACATATGTTCTGTTTCCATACCAGGTGAAGAGTGAGCTCCTGTTTTAAATCATGTTATATGTGTAATCCACATTTATTCCCCAAGAATTCCTAAAACAATTTTCAAATTTTGTACATTTTTTTTCTTTTTTTCTGCTACTTTCCACTGCGTATATTTCGTGAACTATTGTATTCGAAGTAAAGTTCCCATACATTTTTTCACCCTCGCATCATGAGCTTTCAAACGAAAATGCTCTCTCCAAAATTTAGAAATGATAGTTGGAAATGTTCCCTAGAGAGTATTGGCGTCCATACACTTACTAAAATTTGAACTGACTTTTAAATTTTAAATGGAAATACCTGGTTATCGTGAAATATTTTTAATCTACGATGAAATTTATGTTCGGGCCCCAAATTTCAAACAATATACTCGAAAAATTTTGAATGTTTTGAAACTAAATTAATTTAGTACGCTTTTACGTATTTATAACTTATAATAATAATAATATATCTTGCTGATATTCTTTCGTGAACATACAGTTTTAAAACCTAATGTCAAATATCTTAGTGTTGTAGTTTTAGAAAATAATTTTATTTTATAAGAAAAGGAATTTTTACTATATATTTTAAGTAACAATAAATTTCAATTTTAACCTGTACTTAACTAAATGGAACTTGATTTCTACAATCTTTACGGATATTTTTTATTATCTTCAGATTTTTATTATTTTATTAAGAAATATTTCTCGCCTTTAAAAATAAAATTTCAAAAACACATTACCGTAATAGTAATTCTGTTGAATTTCACATGTCGATATACATATGTGTGACGAGGATCAGGAAATGTGTATGAACTATGCTCACCAATCCCATATTTAACGAGATATGAACCATTTTCGGTTTCGGAAGAAAAGCAATAAAGACAGGGAAAAAGTATGAGATTCTTTCAAAAGGCATCGGAGGCATGAATTTTGCCTTATAAATAATCACGTTAATATTATACTACGTAAAACAGCTAAAGATTCAAGTATTTCTGACAAACACAAACGACGAAGGGCCTTATTGTTTGACAGAAAAGTCGCTGTCTTGATCCATTCCTGGAACTTCCCACCTATGTCCTGCCCGTGCTCTCTTTTCATTCCATGGTGTCAGGTGAGGGGTTAGCTCCTGTTTTGAATTGTACAATGATTAAAAAAAATTATAAAGTTGCTAAGAATTTTCTAGGAAACTGGGATGCCTGCAAATTTTCATGTGACTTCAACAAAAGAAATTCATGTAACAGATACATGTTTGCACTGTAAAATAAAAAATCTGTAAAGGCTACTAAGAATTTTTTTAAAAACTGGGATGCCTATAACTTTTTATGTAGCTTTTACAAAAAAAATATAATGTAGAACCTGTGTTGCAGCTAAAATTTTAGTAAGCATACATATTTCTGTAACTTTACAAAAACTAGTTTTGTAGATTTACTTCTTCTTTTTTACAGAGTACAGATAAAATTTTAGACAGCATACAGATTTCTGTAGCTTTACATATATTTTTTTACGCATATATTTTTACATTGCAATATACGTGTGATTCGCATTTATTGACGGCTAATTCGTAAAAGTATTTTCAAATCTTATATATATATTTTTTCTTTTCTTTCTGCTATTTTCAATACGTATATTACGTGAACTATTGTATTTTGAAGTGAATTTCCTGTACAGTTCTTGATCATCGTGTCAAGAGTTTTCAAAAAAAAACTACGAAATCTAGAACTGACAATGGGAGATATTCCCTAGTCAGTGTTTGTGACCTTCCAATTACTAAAATTTGAACTAACTTTTAAGTTTTATATAGAAACAACCGGTTTTGACGAAATGGATTTAATCAACGATGAAATTTATGTTCAGATACCGAATCTAAGTAATTTACACAAAAGTTTTGAATGTTTTGGGACTATAACGATGAATTTATTTAATATGCTTTTATTTATAACTCCTAATAATATACCGAGCTGATATTCATTCGTGAGCATACACTGTTACAGAAAATTCTGTCTTTTACAACAAAAGGTGCTCGAATTCCGGCTGCCAATATAGTTGCTGTAAAATTTACAAGCTGTTGTCTTTAAGAAAGCAGTAAATCTTCTCAAGTCTGGGAAAAGTCGCCTTGCTATTGGCTGCTTGGTACACATGACAGAAGTAATTCGATTTTTACTGCACTTGTTGTTTGTATTCGATTTCAGAGCATAGGTGCTTGAATAATTTTACCATAAAGTGCTGGACCAATCACTGTATTTTACAACAAAACTACTGACACTCCCAATTGCCAACACATTTGCTGTAAAATTTACAAGCTGCTGTATTTAAGAGTACTGTAAAATTTCTCAAGTCTGTGAAAAATCTTGTTGCTATTGGTAGCGTTGTCCACGTGACAGAAATAATTGGACTTCATTTATTGCTTGAATTTGATTTCACAGCATCGTACATTAAAAATTATAACATAAAGTGCAGGGAAAATCACAACATTGTTTTAAAGGGTACAGTTCCAAAACCTAATCTTAAAAATCTTATTTTTGTAGTTTTTACAATTTTATTTTATTTCATGAAAAATGAATTTTTACTATAAATTTTCCCCAAAATATCAATTTTAACGTGTGCATAATTAAATCGTAATCGATTTCTGGAAACATTAGACATATTTTTGTTGTTCTTCAAATGCATTGCTTTTTTAACTTAATTTACTTTATCAAGAGATATTTCTTGCATTTGAAAAATAAAAGTTCAGTTATTAAAATTTTAAATAACACATTACCGTAAAAATAATTTTGCTGAATTTCACATTTCGAAATATCCGCTTAAGTGAATTTCATTTGAAACGCCAACATAGATAGTGATCAGTTTAAGCCACTGCATTTTCAACCTGAATAATCCATTAAAACTTGAATTTCCTTTTACGGGTAAATAAACCGTCTAGATATTCAGGGAGTTGTGAAAGCTTTTAGAACATTTATTGATTTAATTCCGGTCGATACTGGGCATTGCCACTTAATTTGACGGCGAAATGAAATACAATCTTCAGTCAATTTCTATTAGAGTTTTACTGATGATATACTTACGGATATCGTCACTTTTGTAAGACATGTTTATCACAAGATAATAGTGTTTCTTAATTGAATGTCCGAAGGATGAATAATGTAGGTAAAAAAGTGAGATTGATTTTAATTAATGAATGTTTTATTTTGAAATAAAGAATCTAAAAGTTAACATTTATGAGTTTTACATATAAATAATAAAAAATTCTTAACGTATAAGTTATTTTAAATGGACATAATTGGAAAATTGTTACGAAATTAAATGTTATCTACTCCTTATATAAATATAAATAGTGTACACCCATATTTGATAATGTTCTCATAGTAATATGATTTGTGCAGATTACATAAAACGTAATAAAGAAAATGATAATGTATTTTAATAAAATTAATTGCTTGTTTCGATTAAAATGATAGCACGAAGATATAATATAAATAAGTTTTTTAATACAAGGATAAAATTTGTATGTCCAGATCAAAATGCATTTTTGATTGTTCTAGCACTTCTTTTTTTCACTGAGTCTAGTTAAAAAATATATTATTGTCAGATAATATGTAGACAATATGTGTACCATACAGAAAAGAAAAAATAACAAATGCTCTAATATATCGGATACAAACGCCAATATCATGGAGAAAAAATAATATACCTGTCTTGTTAAAAAAAAGTTACAAAACAAAAGAGCATTTTAACAAGTCCGAAATTGTACGTCAAACGTGGCAAATGTACTATAACGTTCGTACTATAACTAGTTTTATAAATATTCAGATCTTGGTGCAATAGCTGTTGCACTCTTACGCAAAAATGCATCAATACAAATTTATTAAGATTATATGTATTAAATTAATACGTAAATAATGTGACTCCATCTTAAATATGACGTAATCACCACGGCAATCGAGAACATCATGGGATATCAATGAATTAATTACGTATAATAGGGTTTAACAGAATGAAGAAAACTTTTAGAAATATATTTTTATGAGCCGATTCAATTTTCCTAAAATTTGAAATGACTCACAAAAAAAATAAATCTGAAACGATTATATATATTAAATTTCAAACCATTCGGTTGGATAGTTTTTGCGCTGTTATATGCGGACTTACAGGCAGACAGACGGTCGGACCAGACGACTATAAGTACTATGAATTTATATAATTACGAGCGCACCAAAAATCTGAAAAAGACATAAATATGTATATTCTGTAATTTAAAATGTAGTAATTCTACGACAGATTAAAAGTTTTGTTTGTCACATTATTGAATGATAGATTTTGAAAGTAAGTATTTATGTATTACGTAAGAATTGTCAAAATTTGCACTGACTTCATAAAAAATGACTTCCTTAAAAATTAATAAAAGTAGCAAATATCGGCTATAAGGAAAACATTTTCAATGTCCAAAATGTTTCAAACTTTGAAACGATACAGACAAATATGCCCACTAAATGTGGTTGCGATTGATCAAGCAAATTTAATTCTAATATAGTCAAATGGTAGCTCGAGGTGAAAAATTCTGGTGTAATTGATTTTCTGACTTATATTTTGTTTTTTGTGGTGCTGAACACTATTTAATTAGCAGAACTTGTAATAAACTGAAAATGTAGAAATTATTAGTGTTATACTAAATACAAATATAGAAATATTTTTTTAAGTCTTAATTTTTGAATTAATATTTTATCTAAAATCATTGTGCATAAGATGACTTTTTTCAAACGTACGATTCAATAAATGAGTTTGGTTTAAGGGGAAAAACAGATATTATCTAGAGTAATAATTGGAAAAGGGGCTCATAACGATGTTTTGTAAAAATCATAAAATCACTGCTTTCGTGAAACCCGTCATTCGAGCCACAAAAAACAGAACTTGCAATATATCGCAGTGCATTCATTAATTATGGAATCGTATTATTACTTCTAATTTATCAAAAGATTTTTCTTTTCTACAATAATCTAAATGAATTAGGATTCTCTTTCGCTTTTGAGTATTATTTCCTGTAATGTCATTGCAGAATTGATAAATATGTATAATTTCAAAATGAAATAGGTTCAGATAAATTAATAAATGTATATTAAATTTCTTTACTAGAATCTGCACAATGGATAAAACTTTAGATGAAGATAATAATTGGATTTTTGGAATAATTGGAAAATTAACAAATTGTCAAGTTACCAATATAATTATCTTAAATCCAATGTGAATTTTCAACATGCTATTTTTTAAGTCATTTGTATTTATTGCTAATTAAAAAAATGTAAGTTTCAACTATAACAGATAACATTTGCATTCTTTAAATTTATTATTTTAACAGGATTGACCTTGGAAAATTATCATAATTTTATTGCAATAAACGGTGTACGTAATTCCCTATCTATCTATCTATCTATATATATATTACGCTATCGTACGTGGCACAGAACTCGCGATTATTTGTTAATTGTTTAATGGCAATGCCCAAATGTAAAGCATCCCATTGGTTACTGAACAGCATTTAATGCATCTCCATACCTATAATGGGTTTCGCCATAGGGAACCCTGTTCTGTCGCCAAATGCCGGCAAGTTTGTCTCTAACTTGGCGATATCTCTAATATGTCGCCAAATTTTCATAGACATCCATTGTACACCAATAGGGTTTACTTGCTTACAGAAAATCAACAAAGTGGTATATTTTAATGCAACAAAAACTAATATTTGCTTAAGGGGTTATATTACTTATATTTAAGGGAGTCCAAGTAAATTAAATTATAAATAAACATGATGCAATGCTTAGCATATTTTTCCAAACATAAATTTTAAGGGAGACCACACTGGTCGCCAAGGTTGCCTAGTTTCAATAGATACAGTATATTTTAAGTTTTCTGTAATATTCTGTATTAAGTTTTCTGTGATATCTGTTTCATGATTCGATGTGTAACTACAATTTTGTTTTATGAAAAATAATTTTTGATGAACTTTTTATGTTATGTTTTTTAATACTTTATCAATTAATTTGAGAAATTTATAATTATACTTTATTATGTGATGCAAAAAACAAAAAAAGAAAAACTCATTTGAGTTAGAATATTTCTATTTCGTCGAACTAATACAATCAAAGATTTATATTATATCATTAAATATCCCAATATATATTTTCTTACTTTATTATACTTTTAAACTAAAACCTAAGGATTGCAATTTTGTTTGAACTTGAAAATTCCTTTACGTTTCACTAATGTGCTTCAAAATATAAAAATATTTCCTTATCTATTAAAATAAAAACTCACGGTTGTTTATGTGAATAGTTTTTTTTTCTTTTAAGAAATATTTTTTTAGGAAAAGAACAGCTAAAAAGTTGAGGAGTTTTACTCCAGATGTTTGCATTATAGTGAATACATTCTGCATTTCCTTTGCTTCAATCTCATACTGCCAAACTAAAATGTATAAATACAGAAGTTTGTGCAAACAATACTTTTACGTTGAATACTTTTTCTCACTGCATAACAAATACGCATAAATCGTAATTTATATATGAGTAAAATTCTATTCCAATGTATTCAGGGAGACATTCTGTTTTATTAAAGCGTTTGACCAATTTTGACAAATATATACAGGGTGATCAATTTAAAATAGAACCCGTTGGTTTTTCTTATTTTCACTAAATCTGACGGATGTGGCAACTATTCTAACACTGAGTAGAACTGTTGGAACATTGTGTAATTGTGAGAGACAATATCCAACACTGTTGGACTGTTTCAACTTTATTTGTGAGGTAAAACAAAAATGGAGACGCACAATGTTACTTAATCCTATCATAATTTTATTTTTGAAAAACATAATTTAATTCAAATTTTTTACATTATCATTCCTTACAGAAATGTTGAAAATGTTCGCCACCAATTTGGATGCAAACATGAACACGTCGAACCACGTCTTTTGACACACTTAGCAACATTGTTGGTGTTTTTGACGAGATTTCTTCAGTTATGATTTGTTTTAATTCATCGATGTTTGCTGGACTTTTCTGGAAAATATATATTTGAGATAACCCCTCATAAAAAAAAAAAAAAAATCTAACGGGGTGGGGTTTATAAACATTGGTGGCCAGAGATCTATTGAAATTAAACGGTCATCAAAGTATTATTTAAGCACTTCCATTGAAAGGTTTGACGTATGTGAAGGGGATCCGTCTTGCTGAAACCAGCAGTATGAACCTTAAAAGAATCAGACGATTTACTCAAGGCATTTTCGCAGAATTGAATTAAAAAATACTAATGATATTAACGCAAATTTATGATTAAAAAATGTGTTTTGGCACTGAGAAAAAACGATACCCATACATTAAATATGGACATATTAAATAAGTAATGATGTTGAAAGTCTTGCTACATATACGTATTATAGATGTGGATAATACAAAAAACAAACAGGTGCCTAATCTTTTAAATTGATCACCCTGGTATATGTAGGTGTATATGTGTAAGCATATAGGTATAGAATTCCTAAACAGTTTGGTTTACAAATGTAGAGATGTATAAAGAAACTGTTTTTAATATTTAGAGTTAAAGATGCTTATCTTTGTTTTTATTATTTCTTGCTATACAATATAGTAAAGAACACGTTACTTCTCGTTACACGTTAACTACACGTTAATTTTCTACCAATTGTTTTATTTGTATGAAATGTTATTTACCGTTTGTCTATCTGTCTGTCTCTGTTTCTGTCCATGCTCTAACTCTTGTAAATAAACTGATATTTACTATGGAATATTTATTTTAATAAATATTTATCACTTAAAGTACAGGCATTTGTAGATCAATCAGCATATTATATTAAAGACAATTATATTATTTTACAATATGTTTACAATATATTAAAGAACACATTATTTTGCAATTTTCTACCAATTGTTTTATTTATATGAAAAATTTATCGCTTAAAGTATAAAAATTTAAATATCACATTTTGGTTTAGATCAAACAGCGTTAAAGAAAATTATATTATTTAATACATTCACAATAAATTAATAAAATTATTGTAAAATATTTAGAATTTTCAAAGAATGTTTTTAACATTTGTTCTGTAATCCGGGCAGCCCTGGTTTGATCATGTTTTTAACACTTGACATGCCGAACATAGCTGAAAAGAGTTTCTGAATTCGGTCTGCTGTCTGTTAGTTTATTTGCCGTTTGTATATATATCTATCTGGATCTGTCTCTGTCTACGCTCTAACTCTTGTAACTAAACTCAGATTGCTATGGAATATTTATTTTAACCCCTTGGGACGAGCGATCGGTATCCGTGCCGCTTAAGGTGACCAGAATCAGTGATTATTCTCACCAGTAAATTTTTACAGTAAATTTTGCCTTATTTAATCCCAGCAATTTCCTGATTCAATCAGGAAAAGATCTCTGTTTTAAGGGGTCAGAAAACCTTTGAACCAATAAAGTACATGGAAAAGTGACCTCTGTAAGAATTGCAGTCATTCTTTAAATAATTTACTTTTAATTATAAAATTGAAAACACATGTTAGGAACGATCTATTTTATCAATCAAAGTTGTTAGAAAAAGTATACACATATATTGTTTTTTTTTTAAATTTATTTTTAAAGTTAATACAATTTTTACGAAAGAATTATTCTTGCAAAATTGCGCACATGATTTTTCCCATTTCAATGGCTGAAACAAGCCAAGATTTTTTTTAATGTGTACAGATATAAAGTGTTTCCAAAATGACCTACAATGAAAAAAATAAAACTTGTAGATCCCAAGAATTTTTTTTTTTTTTTTTTTTTTTTTTAGAGTAATTCGAAATATCGAGATATTTTTTATACAAAAGTAGCCGTGAATTCTAAACTTCTTACTTGAGAAACATAATAATAGGTCATTTTGTGCTTCTGTGTGTTTAATACATCCACCAAAAATTTCGTGAAATTCTAGGCAACCGTTTTTCAGAAATCGTGCGCGCAATGATCAAAATCGCTGTTTTGAGAAAAATGGCTTTAAAGATTGAAAAACCCGTTGATCATATAGCAAAAGCTCAAGTGTTTTAGACATAACTTCTCTTCTAATGCGAATTTTTGTATGGGGTTTGCTTTTAAATGTTCCCCAAAAATTATATTTAATTATAAGCTATTTAAAAAAAATTCGATTTTCGGACGCTTCAAAGGTTACCTGACCCCTTAAAAAACTGGTGATAAAAGATTAATAATTCTGTAAAAGACGCTCGTCCCGAAGGGTTTATTAAAATATTTATCGCTTAAAGAACAAGCATTTTCAGATCAATCAGCATATTATATAGAAGACAATTATATCGTTTGACAATTATGTTCTCTGATTTGCTTACAATATATTAAAGAATACATTATTTTGCCTTTTCTACCGATCGTTTTATTTATATGAAATATTTAGCGCCTCTAAGAAATTATCGCAATTTATAAATAAATAAAAAAATTAAAATCTCTTAAAGATTGTTTTCATATTAAAGGGGTTTTCGGAGTTACTATTGGGCCACCTAAATATATATATATATATATATATATATTAAATGTAATAAAATCTATTAGAGTTTTCAATAAAAGAATGGTTTTCACTTTTGTTCTGTAATCCGGGTAGCCCTAGTTGAGACACATTTTTAACACTTTCGAATATTGTTGAAACGTGTTTATGAATTCGGTCTGCTTGTCTGCCTTTTGCCTGCTTCGCTATCTGCACATGCTCTAAATGTTCCATAAATATATATATATATATATATACAGGGTGAACCAAATGTCTTGCTCTGATTATAATAATTCATTACAAATTAACCGTTTATATAATAATGTAACTTGTTGTATCATTGGATATGTCAGTTTTAGTAGTTTTTTGTGGAATAAAACGAAACATTTCCGGATTGGTGGATTGGAAGGTATGCACCCCAGCCTTGGTACTCTCTAGATATTAATCCTCTGTATCTTTTCTTTGGGGACTATATCAAGGACCACATTTTTTGCCCCACCATTTTCTGACGTCGAAGAACTGAAGACTTGGATAAAAGCTGCTGTGTGTACTGTAACAGAAGGCATGTTAAAAAACACTTGGCGAGAAGTAGAATACATATTAGACATTCTCCAAGCTACTAAGGAGGCACACATTGAAAGTTACTGAGGTACGTGGTCTTATAAAAATATTATAACAGTACTTACATTGTATCCAAACAAACGTCTAATTACAATAGTTTGAGAATAATAAATATTTAGGCAGGGCAAGACTTTTGGTAAACCCTATATATATGTGTGTAATATATATATATATATATATATATATATATATATATATATATATATATATATATATATATATATATATATATATATATATATATATATATATATATATATATATATAATGTACCAGGTATTCCATTGGTTTGTTAATTATTAGGTCAGTTTTACTTTTCTAAAAACTGTTACTGAAATTAAGGTACGTTACGAACGTTAAGTTCTTGTACACACAATGGGAAATTGCCGAAACACGCTGTAAATTAGTTAAAATTTACAAAAGCAGTTTACATTTTTGCTGATAACTTTTATTTGGAACATGCATTACATCAAACAAGGATATTTGTACTCTTTTTTTTTAACTATGTTACATTTTGAACGCTGTTTTAAATGTTAATATTGAAATTTTTTTATCTAATTATAAAAGGTATTCAATTATACGACTGTCAACAGTTTTATTTTTTATAATTTAAAAAAATATAGCTATAGAATGAGTAACTATTAGATTATGATTTTCCCAGAATAGATATATATTTACAACATGTTTCAAAAAAGGGAGTGTTACCATTCTATAACTTATGTGAATTTTATATATGTACTACTTTTTTAACGCCACAAACAATCTTTATAAAATTACCGTTGAAATTAATTCTTTTCAAATTTCCCACAATTTTATAATTTTTCGTAATTTGTCTTAATAATTTAATCTTCATCACAACAGACTACTAAAAAAAATGATAAACTATAAAAAGGTAAGAGGTGTTATTTTCTGCTTATAGTGAAAAACAGACTCAAATTTCGTTAAAGAATATAAAGATAGTAAATTTTAAAATAACACGAGTCGAAGGATATTTTTAATCAAACAGTTATATAAAAATATAGGTTTGACTTTAAATTAAACATCGTTGAAGAACGCAAAGACTGTAATCTCATGCCATATTTTCTTTTTTATGACGCTCCTGCATGAGAATTATACTAGAAATAAATTTTGAAGACATTATTTTAATAACGATGCATCAAAGTTGATCGTTCATACCAAATTTTAGCCAATGGGAATATATGGTTTAATTTCAATGATTTTTTAGAATTTAAATAACAACTATCTTGTTATTAATCAGTTAGTATTTGCTATGTTCAGATACTAGTTTGTCACTTATTGTTTTCTATTAGAACTGCAGAAATAAAATATGCTTTTTTATTTCACCAAAAAAGCAAATTGATCGATTTGAAAAGCTGACTTGTAACTGAAAACAATATTTGAAATCAAACAACATATTTACATAATAACTTATAAATGTTTAAAATACATTTTCTCGTGATGAACACACCAGAAATAAAAGAAAAACATTATAAGAAGAAAATGTATAAATATTCATTATAATATTGAAGGTAACTGAAGGTAATGAAGGCTATTTATCATTTAATTGTTTTTTTTTTTATTTACAGAAAAATTGTATGCAAATTGTTTATTTTAGTTTTCTATTGACAAAATGTCAAATGCAGATTTAACTCTTTAAAAATAAAGTATATTTTAAATTACATTTGAAAACTGGTTTTAAATGATATCAAAATATTTTTTAGTATTATTCAGAATGAAATCAATGCTAGATCCTAAAATAATTTACACTACTCAATATGAGAAAGTCACTTTTAATTAAAATAGGCATAATACGACAAGGTGTATAATGTAAAGCAAAACAATTTCTCCGAGTCTGTAAATTGTTTAGAACACGCTTTCAGAAACTAAAATGTAAATTGTTAGTTTGTAATGATTTTTCTGCTAGGTTCTGTAATAATTAAAAAAACAAATAGCAAACAAATGCAATAAGTGCTGGCAAATATATATATAGATAGATAGATAGATAGATAGAGAGATATAGATACATGTTACGTTGTAAAGATTCTTATCAAATTAGTGAAAGATTGTAGTTGGATGCATTAAGTTCGTACAGTACTGGCAGCTATTGAAAGGTAGTTTTAATTTTGCAGTTTACAAATCCAATCAACTACACCAATTTGTTGGTATTAGTTGAGATTGACTAAGTCCAATCGAAACACCAGGATTCGTTTAGCAGAATTAATTATAAACGCGTTTTAATTTTAAAGGAATTTAACTAGGAAAAAAATAATATGTATCATTAAGAAATAGAGAAATAATGAACATGCCAGAAATTTAGAATAATTTAAATGAATATTGCAAAGTAACTGTTCTATATAACAAATTGTATAACTGATATGGAATCAGAAATTTAAAAATAAATGGGAGAGATAATTCAAATGATGAACACAGGGAATTAGAAATGCAGAAAAAAAATATGAATAGCTAATGGATTCTCCATATGAACTTCATAAACATAATTCATAGTAAAGATATAGATAAGTATATCCAGATCTATAGTAATAAAAGAAACTTTCGACCACATGTGTGTATCTGTGTGCGATGGCTATCGAAACTTACCGCACGCAGAATTTCGAAAATTTCTGTGCAAAAAAACTCCAGTACCCATTTAAGGGACTTTAATATTTTTTGAACTGTTTTAGAGGTTATGAAATTTCAAAAGAGAAGAGAGAGCGCCTTGACAGTCACGTTGAAGTGCTGTCTTTTTACATGTTGACCAGATATCAGTAAGGAACGAAGTGACGTGAGACACATTTACAGACTGCCGCCAATTGTCAAGGGAAAGAAATCACTTCACAAAAATTAGCGATAATGGGATGGTACGCAAAATATTTGGCACTTTGAATTACAACGTTTCTTATTAGTGGTAAAGTTACCGTACGTAGCGGTTTTAGGGTTGCTCGATAAAAAAATTTTGTGGTTAGGATTGGCACAGATAAAGGAATTCGTTACAATACTAAAATGACATTTGTGAAACTTTAATGGTCGAAGTGCGGGGGATGATAAGGAACCAAAAAAAGAACAAGAAAGAGTAAAAAGAAACAAGATTTTAATTTGTTTATAAGTGCAAAACCCGGAATGACATACATTCGTAGACTAACTGTGAATGTAACACTAAAAAATATGATATTTGCGGATAGTTTTTTGAAGGTATTAAGGGGTAAAACTACTCTAAAATTTTAGAAAAAATATGATTCTCGGAAAAAAGTATGTGATAAAGCATTATATTCAAATCCTTATAAAACATAACCCATAAAACAATCCTATAGTTAGACTATTTATAAATAAATTATATCAGCTTTGTAAACATATGCAATGATTAAATTAAACTTTAAAGTGATAAATCACAAAATGTTAAAATTGTGACTTTATTAAAGTATGAACAATGTTTAACTAAATGATCGTCATAGCAATAATTGCATACAATATACTTATACATTATATATATATATATATATATCTTAGGCTGAACATAATTTTGATTATTATTCCAGCCACAAAAAAAAAAGGTCCCAAAAACGACTAGTTCTATTTAGAATTTTTTTTTCTTTTTAACACATTCTTTGCGGTACACGTAAAAATACGTTTTTGTGGGTTGGGGACAGAAATTATTACTGGTACCGGAAACTTTGTACGGGCGAAAAAAGAAGGCGTTATCCAAGCATACTTACCTCTTATTGGTTGTGAGCTGGTTTCAATTTACAATGCCATTTGTGAACGTAAATTTAGTGCTCATTTTCGAAAAATTGCCTGCATACAATGTGTTAAACGGCAAGCTAGGGAAATGCAACATTTGCTGCAATGCACTTTGGGAAAAACACCATTTTGAAAAACAGAATGATAGTTAAGCAATTAACATAAGAGTAATATAATTAAAATTATATATATATATATATATATATATATTTATATATTATGTCAATTTGGATTACATGATAAAAACATTTACAGTTAATATGCAATGCAATATGCTGCGCATTCAATTTTAATTTACATATATGAATATAGCTTAAATGTACACAATTTTAGGTTCACTTTTACGATAAAGATGGAATCTCGTGAAGATTACAAGTAAAAATATCATACAGACGAAATAAAATAATACATCTAGAATAGGATATATAGAAATCTTGTGCTCAATTATTTAAAAGACACAAGCTTCACATTTTTAGATAAAACACATTAATTTGTAACCGAACAAATGCTTACATTAAGGACATCGAAACATTTTCATCCTAATTAGCGTAGCTATAGAATTTTTCAAGCAGTTTGTTTTAAAATGGACTGAAAGTATTACTTTTTCACATACTTTTTCTTAGAAATAATGTTTTTGATTATATAAAAGTAGTACGCCCCCTTAAAAAATGTCATGAGGAGTATTTTCTTTTGAACTTGAAGTAACAAAAAATAGAAAAATAAAACAGATTTTACGTTATACAAATCTAAATTTTTGATCGATATGAACGAAATTTGAATTACAGATGTTCTAGAACGCCAATTCAATTATTGTCTGATTTGGAAATTTTCTAAAACTAGATTTTACCCCTATTAGTTATAAACACCTTAGTCCAGACAATAGAGACCGTATAGGGGCTACCTACAAAATTCGTGATAGTTCTGGAAAAAGGCTTACTATATGTTTTTTGGGTCGCTGAATCCGAATTTTTAACTTCCCACCAAAATTTCCCCCGACACCCTCCCCTCATTCCAAATTTTGGTAAAATACCCCCAAAGATGTTTTCTAAAAAAAAAAAAAAAAAAAAAAAAAAAAATCAATTTGTTATTGTTTTAGAGAAAAAGTGTCTAGAAATGAGAAAAGTTGACAAAATTTGCAACAAATAAGATATATGACATTATGACGTTGGATGAATGGGGAGGGGAATTTGTCTCGGAAAATGCGCCGTGGTGCTGCGTTGACTAAGTTGCGCAATTCCACTTAACCACTCAGATCATTTACATTCGCCCTACCGTCTCCCCTCCGAACTTTCCCTATAAGTTTTACTTTAATATTTTTGGGTCGCTGAAACTGATTTTTAACTTTGCACCAACACCCCCCCCCTCCCCCCCCACACACACAATACCCCAAAATAGTTGATTTTAAATTAGAATTTTTTATTGTTTTAGGGGAAAAGTATGTAGAAATTCAGAAAGTAGACAAAATTTGCAACAAATAAGATATATGACAGTACGACGTAGGGTGATCGGGCAGGGAGAGGGCTGCATCGGAACATCCACTGCGGCGCTATGTGCACTAAGTTGTGTAAGTCCAGGCACTAGGGGATTTTACCTGGCAAAATTAATGCCAGCTCTGGATTTCGACTCATTTTATGTTTTTCGGTTCGTTGAATCTGAATTTGTAACTTCCCATCAAAATTTTCCCCCGCAACCCCCCCCCAAAAAAAAAAAATAAATAAAATTAAATAAAATTAAAAAATTGATTTTTGAAAAAATTAGGTTTTTGAGAACAGCGCGGGGAGAATGTTCCGAGACAGCCTTCCCTCTCCTCGTTTATTCTACGTCATAATGTCATATGTCCTATAGGTTGGGAATTTTGTCTATTTTCTGATTTTCTAGATACATTTCCCCTTAAACAATAAAAAATTTAATTTAAAAACAACTATTTTTGTGGTGTTGTGGTGGGAGGGGATTTTGGTGCGAAGTTAAAATTTCTGATTCGGCAACCCAAAAAACTTAAATAAACCTTATAAGGAAAGTTCGGAGGGGAGACGGGAGGGCGAATGTAAACGAT
Source organism: Maratus speciosus (assembly GCA_963932465.1). NCBI lineage: Eukaryota > Metazoa > Arthropoda > Arachnida > Araneae > Salticidae > Maratus > Maratus speciosus. Next base: position 174,898,992 of record OZ010792.1, on the reverse strand, counting down.
CTCAGTAGTGGTTAACTGGAATTGCACAACTTAGTCCACGCAGCACCGCGGCGCATGTTCCCAGACACATCCCCCTCCCCATTCATCCTACGTCATAATGTCATATATCTTATTTGTTGCAAATTTTGTCTGTTTTTTTAATTTCTAGACACTTTTTCTCTAAAACAATAAAGAATTGATTTTTTTAATAAAAAAATTTTTGGCGGCATTTTATCAAAATTTTGGTGGGAAGTTACAAAGTTGGATTCAGCGACGCAAAGAAACAAAAGTAAGCCAATCTCCAAAGCTGCCATTAATTTTGCCAGGTAAAATCCCCTTTTGCCAGGACTACCTGGTAAAATTATCCTTATACAGATCTTTTTTATTATTATTATTCAATAGTTTTAAATACTCAAATTCTTTTGTTTAAGCCTTGCATGCAATGTCGTTCACCCTCAAGAAAAGTGACACACCTCGCAAAAATTCTTTTTGCGTTTTATTCCACTAACAGTCTTGCTACACAAAAGTTTAATCTATACTCATATTATAAAGAGGAAAAAATTGTTTATTTGTCGGAGGTAAGCTCTGGAACTACCGAACCGATTCCAAAAGTAATGGTATCAAAATGATGGTATTAGTCCAACTTAGAACATAGGCTATATCTCATGTCCGTGCCACTGGCCAAAAGGGGGTGCAGAAGCAAAAAACGTTCTAAAAATGCGATTTTTGTGTTACTGAAGGGCCTAGAAACATGAAATTTGGAATGGTAGTTACTTATAAGATACTAATGATCTCTAAGGACATCTCTTAAAAAAATCCAAATTAAAAAGGGGTGAAAATGCGCAAAAAGCGTTCTAAAAAACGTTCTACATGGCGATTTTTACGCAATTTCAGGAAGTACCAAACCGATTTCAAAAATAAGGGTGTCAAAATGATGGTGACAACCCTTGCTCCAACTTAGGCTACATTTTATGTTGGTGCCATTAACCCTAAAGGGTGTGCAGGAGCAAAAAACGTTCGAAATTGCGATATTTATGTTACTGAAGGGTCCAGATACATGGAATTTGGAATAGTAGTTACTTATAAGATACAAATAATCTCTAAGAACATTTCTTAAAAAATTCGAAATTTAAAAGGGGTGAAAATGGGCAAACAGCGTCCTAAAAAACGTTCTAAATGGCGATTTTTACGCAATCTCAAGAAGTACCAAACCGATTTCAAAAATAATGGTATCAAAATGATGGTGGCAACCTTTGCTCCAATATAGGCTACATTTTATGTCGGTGCCACTACCCCTAAAGGGGGTACATGAGAAAAAAATGTTCGAAATTGTGATTTTTGTGTTACTGAAGGTCCCAGATACATGGAATTTGGAATGGTAGTTACTTATAAGATACAAATAATCTCTAAGAACATTTCTTAAAAAATTCGAAATTTAAAAGGGGTGAAAATGCGCGAAAAGATTTCTAAAAAACGTTCTAAATGGCGATTCCTACGCAATTTCAGAAAGTACCCAACACATTTCAAAAGTAATGGTTGGAAATTGATGATGACAGCTCTTGCTGCAACAAAGGCTTTATTTGATGTCAGTGTCACTACCACCTAGTGGTTACAGAAGCAAAAAACGTTCTAAATTGCGATTTTTGTGTTACCGAAGAAATTAGAATCCTGAAATTAGGCAGGGCAGTTATTTATAAGATATAAATGATCTCTAAGAACATATAAAACCGATTTAAAACAGAATGATTGCAAATTGATGACGATAATCATGCTCAAATATAAGCTACATTTTATGTCGAGGGTTTCAGGGGCAAAATCTTTCTAAATTGCGATTTCTGTGGTACTGAAGAGGCTAGAAACTTTCAATATAGCACGTTAGTTAACCATAAAATATAAATGTGCTCTAAGAACAATCGAAAATAAATTCGAAATTAAAAAGGGGTGAAGCGAAGGGAAGGAGCGAAAAGCATTCTAAAAGAGTCCTAAATTACGATTTCTATGGAATCTCAGGAAATAATAAACATATTACAGAATTTATTGGTTGCGAATCAAGAGTGATAGTTTATGATCCTATTCGGGCTATATTTTATGCCGGTGTCACTGCCACCTGGTTGGCAGAAACAACAAGAAAGCCTTTAAAAACATCTAAATTCTGTTTCAATAGAATATTAGGAAATAACAACCAATTTCAATGTTAATGTTGGCAAATTAATGGTAACAGTCTCTTTTTCAACATTTTTCGAGATATTCTCTTTCAACTCTGTTTCGGCATTTTATGTTGGTGCCACTAACACCAGAGAGGTGTTAGACTGTTAGACAAGAAGCTTGGAATTTGACATGATGGTTAATTTGAAGATGTAAATGTGTTAAGATGGTTTCTAAAAAATTCAAAACTTCAAATGAATACTGAAATGAGTGTATGAAATGAGCATAAAAGTCTCAAAATTCTTTCTAAATTATCTTTAATTGGAATTAGTTTTAGTTCTTCTTATTAATTAAAATCTCATTTCTGTCTATTGCACTTTTATAATGAAGTTTAGTTAAACTGTGGCTTAATTTGTAATTTATGAATTATTTCAAAAAGTGTTCTTCTAATAAAAAATAGTCATGCAAATATCACTTGGCATATTTCAACTATTACGCGAGCAAAGCCGCGGGGTTTGCTAGTAAGTTTAGTTATATGGAAAATCGCTTTATTGCGATACTATATGTCTATTCGTGACCACAAGAAGACGGTGGATTGTGCAGGGAGGTAAAATGACTCAATCCTGCAAACCTCATCTATTTCTTTATTCTTGAGGGGTATACGCTGTTATGCATGTTTTTACTGGTGCATGAAATGCTGCAGCTACATGTTCCGAAACTTATTTCTATTAATAAAATATAAATAAACCTTTATTTTATCTTCTTCCATTAAATGTAGTTAAATAATGCACATGTAATTAAAAATAGTGTCTTTTTGACGAAATTTGATTTACCTGGTATTTATCACTAAAATGAATCTTAAGGGCTTAATAGCGTATATCATTTACATTGCAAACCGAGTATATTTATGTGAGTTAGAGCAAGGCAGGATAAACGGCCAGACAGAGAGAGGGCAAGACAAACCGAATTCATATACAATTTCACTATCTTGTAAAATGTTATATAGCATTTTATTCCTTTTCAGCCTCCCGATACGCTATTTCTTTCTTCCAGAAATTAAAGAGTCGTCTTCAAAAAACAACATTACGTTGTATAAGCCAGCCATAAAACAAAGCAGACGTATCATTGTACTGCTAAATACTGTAGTGCAATTTTTTGAACTTCTAAGCACCACACATTTTCAATTTTTATACCGTCGTATTGGGAAAAAAAGTAAATTTAATGCATTTTTTTTTTATTGCATCTCAATTTATTTTTAATATATTAATTTTTTGTAGTTTTTAGTGCCATTTGTATAATTTTCGCAACTCAAGTACACAATTTCTGTAGAAAGTAAAGAAAAAAAAGGTTGGAAAATAGTAATTATATGTTTTTGTTGACATTTTCCTTACAAATGCCGAAAAAAAATGTAATTAAAATACGTGTTATTTTGAAAATACATAAATGAATGATTTCTGATTAAACATGGCCCTATTAAAAACTATATTTAATTTAATTATCTATATTACAAACAAATGAATGCATATGAATCATTGGATAGCCGATTTTTTTTTTCCCTTGGGTGACGACATCTTCTTTTTTGTATTTGTGTAATATTCAGCGATAGCGACGTCATATGAATACTTATATGAATAATATAGATGTTGTTTAAGAATGCATCGTAAATGTGGAATTCTTCAGAGGATGCGAATGACGTCAGTTTATATAATATAAAAAAATCTGTTTTGTCTTAAAACTGATATATATTTTGTACTATCTATACTTATCTACCCTATTTAAATTATAAAGGACAACCATATCTGTGCGTAACGCATACGTCATTTAGCAAATAGCAACACTTTGAAATTTGAAATAAAATCTCGGTTTTGCAATTCTCTCTACTGCAAATTATAAACTTCTAAACATCGCACAGTTTAAATTTTTTGACCGTCATATGAGGAAAAAAATGCTATCTTGAATGCAATTTGTTTGAAAGCTGTATCTCAATTTATTTTTGAGATATTAAATTTTTTGTACTTTTTAATACCATTTTTCTAATCGTGGCAACAAAAGTACCCCATTTCTATTGAAAGTAAAGGGAAAATAGTCAAAAATAGGAGAATACTATATCTTTTTCTTGCCATTTTCTCATAAAACATGAAAAAAAAAAGTTGAAATTAAAATACGAGCTATGTCAAGAATATTGTCTGTTATTCCGCGATAATGACCTCATATACATACTTTTCTATAGACGAAGTTTAAGACTGGATTGTAAAAGTGGATTGCTTTAGCAGATGCAAACGACGTCATTTTATAAAAAAGCGTGTATTTTAAGTCTTAAAACTGAATTATGGTTTGTAGGAGTGCGACATTTTCACTGACCAGCTGCTTTGAAATTCTTCACAGGTGAAAATGTTTCAATTTTGAAAATAATGTAATCGAAATCACACACTGATAAAACGCAATGCTTTACAAAAATTTAGAGTGTCTTTCTAAAAGAGATGTGACATGCAAATAATAGTGATTTATATGATAGAAATTGATGATTATCGCCTGGATGGATTTGCTTTGCCAAGTTAGACAAGCAAACAAATAATTCGAGGTTTAAAATAATATTATGTTCCTGAAGTTTTTGACCAAAACTCTCTCGAACAGCAAAATCTTAATGCTATTCTTTAGGACATTCTACTATAAATTTATCAAAATAACATAATATGGTTAATTTAATTTTTCATAATTTTATATATTATACTAGGGGGCTCTGACCCCTGCAAGCTACGCTCGCCAACCCCCCGTTCAGACACCGCAGAATCTGAAAACACGCTAATCTGATCGGTTTTAAAAATATTAGAGAAGATTGAATTATACTGAAAAAAGATGTGCAGATCTCCCTGCAAACGGGTTTCCATTCAATTCCCTTTGATTGCAAAAATTTAAGGCCGAATCAGTTTATGTTAAGACATCCAATGGTTGTTTTCGTGTTTCATCAAAAAGAATCAGTTAAATATTTGAAAAGAAGCTAAAAAAAATGAATTAAGTCTACAAAGTCTTTGTCTCTCGGTATTTTAAAACAATTTCTATAACAATAGCCTAAGGCATGTGACTATCATCAACAGTTCCGGGCGAACCACTTCGCTTTTTATATTCCAGGAGCCATTTTGTTACTTTAATATTAGTAGGGACAGGTGATAAGTCGCCAAATATTATTCTATCACCATCGTTTCATCTATATTATAACAGTCCAAGTCACGTAACTGCCATAAATAAAAACACTCACATCCCTTCGCTTTTATATGAAAGTGTGGCCCAGATATCATATACGGCCCCATATTGCCGCGATTTTTTTCCGACGCTAATTTGGGAAAACATTAACACCTTAAACAACAACATCCGGCTTACCAAACCAAGCAAAATAACGATACTATGGCGCCAGTTAAGTACCCGTTGCATATATGACATTGGCGTCAGAAAAAAAATCGCACCAATATGGGTCCGTATATGACCTATGTGTCAAAAGTTTTCTATTTTGATTAAAAAAAAAAAAAAAAAAAAAAAAAAAAAAAACTTTTTCGAATAAAACTACATAAAAGTTTCCATCGTCGCGTCGCAAAGAACTCTTGGTACTGTTACGCTAGCCGGGTGCAAATCTCGCCAATAGCTTTTTTGCAACTCGGCAGTTAGCATTTTTTTTTTTTCGAGTGGTAAATTAAAACATTGCTTTGAAGTTGAAATTAAATGTCATGGTTTGTTACATCATTTAGTATTTGGCCAGATGTCATATAGGGTTTGGCGTGTTTTTTTTTTTTTTTTTTTTTTTTTTTTTTTTTTTTTTTTTTTTTTTTTAACGAAAATTTGGCGAAAACGCCGTTTTCGAATACCAGTTACATATGTATTTTTGGTACTACTTAGTTATCCCGTCGAACAAAAAACTATCACCTAACTATAAGATTAAATGCCAATAATGGTTGATCGTAAATGTCACATTCACTTGACTTTAAGCAAGTTCCACTCTTTTACGTCATCGAGTGATTTTTATTTCGACGTTTTATTTGTATATTTATTAATGTTATACTATTTTATTTGTTCTTTCGTTATTTAAAATAAAAGTTATGTCAATTTGTATAATTTGGCGAGTGGTTTGGCAATTTATATAATTTGATGAAATAGGTCGACGGAATAACTTAGTAGAACCGCATTTTTTAATTATTTTCTATTATTTTTAAAAGAATATAACCAAAAACGTAACTAACTATAGAACAAAACAATTTATGTAAGTTAAAAAAAAGAAAATAAAGTAAATAAACATTTATTATTAAATATACAATAATAGCCGGGTTACCATGTCAACCAAAATAATGCCATTTTGGCGCCATTAGGTACCCCGGTGCGTATATGACAATATTTTTCGTTTCGTTAAAAGAAAAAAAAAGTGAAAGCCATTTATTTTAAATGGTTCAGTTTGTATTAAATAAAAGGATAATGAAATACAAATTGAATTATGAATAAAAGTAACATGATACATTTCTTAGCATATATTTAAAGGGAGGCCAAACTGGTCGCCAAATTAGTTTAAAATGGTAACCTTATCTAAAATTTGAAAAAAAAAAATCTGTTATGATTAAAATTTTCGTTGCCATCATTAGAGAAGAGTATATAAAATTAGAATAAATTAATATTTCTAAAACTAATTCAAATTTAAAAATTCTAATACCAGTTTTGAGATCCTCGAATCAATACGGATTTTTGGTGTTATTTTCATCGCAAAGTATTCCGTATTATAGGAGCAATCGCCTTGAAACATAATCAGTTGTTTAATCAGTCGTTTCATAGAATCGTTACATAAATTCGTTTCATAATATCCGTTTCATTAGGATTTTATATATATAGGGTAGATATATTTGAAACAGAAGTGTGTTTTTTAGTCATCTGCCCTAATCTTTCTGCTAATCCAATTTTACTATTTTTTTTCCTTTTAATTGAAATTTGTTCATTTGTAGATGTGATCGCACTATCTGTTTTTTTTTAATATCACCAATTTTATATTTAATTTTAAAAGCATTTTATGAAATTTCTTCAAAATGTGAAAATTAGATAGTTTTCATTATTGCAGACAAGAGAGAAATAATGAGGTATTTTTATCATTATTCATGCAATTTTGGATAAAAATTCAAAATTGTTGATAAAAATTGTTGTGTAGGGTTTAGTGGCGCAAAATTCCATTAGGAGCATTATATTATATTAGGGGAATAATAACGGAAAATGACATACTGCTTTTGAAAACACGCATTTTTCCTCATAAATTTTCTATATTGTTTTTCCTTCTGCATGTGTACTGATACTAAGTTTCAGACACTAGGCGAAATGCTTATTTAAGTGAAAATGAAGTCATATTTAAAAGAAAATGGTTATTCTCTTAGATAAATCTAAACATTTTAACGCAAACGCGTCTAAAAAACATAAATTACGGAAATTTTTACTATCCGGAATTGAGATTAGAATCTCACGTAAAGAGTGCGTCTGTTCACATAAAAGTTGTTGCTGACAATCGTGACTTCAAGTTTTGAGTTAAAATGATTTTTAAATGATCAAACAAAATACATTTTTTTTAATATGATGAATATGGATATGAGAAGTGCGTATGCAAATTTTGAAAAGGTGAAAATTGCTGATTTTCATTTCGGAATACCAAGCATAGGAGCGTCAATTGATAACCATATCCTAATAACTGATCTTTATTATATTTTACTGATTACGTGTCTATCTGTATTATAAAGAACAAACGTATCTGTGCGTAACGCTGACGTCATTTTGCGAATGGCAACACTTCACGATCAAATTTTGGTCTTGAAATTTTCGAATAAATAAAATAATATAACTAAAACACAAATTTAACAGACATGTATAAGCTCTGAAATTATCGGAATATAAAAAGATGCCGTAAGTAGCAAAATCTTTGGTAAATAAGTCTTAGCAAGCGGCTAATAAGAAAATATCTCTTTTGATAAATTTCAAAAGTTTATTGCATATAAAAAATTATTAGTTTTCACCTATATTCTGTAACCCGGGAAGCCAGGGTAGGATCCCTTAGTATATGTAAAATCCTAATGAAACGACTTTATGAAACGAATATTATTAAACGCCTGAATTGAAACGATTCTATGAAAAGACTGTTTAAACAACTGATTATATTTCACGGCGATTTCTCCTAAAATATGGAGTACACTGCAATGAAATTAACACCAAGAAACCGTATTGTTCCACAGTTCTCAAAACTGGTATTAGAATTTTTAAATTCGAATTAGTTTTCGAAATATTAATATTTTTCTAATTTTAAATAATATATTTTCTTTAATGATGGCAACTCAAATTTTAATCATAACAGATTTTTTTTTCATATTTTAGAAAAGATTATTATTTTAAACTAATTTGACGCAGTTTGGCCTCCCTTTAATGTATGCTAAGAACATTTTTTTTTTTAAATTTCATTATCATTTTATTTAATACAAAACTTTCATTTAAAACTGACACATTTAAAATTAATGGCTTTCACTTCTTTCTTTTTTTTAAACGAAACATAAAGAAAAATATTAGTCTCAAATGTCATATACGCACCGCGGTACCTAATTGTCGCCAAAATGGCGTTATTTGGCCTGACATGGTAACCCGGCTGTTGTTGCTTCTTCATTAATAAATGCTTATTTACATTTATTTTCTTTTTATATAAACGAAATATGTTATAAATTATTTTGTTCTATAGTTATTAATTAATTTATTTTTATTTATTTTTATTTCATTTTAAAAATAACACAAAATAATTTAAATATATGTAACTGGTATTCGAAAACGAGGTTTTCCCCTAATTGTCGTAAAAAAAAAAAAAAAAAAAAAAAAAAAAAATCACGCCAAACCCGGTGCTTATATGACGTCTGTGTTGAATATTAAATAACGCAACAAATCGTGAAATTTAATTTCCAATTCAAGGCAAATGACCAATATCGCCAAATTATACAAGCTGGCGTAATTTTTATTTTCAATAACGAAAGAAAAAATAAATTAGTATAAAAATACAAATAAAAATAAAGCGTCGAAATAAAAATCACTAATAGGCGTAAACATGTGTAAGTTCCTTACAGTCAAGTGAACATGACATTTACAATCAACCATTATTGGCATTTAATCTTATAGTCTGGCGATAGATTTTTGGTCGACGGGATAACAAAGTAGTACCGTTTTAATTTACCATCCGAAAAGAAAAAAATGCTAACTGCCGATTAAAAAAAAAAAAAAGCTATTGGCGATATTTGAATCCAGCTAGCATAAAAGTACCAAGAATTCTTTGCGATCATGGCAACTTTTATGTAGTTTTATTCGAAAAAATAACTTTGATTCTTTGATCAAAATAGAAACCTTTCTTATGAAAAGCGAAGGAACTGTTGATGATAGTCACATGACTTAGGCTTTATTATAGAGATTGTTTTCAATTCTAAAAGCAGCACAAAGAAAAATATTTCCTAACGATTACAAATTTATTTACACATGGCTATTAAAAACAGAAAAAAAAAACTTTAGAATTACTATTAAATGAATACGTGTTAAAAGCAGGAAAATATTGAAATTATGTCTTGAAAATTGTATTTACACGTGGATATTAAAAGAGAAAGGAAACTTTAAAATATTAAGTACATTAATATGCGTTTAACCCTTTCAGGGGCAAGGTACTGCTATTCTTAAAATGTTGAAATCACTGAATGGCACCAAAATTTAGAAACAAATTTCGAAATATGAAAATGCTTTTGTTCACTTACTTAATAAAAGGAAAATTTTCATTCCAATATTCTGGTGCCAATGCAGCATTTAAGAATTAAAATTAAGTGGTCCAAAAATGAACCACAGCCCTTGTAGGGGTTAAAGCAGTAAATTTTAGTAATTGTATTTTGTCAATAGTTTTATAACGCTGTTAAAAAATACCTTCGGCAAAGACTCTGTTTTCTTAATTCATTTTATTTTAGTTTCTTTTCAAATGTTTAACTTATCTTTGTTAATCAAGCACAAAAACAACCATTGGATATCTTAATAGCAACTGATTCGGCCATAAATTTTCGAAATCAAAGGGAATTGAATGGAAACCCGTTTACAGAGAGATCGCTATAGATTTTTTCATTATAATTCAATCTTCTCTAATCTTTTTAATACCGATCAAATTAGCGTGCTTTTAGATTCTGCGGTATTTGAATGGGGGTTGGCGAGCATAGCTTGCTGGGGCAGGGCCCCCTTAGTATACATATATATTTCTTTCATCGAGGGCGACACTGAATTCTAATAAAAACAGAATTTCCCATTTGTTATTTTTATTTTTTTTTCAGAATTTTTTTTTGCTTTAAAATTATATATATATATATATCTTCCATTAAAAAAATATACGTATAAATCCAGTATACATTTTTAATTAAGTAAAATAATATTATTTTTTCACTAAATCAATATATTACTTTATCACAACACAATTTATTGCTTTTCGAATTTATATATATTGTTAGTTATAAAATAAATTAAATTAAGGTATTTGAAAACTTATCTTTTATTGCTTTTTCAAAGAATAAAATATTCCCATTCACGATATTTATTTAGCTATTATCTCATTAGTAAGCATTTGCAACGATAATGAGATTTGTTTATTTTTACTCTCTGATTTCATTATAGTGCTTTATGATAAGCCAAGACAAAAGAAATACAATTTAAATTCAATTTGGAAATACGTTCTATTTTTATTTTTGAGAATAAATTGTAAAGTAAAATTAAGACTATGATAAATCGTACTATTTAACTACAAGTTTTCTTGATCAAAATCAGTTTCATTAAAGTAACAGTTTTGAAATGCAATAACAATTCATGTTATGTAGTTGAAAATATAAAAGTATACGCAAAAAGATATATTGTAAATTTAATCATTATGAATTTGTGGTTTTACAGGCTTAAATTTATCTGGAATAGGATTGTGGATGTTATGACTTCATGTAAGAATATGAAAATCTAACAGTATAAGCAGATTGCTTTTTCAGAAAAACTCGTCTATATGCACTAAATTATTCATCATTTTTTTAACAAATAATTTCCGAGGTCGTAGAAAATAATTTTTTCTCCGTGAATTCTTCGCGAAAGTCTAAAAAAGAGGGAGAAATTCTGTTAATTCCTAGCAAGCTAACGTATTTGTTCTATTAAGGGTGTTCTCAAATCCAAAAGGGCAACTTTCTGACATAAGTTTTAATTTATTTTTGTTCGAAAATTCCTGAAACTAGCTGATGTTAATCGAGCTGTTTTTTCTTCTCTCTTTTTTTTTTTTTTTTTTTTTTTTTTTGCAAATGCAATAGATTTTTCAGAAAATAGGGTCAAAGTGGCCGTTTTGAACCGAATTCCGCGTGAAAGTAGAATAATCACTCAAGAGCGGGCGAAAAATGTGTTTTTCACGTGATCGAAATCACTTATAACTCAATGGGTAATTGGTGGATCAAAAAATGGAAAAAACAGCTCAATTCCAAATCGCTTCTATGGCCAGGCTTTCCAATTTTATATATTTCCGTTAAAAAATAAATTTGTAAATGTGCCAGAACGTTTTGCGCTTGTTGAGCAGATCAATTAAGAACAGCCTTAATATTAATTCCGAATTCATTCTAAAAACAAAAAACTAAAAATTCTATAAATTAAAATTTCTAGTTTAAAAAAAATTAAAATAAAATAAACCAACAACAAAACGTTAGAAACGTTTTGAAGAAACGTGTCCCAAAGAAACATTTTGGAATTTAAAAATAATTAACAATTAATTTTCTGATTCATTAAAAATATTCGCAATTTAATTTTTTAAAGTTATAAAATAAAATGTTCATATTTAAAATACGTTTAAAACGAACACATTTAAAATAGACAGATTATTAAAATATTTAACGGTCAAAAAATATATTTTATTAAAAAAAATATTAAATCATAAAAATATGATATTCATATTTTACATCTACCAATCCACATAAAAGCATTTATAATTCAAATTTTTATCCCATTTTAATACTAAAGAATTAACACTCCATACACAATCTCATTAAAGATAAAATATTCCCGAAATTAACTTCAAAATCCAAAGCTTTTTAAGGAAATTAATCAAGCCATACTAATCTGAGGGTAAAGCATTTACTTCAAACTGTTTCATTACTGTAGAAAGGCATTCTCGTAACACTAAGGTAGTTCGTTCGATCCCAAGGTCAAGCAACTTTTATTTTATCCCAATTTTCTTCAATTGGCGTATATTTCTCTCCTGTAATGGAGCAAAAAAAAAAAAGTCGTCTATTAACGGAAGTATCTTAATAGAACTGCTGTCAAAAACCTTTCCGTGAATTGAAGAAAGGATTTCTGAGATTTTGTAGTTCGAATTTTTGCATCAATAAGTTTTTAACTAGCAGGGATGACCGAGCTAAGCTCAATTAAAATTAGCCTTGTGTTCAATTCGATATTTCATTCTCACTGTATCATTCTTGATGTTTAGATACAATTGGCTTGATCCTGAGACATTGTGATCCAAAATGACTCACTAACCAATTTTTTTTCGAACATGCGACCTAATCAATGCTCTTCTCGAACGCGAAAACGATAGAATAGAAAATTTAGTCAAAATCGTTAAAATCGTTTTATAGAGAAAATTAGCTTGACCAACGGTCACCCAAAAGGGACCCACTACTCTAAATCCATCGAACATATGACCTATCCCAATGGTCTTCTCATGACCAGAAACTATATAACATAAACTTTTCTCAAAATCGTTTGAGTCGTTTTTTAGATACAATTATCTTGACCCACAGTGACCCAAAAATGACCCACTAATCTAATATTCTCGAACATGCGAATTAGCCCAATGGTGTTCTCATGCTAAGAAACGATAAAATACAAAATTTTGTCAAAATCGTTTGAGTTGTTTTTTAGATACAATTATCTTGATACACAGTGACCCAAACGTGACCCACTAAACGAATTTTCCCAAACATGTGATTTAGCCCAATGATCTTCTCATGTTCAGAAACGCTATAATACAAAATTTTGTCAAAATGTTTTGAGCCGTTTTTTAGATACAATCATCTTGACCCACAGTGACCCAAAAATGTCCCAGTAATCGAATTTTCTTGAACATGTGATTTATCCCAATCATCTTCTCATGCCCAGAAACGGTATAATACCAACTTTTGTCAAAATTGGGTAAGTCTTTTATTAGATATAGTTAGCTTAACCCACAGTGACCCCAAAATAACACACAAATCTAATTTTCTGAAAATGTGATATAGCCCAATAGTCTTCTAATGCCCAGAAAGGTATAATACAAAATTTTGTCAAAATCGTTTGATTCGTTTTTTAGATACTATTAGCTTGACCCACAGTAACCCAAAATGACACACAAATCAATTTTTCTCGAACATGTCTCTTAGTCAAATGGTCATCTCGTGCCGAGAAGCGGTATATTACAATAGCGGTATATTATTATTTTGTCAAAATATTTTGAGCCATTTTTTATATTCAATTAGCTTCAAACCGGACCCATTGTGACCCAAAAGACCCACTAATAAAATTTTCTTGAACATACGACCTAGCCCAATAGTATTCTGATGCCCGAAAACGATAGAATATAAAATTTCGCCAGAATCGTTAGAGCCGTTTTCTAGATAAACTTAGCTTGACCCACTGTGGCCCAAAAATGAGCCACTAATTGAATTTTCTCTAACATGTGACTTAGCCCATTGGTCTTCTCGTAATCCAAAACAGTAGATTAGAAAATTTATTCAAAATCGTTAGAGTCGTTTTTTAGATAAATATAGCTTGACCCGAAGTGACCCAAAAGTGACCCATTAATAGAAATTTCTCGAACATGTGACCTCGCCCAATACTTTTCTGGTGCCTAAAAACGGTTGTATATAAAATTTAGTCAAAATCGACTGAGCAGTTTTTTGGATGAAATTAGATTGACACTCACCCATTATGAGCCATTAATGACCCACTAATCGAATTTCCTCGAACATGTGACTTGGCCCAATGACCTTCTCATGCTCAGAAACGATATAATACAAAATTTTGCCGTAATTTTTGAGCCATTATTTAAATTACAATTTCCTTGACCCTCAGTGACCCCAAAATGACCCACTAATGGAATTTTCTCCAACACGTGCCTTAGACCAATTGTCTTCCCATACCCCAGAAACTATATAATACAAAATTCTGTCAAAATATTTTAAGCCTTTTTTTTAGATTTAATTATCTTGACCCTGACCCATTGTGACCCAAAATTACCCACACTGTAAAAAAAAATTTGTAAAGTTACTAAAATTTTTCTAGGAAACTGGGATTCCAGGAACTTTTTATGTAACGGCAACAAGAAAAATTCCTGTAACAGATGCTGTTACAGAAATTTTTGCTGTTGCCGTTACATAAATAGTTCCTGGAATCCCAGTTTCCGAGCAATATGTTAGTAACTTTACAGATTTTTTTTTACAGTGCACTAATCGAATTTTCTTGAACATGCGACCTAGCCCAAATGTATTCTCGTGCCCGAAAACGATAGAATACAAAATTTTATCAAAATCTTTAGAACCATTTTCTAGATAAACATTGCATGACCCACAGAGACCCATGGTGACCCAAAAATGACCCACTAATCGAATATTCTCTAACATGTGACTTAGCCCATTGGTCTTCTCGTAATCCAAAACAGAAGATTAGAAAATTTAGTCGCAATCGTTAGATCCGTTTTTTAGAAAATATTAGCTTGACCTGAAGTGACCCAAAAATGAGTAATTGAAATTTCTCGGACGTGTGACTTAGCCCAATATTTTTCTCGTGCCCAAAAGCGGTTGGATATAAAATTTTGTCAAAATCGATGGAGTCTTTTTTTAGATATAATTTACTTGACCTTGACACATTATGACCCAAAATGTACCATTAATCGAATTTTCTCGAACGCACTACCTACCCCATTGGTTTTCTGGTTCCCGAAGTTGGTAAAATACAAAATTTAGTCAAAATCGTTCGAGCAGTTTTTAAGATAAAATTTACATACACACACATACACACACATTTTTTTCTCGCATTACACTGTAAAAAAAAATCTGTGAAGTTACTAAAGTTTTTCTAGGAAACTTGGATTCCTAGAACCTTTCATGTAACGGCAACAACAAAATTTCATGTAACTTCTTCATGTATCTTCTTCTGATAGCACTTTCTAAAGGATGTATCTAAACTCTTGGACAAAATTTTAAGGGGTGATACACTGTAAATATATATATATATATATATGTAAAATTACTAAAGTTTTTCTAGGAAACTGGGATTCCTAAAACCTTTTATGTAACGGCAACAACAAAACCTCATGTAACAGACAAACTTTTGCGCCGAAAATCAAAAAATCTGTAAGGTTACTAAGAATTTTTTTAGAAACTGGGATTCCGAGAACTTTTCATGTAACTGCAGCCAGGGTTACAAATAAAAGTTTAGTAAGATTACTGAAATTTTAGCACATTCATTTGTAAAGTTACAGATTTTTGTAGCTTTACAAAAACTAGTTTTGTAGATTTGCAGCTTTTTTCGTACAGTTACAGGAGAAAGTTTAGTAAGCATGTAACTTTAGATCTGTAGAACTACAGATTTTTTTACAGTGTATAGTATAAGATTTATATTGCAAAAAGACAATAAAACGCTTTCATTTTTCCAAATTAACATATTCCAATATGTCATAACAGACAAATTTATTTTATGATGATATTTTTGAGTTTTTACAACAGTGGATATTATACAAAACCTTCAGATAATTATTTTGTATTGAAAGAAAATATATTTTTCTATGTTGATTCTTTTTTAACAACAGGCTTTATCAGATAGTGACAAAAATTATTTATGCATTTTTACTTATTCCGAGATGCAATAACTTTTTATTAAAATCACACTAAAACTTTTTGATAAATAGATCATAGAAATGAGAAAACTTGGATAGCAAAAATTAGTTACATTAGTTTAAAAATTTTAAAAAAAAATGCATCAACTTGACAGTTTCAAAACGTTACATTTAATCAGATATTGCTAACACAGAAAACGATAAACGAAAACGAAAACATAATTCGATAAATACTTTATAAAAGCAATATAAATTTATAGAATTTCAAACTTTAATGAATTTTTAAGTGTTTCAAGGTGTTTGAATCTCTCTATTCTAAAAAAAAAGTAACTACCGCTGTCACCGCCGCCGCCGCCGGTTTTGAATTTTTTGTGACCGGAGGTTTTTCTTCGTTAATATTAAGAAAAATAGTGCATACAAAAATATGAAAATCGGTGGTTTTATACAGAAATGTTTGATAAACACGCTGATGTAGACAGTTTTCAAATCGAAGCATTATTTTAAGAGATATTTAATGCTAAAGTTGGACAAAATCGTTCCACTAAAAAAGTTTTATAGCAACAAAAACTATACATGGCAGTGTAATCATTTTTAGATCATTTTATGCGTTAGAATTTGCCGGAGTGCAGATTGCATTAATTTTTTTTATTTTGACTCATTTTTTCAGGTTTTATTTCTATCTTAAATTCAAATTTTCAGCATTTCTAGAGATATTTTTTACAGATTTTAGAAAATTGTACTAATTTAAACCGTTGCCAACTGTATAAAAAGCGCAAGCAATAATGTTTGCTTCAAATTAAAAATTTATTTACACGTGACTATTATAAACAGGAAAAAACTTTCAAATTAGAATTAAATAATTACGTATAAAAAGCAGGAACTTATTAAAAATTACGTCATAAAAAGTATACACGTGAATTTTAAAAGATAAAGGATATCGTAAAATAATAAATTCATTAACAGGAGAAGTCTTGGGAGAAATTACGTCATATTTACGTCACATTATAGTTATTACATAAAATGAACAGAAAATAATATTGCAAAAAAGTTTAAATTTAGAAATTGCGCTAGACATTTATTTAATATTTTGAGAGGATCTTTTCAACTATTTTTGTTAGGAAAGCGCAAATAATATTTCATTGCTAACAAAAGTACTTTCACGTGATTATTTAAAAGAGAAAGAATAGCTTGGTCAAAATTACGTCAGATTAAAAACGATTAATTTAAAATGTCTCATTTAAAAGAACTTTCTTTTTGCTTTGTTAAAAAATACCAGGAGACAAAGACTCTGTTTACTTAATTCTTTTTATATTGGCTTATTTTGAAATGTTGTTACACGTGTCTACGTCATCCAGTTATTTTTATTTCGACGTTTTATTTGTATTTTTATTAATGTTGTACGAATTTATTTGTTCTTTCGTTATTTAAAAAAAAAATTATGCCAATTTGTATAATTTGGCGAGTGGTTTGGCGATTTATATAATTTGGCGAGTGGTTTGGCGATTTATATAATTTGGCGAAATGCGTCGACGGGATAATCAAGTAGTACCGCAGCGGATTTGGCGTTAAAATTCCCCAAACAAAGAGAAATGAATAGAAATTCGTTTATAGGGAGATCGCCACTGTTTTTTAAATTATAATTCAATCTTTTGAAATCTTTTTAAAGCCGATCAAATTAGCATGCATTTAGAGCCTGCGGTGTCTGAACGGGGGTTGGCGAGCGTAGCTCGTAGGGGGCCGAGCCCCCTAGTTTAACAAAAAATTGTAATTTTTGCAAAGGATCAAAATTATAAATTCCCAATGTTTGTTTTTTTTTTTTAAATAAAAAGACAGGCGATTGGTAAAAACAACAATAAATAATTGCAACACACATGATAGATTTCAATTTTTTTATTTTAAAAAAATAATTATTTTCACGAGAGAAATGTTACTTAACCGCTTAATACTTGGACAAAACATAAAAAAGTACCCATTTTTTTGTTACAGAAATTCAGTAGTCATAAGGTTTCTAAATGAATTATGCAATTAGTTTTTATTTTATTTTATTTTTTTATTTTTTAAAGCCGAATAAAAGTATGTAAAACAAATTCACATTTGCAGAATAGCCATTATGCGAGAATTCTGTGTCTTAATGTTTGTTTTACACCAAAGAAATCAATTCAAATAAGATCTTTCTTTTATTCTTAGACATATTCTTTTATTTTATACATTTCTTTCACATTTTAGATCTTTATTTATCGTAATCACACACATTTTTAAAATAATATTTAAAATAATATATATATTCATTAAATTTAGTTTATTGCCGAAACGTCAGTGAAGGCTTACTGTGGAGACCCGAAAAGTATTTGGATTCCGTCTGTTCGTTCGTTCGTTCGTTAGTTAGTTAATTAGCTTATTATTTAGTCTCTCTGTCCACGATAACTGCCGTAAAAAGCATCCGATTAGCTTGAAATTAAGGATGCATGTTGTTGAGGTCCCGGATTTAGCTGTATAGTTTTTTGTTAAATTTGGTTCATTCGTTCGGAATATATAGAACATATTATTTTGCGCCTTAATGCTTTCCTATAGCAATTCAGCCGATTTTTCCATTTTTATTTGTTGAAAGGAAATGGCTCATATGATTGAAAGATTTAAATGATAAATTATGGATGATGGAATTTCCTAATTAGAACCATACATTATTCATATTAGTTTGAAATTATGTGTATACATTTATCAGAGTTTTTAAATTCGGTGTATAATTTATGGAGGGATTTTATATATGTGTTCCAATAATATAAAATATTTTCTTTTAAAATTAACTTTTTTTTTAATGCACATATTTGATTGTCTTAATTTTCTTTTAAGTGTTGCCTAGCAACGGAACTACACCTAAAAATATCGGAAATATGAAAGTATGCGTAATTGTTTGAAGTCAAATCAACGGCGAACGGATGAATTAATGATTTTGTGTCTTTGCATATAGATGGAATTTACCCCCAGAAATAAAGAAAGGCTATGTTCCATTGATTTTGTTCAAATTTTTCTCTTTTAAATTAAAAAGTTCATTATTTTCATAAGGAATAAATTCACATTTTGCTATAAAATTTAGCTTTTTGTTTGTTTTGTTTTTTTTTTTTTTTTGTTTTTTTTTTGTTAACCGTTGCCAAGAAAATCCGATCCCGGAATAATAATTTATCCTAAACAGTTAAATTTGATTGAAAGATTTTCATGTGCAAGAGAAGATTCATGAAATAAAAAAATAGACATTAATACGTCTTCATATTGGAAATAAAACGAAAATACGAAAAGAAGGTGAATTTGATCTCATATTTAAAAAATAAAACGAATACCCTTTGAGGGTGAAATAAAAGGGGCTTGTGTTATGATATTAAAAAAATTATTATTAATTTATTATTTTTAAAAAAATGTTACTAATATCTCATGGTTTATCGTCTGCACACAGCTAACAGAAATGTTTAATTTTTAATCGAAAATTTCAATGAAAAAAAAGATTTTTGAAAAGCAAATTGATAATAAAAGTTAAATGTAAGCAACACAAAATTATCGCTGCCGAAAGTGACGTCATTGTATCGGAAAATAAATATTTTAATTCTTAAAAACCAAATATTAACTAGATTGCCTGAAAAAATATTTTTTGACGAGTGTTACTTCTTAATGCCGCATCATTTCAGAAAAATATGAATGGAAATTATTTTATTTTTAAAAGGAAATTTTCATTCATAAAATATAAACTTTTAATATAATTGTGTCAAAGTAAATCATTTTCTGTCTATCAGTATTGAAAAATAAGGCTCGGAAGTGTAAAAATAAATCTAAGATTTACGATAACCAAAGCGCAATCAATAAAAAGTTACATATGTAAATTAATGAGACCACGGGGGGTTCAAGGGTGGCGGAGCGCCCCTGAAGATGAAAACTTCGTATTTTTTACTCATATAAATAATTACATAATTTGAAAACTTTAAATTGCGGTTTGGAGGAAATTGAATATTACTTGAGTGTGTCTAAAAACAATGACGTGCAGAGCTGACGTTGAGGTTCCTGATCTGCAGATTTACTAGCTAATATTTTTTTGAGTGTGATATATTTCGAAATATGCAATTTAAATTCGAGCATCACAATCAGCGCAAAAAAACAACCAAACGGACACGCTAATATTCAAAAGACTTCTCACGGAAATGCCATTTTAATTTTTCTGGTTTCAGAAGTTTTTCTAGCAATTAAATCTTCAGCCAGGAAATAAGACGGGCACGACAAATAACGAACGACACCACAGCCCGCGATATTGACGGGATCGAGAATTATGGGGTTAAGAAGATTTTACGATTTCGCATAAGCAACTTTCTTCTGTAGGCGCGTTTTTGACGCTTGAAACGAAGCGAGTCGGCAATAACAGTCAATCAAATGATTGGAAATCAGACGATGGAAAAGCCTTTTCCCGAACAGCCAATGAAATGATTGGAAAACGAAAAAGTTCCTTTCAAAAACTGGACATAGGACAGTCGCAAGCGATTTTTGTCGTTTGGAATTTTTACGTGTAATAACACTTTTAGTAGAATAAGTTTTATATTTCTCATACTTATAAAAGCTAATTTAAAATTAAAAAAAATATATACTTTACATTTAAAATCCTGATTACTTAAATGTTTAAGTTCATCAGTCTCTAAAAGGTAATTTTTGTTTTAAAGCAATTGCATTTCACATTATACGAAAACCTATTAAGTTAAATTAAATAGTAAATTAAATGTCAAACAATATTATCCGAGATAAGAAATAATAAAAAAAATAACGAAACCCAATAAGAATAGTTTTTTTTATCTGCATGGTAATAGGATTACATGGTTTCTTTAATACGATACAATTCTGTTTTATAAAATTTATTTGTAAAAGAACGATCTGTTCATTTAATAAGATTTAAATTAAACTGAAATTTGATAGCATGAAAACTCTTAATTCAAAAATTTTACTATTTGTGTTTAACTATTATATAGTTTGATATAAGAATTCCTAAAACTTGTAAAAGAAAATAAAATCAAATTAAGTTTTAAATACTTTAGTCTAGGAAAGTAATTATTTTCAAATGTAATTAATTCTATTTTTTACACGATTCCAAAACTTCATGAAAGAAAGTTTCAAATGAAAAAAAATACATGAACAGTGATTTGAAATAAAAAAAGTTTTTCATAATAATACTTTTAAAACCATTTTGAATAATGAAACTGATTGCTTACAATAAATTATAAAAAAAAATTATATTTGAAATTACTTCCATGCAGTTTTATAATTTAACTTGTTACTATATAAAATATATACATTATTAAATGTCTGTAAATAAGTATTCAATAATATTGTATGTAACGAAATTAAATGTAAAAATATGACATCTGTGTAATACATATTAAGCATATTAATGCAAAATAAATTCAAATAAATATCTGTCAATAAAATCGCAGTTACTTGTCAAGATAATAATTTTTGTTCTCTAATTCGTGCAATAAATTCATGCTAAAAGAAATCTTTCAAAGTGTTTAGAATTTAACGGAAAATTGTATTTTAGCAAAGGATCAAAACTATAAATTCCCAATTCTTTGTTTATATATATATATATATATATATATATATATATATATATAAAGAAATGCGATTGGTAACAACAACAAGAAAATAAATAGTTGCAGCACACATCATAGGTTTCATGTTTTTATGTATAAAAATATTTATTTTCATGAAAGAAATGTTACATAAGAAAATTTTACGTTTCCGCATCATTTTTGTGGAATCGGTTTACGCTATTATAAAAATAACGCAGTTAATTAAAGGTAACTATATGTTAACATATACTCCTTCTTAATAGAATAAATTTTATATTTCTCATACTTATAAAAGCTAATTTAAAATAAAATATTTTATAAACTTTACATTAAAATCCTAATTAGTTAAATGTTTAACTTTATCAGTCTCTAAAAAGTTATTATTATTATTATTTTTTTTTAAGCAATTACATTTCATGTTACGTTATACGGAAACCTATTAAGTTAACTTAAATACTAAATTAAATGTCAAACAAAATTATCCGGGATAAGAAATAACAAAAATTAAAGAAACTCTGAAAGAATATTTTTTTTAACTCTGAGATAAATATATTTTCTTTAATACGATACTATTCTGTTTAAAAAAAAAATGTGTTTATAGAAAAAAAAAAAGATCTGTGGATGAAATAAGATTTAAATTAAACTGTAATCCGATAACATGAGAACTCTTAATTGCAAAATTTTCCGTAAGTTTCACGATTTGTGTTTAACCATGATATAGTTTGATGTAAGAAATGCTAAAGCTTGTAAAAGAAAAAAAAATCAAATTAAGCTTTAAATACTTCAGTCTAAGAAAGTAATTATTTTCAAATATAAAACTTTTTTTATTTTTTACACGATTCCAAAACATCAAAAAAGAAAGATTTAAATGAAAAAAAAAAAAAACATGAACAGTTATTTTAAGTAAAAAGGTTTTCATAATAACACTTTTAAAACCATTTTGAAGAATAAAACTAATTACAATATATTACTAAATAAATAAATAAATAAATAAATATATTTGAAGTTACTTTCCATGTAGTTTTTTAATTTAAATTGTTATTATATGAATGTATATATATATATATATATATATACAGGGTGTCTCAAAAGGTCGTTTACAAACTTAACATGCTGGTCTGTCATATCATGAGGAACAAGATTTACATAGGAACTTGTGTTCGAAAATGCAACCTGCGACCGCTACGAGACGATGAGCGCAAGTGTGGACGGGACGAAAGATAGGATATAGAAAGAGATATTAATATAAATTTTATTAAATAACATGGCTTAATTTACAGAATGTGCTCAAAATTCATTCCATTCATTCCAAAGCATGTTTCATAACGTCGAAACATGGATTCACGGACCCGTTCAAAATGGGCAGGTATGATACGGACTCATACCGCCACTTCCAAGATCCTGGCGAGATATCCATGTCTGATTCTATGGGCGTATCATACACCATGGACTTCATACCCCACAGATAGAAATCCAGATGAGTCAGGTCAGTGGATCGCGGTGGCCATGCGACTGGTCCACCTCTGCCAATCCAGCGATTAGGATATGTCCTATACAGGTATTTTCGCACAGTGTATCTAAAATGAGCAGGTGCTCCATCATGCTGAAACCAGATGTTTCGGCGTGTTGCGGCTGGAAAGTCACCTATCAGATCCGGCAAGACTCTTTCTAAGAAAATGCGATAGGTATTCCCGTCGAGTGTTGAGATAGTAGGTTAGGGCCAATTAACATGTCACCGAAAATATCAGCCGAAACGTTTACGGCAAAACGTTGTTGACGTGCATGGGCACGTGTAGACCTTGGATTTTCATATGCCCATATGTGCATGTTGTGCAGGTTCAGGACACCGTCCTGTGTAAAACAGCATTCATCCGAAAACAAAATCCACGATGGAAAATCCGGCTGTGTGACCCGTTGTTGCAAATACCAGCGGGCGAATGCAACGCTTTGGGGATAATCGTCAACGCACAGTGCCTGTATTATTTCTAAATGGTAAGGGTGTCGCGTGTCCTCATGCAATATGAACATAATGCTGGAACGATGGACACCCAAGATGCGTTCGCTTGTTCGGAGACTTGGTTGCGGGTTCCTGTGAAATTCCCGTAGCACGGTTTCCTCTACGACAGACGTGCGTCTAGTGCGTACTCGACCGATGTGACTACGTACTTGGAAAGCTCCTGCTCGCAATCTGCGGTGAAATTGTCCAAACAAAGCGTTCAAGGTACATCCGTACCGTGGCTCATGCATTTCCATCCGCGGTTCCATATACGTAATGCATATCCTCCAATTCTGCGTTACTAAATCGATTCATTCTTTCTCTGCAACGTCCTCTCCTGAAATAATTACGCTTCTCACTCTCCCGTAAGCCTGTACTCCTCGCCCTCTAACGGGGGCAATTTGCATTTTCGAACGCAAGTGCCTATGTAAATTTTGTTTATCATGATATGACAGATCACCATGTTAAGTTTGTAAACGACCTTTTGAGACAACCTGTATATATATATATATTATTTTTATTATTAAATGTCTGTAAATAAAAGTTCAATAATATTAAAAAAAAATTAAATGTAGAAACATGACCTCTGTGTAATACAAATTAGACATATTACTGTAAAATTAATTCAAATAAATATTTGTTTAATAAAATGGAAATTACTTGTCAAGATAATAATTTTTGTACTCTAAATTGTGCAATAAAAATTCATACTAAAATAAGCGTTTCAAAGTGCTTAGAATTTAACGGAAAATTGTGTTTTTTGCAATGGATCACAACTATAAATTTCCAATGTTTTGTATTTTTAATAAAAAGAAATGATATTGGTAACAACTATAGGAAAATACACTCTAAATAAAAAGGAGTGACTATTCACTCCGGAGGAGTGAATAGTCACTCTATCGCAGAGTCAAAATATGCCCAACCTCTTTAGAGTGACTATTCACTCTGAGCAAAAGTGAAATTTTTGACTCTCTGAAAGAGTGAATAGTCACTCCTGGAAAGTGAATATTCACTCTAAACAGGGGTGGATAATCACTTTTTCGGAGGAGAGACTATTCACTCTTGCTAAAGGAGTGCGGGTTTTCACCCCTGGTAGGAGTGAATAATCACTCTTTCATAAAAGTGAATGTTCATTTTTAGGGTTTCGTTCATCTGACGAAACCCTATTCGTCTCGCTCCTCTGTCTGTCTGTCTGTCTGTCCGTCACAGAGCCCGTTCTCAGAAACTACACATGTTGGAGATTTGAAATTTTGCATACTTATAGATGACCACCACACATCATACGACAAATCATAAAATTTTGAAAAAGTCGTACATTTAACCCTTTGGGCTCCCACATGTGTATTTTAAACAATTCTTTCTAAGTGAGTCCCTAATTAGGTTGCAGGCATGAAATTTTGCGTACGTATAGATGGATACCTCACATCAAACGACAAATCATAAAATTTTGAAAAAGTCATTCATTTAACCCTTTGGGCTCCCACATGTGCATTTTAAACAATTCTTTCTATGACAACCTCTAATTACATTGGAGGCGTGAAATTTTGCATACTTATAGCTGAATACCTCACATTAAAGGACAAATCATAAAATTTTGAAAAAGTCGTACATTTAACCGTTTGGGCTCCCACATGTGTATATTAAACAATTCTTTCTATGTGAGCCTCTAATTAGGTGTGAGACGTGAAATTTTACAAACTTATAGCTGAACACCTCACATCAAACGACAAACTATAAAATTTTGAAAAAGTCGTACATTTAACCCTTTGGGCTCCCACATGTGTATTTTAAACAATTCTTTCTAAGTGAACCCTAATTAGGTTGGAGGCGTGAAATTTTGCATACTTATAGTTGAATACCTCACATCAAACGACAAATCATAAATTTTCAAAAAGTCGTACATTTAACCCTTTGGGCTCCCACAAGTGTATTTTAAACAATTCTTTTTAAGTGAGCCCCTATTTAGGTTGGAGGCGTGAAATTTTGCATAATTATAGCTGAACACCTCACATCAAATGACAAACCATAAAATTTTGAAAAAGTCGTACATTTAACCTTTTGGGCTCCCACATGTGTACTTTAAACAATTCTTTCTAAGTGACACCCTATTTACGTTGAAGGTGTGAAATTTGGCATACTTATAGCTGAACACCTCACATCAAATAACAAACCATAAAATTTAGAAAAGTCGTACATTTAACCCCTTGGGCTCCCACATGTGTATTTTGAACAATTCTTTCTAAGTGAGCTCCTAATTAGGTTGGAGGCGTGAAATTTTGCATACTTATAGCTGAACATCACACATTAACGGCAAATCATAAAATTTTGAAAAAGTCGTACATTTAAGGGGTCTTGTACCTTTTAAACGAGTCAAAAATTAACGAAAAACTTCAAAGTTTGAATTAGTCTATCTTCAAAGCCTTCTTATGTATAAACATTAAATTTTGGTTATTGATTAAACAGATTGTGCTTTGAAATATGCTACCAATAGAAATTTATTAACCCTTTACAGAATTTGTGTATTGTTGAAATCAAAATAGCTCTTTTTTTTACCCCATAAGTCATTGCGCGCATGAAATTTTGAGAAAGTATGTATGAATTGGCATGAAATTCGGTAAAGATACTGAACATATATGTGTGTTTAAAATGATCTACTATTAAGCTAAAATTATTTCATTAACTATATAAAAAATATATTTTCGTAAAAAAAAATAAAAATTTTGTATTTTTAATGAATAAAAATAATCATAACTAAAAATATTACCATTATAAATACTTAAAAGTAGATCATTTTAAACACACATATTTGTTTATTATATTTACCAAATTTCATGACAATCCATACATACTTTCTCAAGATATCATGCGCGCAATGACTTATGGAGTAAAAAAAGAGCTATTTTGATTTCAACAATACACAAATCCTGTAAAGGGTTAATAAATTTCTGTTGATAGTATATTACAAAGCATAATCTATTTAATCAATATCCAAAATTTCATGTTTATACATAAAAAAGTTTTGAAGATAGACTAATTCAAACTTTGAAGTTTTTCGTTAATTTTCGACGCGTTTAAAAGGTACAAGACCCCTTAAGCTTTTGGGTTCCTACATGTGTATTTTAAACAATTCTTTCTAAGTGAC
Source organism: Maratus speciosus (assembly GCA_963932465.1). Taxonomy (NCBI): domain Eukaryota; kingdom Metazoa; phylum Arthropoda; class Arachnida; order Araneae; family Salticidae; genus Maratus; species Maratus speciosus. The sequence continues at coordinate 174,872,239 of OZ010792.1, read as the reverse complement.
ACTCTATTTAGGTTGGAGGCGTGAAATTTTGCATACTAGGTGAACACCATCATGCGACAAATCATAAAAATTTCAAAAAATCGCACATTTAACCCTTTGGGTTCCCACATGCGTGTTTTAAGCAATTCTTCCTAACTGAGCCCCTTATTAAGTTGGAGATTTGAAATTTTGCATGCTTATTATAGCAGAACACCCGAGGCCAGGCGACAAATTATAAAATCTTGAAAAAGTCTTACGTTTAACCCTTTGAGCTACCACATATGTATTTTAAGCAATTCTTTCTAAGAGAGCCCCTAATTAAGTTGGAGACATGAATTTTTGCGTACGTATAGATGAATACCTCAGACCACACGACAAATCATAAAATTTTCAAAAAGTCTTATATTATTTACTCCTCCGCGCTCTAACGTATATTTTAAGCAATTTTTCTAACCTCCGCCCTTTTCACGCGGGGAGCACATTTCCAATTTTTGCCGACACCCCTTTGACCATTCTTTCATATTATGCACCATAGCTTACATATTTGAGTTCCACTTTTTACCGCCAGGGGCGCCTACTTATCTCGGGTGCTATGGGCCCAATCCCTTCGACTAATATATATACGGATAGTATGTAAAACGGAGTTTCATTCGGATAGAGATTTGTTTAGAATAGAGTGCGCCCCTGGTTGCGAAATGTGGAACTAACAGATTTTTCAAAAGGATAAAGTATTTTGAAATGAATATTAAACGAAACCCTCTGTGCGATCTGTGATCACACTTACCCACTTGTTAAATAAATTCTAAGCATGATTTAAATATTAAGAATGTATATATATATATTATCCGCTGTCATTTGCTTTTGTTTTATTTAATATGAACTTGGAGTCTAAAGTTAAACTTTTACGTTCTCTGGAATATGTATATATTTTTCTTTTAAGCATATTCCTTAACTTAATCATGATTTCTAATTTTCGTCCGTCATTGCTGAAAAATGAAATTAATACAATACTTATTAATGAAATGACGCGATAAGCCATGTTTAATTTAATTTTTTTATTCGCGTAGATATTGTATTTTGTGAATATGAGCAAAATAGATTTTATATGTTTTATAGGAAAAGATTGACCTCGGAAATAGAAACAAGTTGGAAATTCCTCGTCAAACGTGGCAAATGAGGTGCGTTCGTACTATAACTAATTTTATAAATATTTTTTGCACCGCATATTGTGCTGAATGTATATTTTGGTGAACTTTATAAGTGCATATCAATTTCATTCTGTTCAAAAGACTGTAACATCACTAAAATGCACTTGAAATAATTTTTTCCCATTGACCTTAAAGTTAACGGAAAGCTTTTGACTCCCTGTAATTAAACTGTAAATCCGATTTTCATAAAATTTGAAACGACTCGACAAAATTTTGCAACAATTAAATAGGGTAGATGTGCCAGTAATGGACACTCTTAAGGAATTTCTTTTAAAATTATTTTTTTTTTATTAATAGTTATAATTATTACATTCCAGTTTTTTCAATATTATATTAATCTATCAACAATATTTAACCATTCTCATAGTCTCATTTCCCAATGTGAATCGAAATTTAATTTTAAATAACAGAAATATACCAAAACACCCAAAAGCCCAGTAATGGACACCCTCTGGCCCAGTAACGGACACCCCATAAAAAGTAATAAATATAATTGTTTTTATGACTGTATTTAGAACCAGAATTTAATGAAAACATACTAATGAAACAAAATGGTTATTTTCAAATAAATTTAACAGTAAGGATACCAGTAATTAATAAAAAATTTGTGATGATCATTTACTGTTTGCATCAAATATTGTAATTATCAGACGATCAATGTTTTAATTATTTTAGATGGATAGTTTAAAATACTAAATATCAGGCAATTACAGCTATTAAATTATTGAAACAGTGGGGGATTTAAAAGGTAATAATAATAATAAAAAGTTTTGGAATGTTAGTGATGTTTAGTTTTGTCTCGCTATTTTTAAAATTTAATCTTCCAGAGACTACTTGATATATCATTTATAATAATTAATATTGCAAATATGAAAGAAATGATATTGTGAGTTGAATATTTTAAATGCTAAGTAAAATAATTTCAAAATAAAACTGTAGAACTGATGTTTGGGGCCACTGATCTGCAGATTTACCAGTTTCATGAATATTGCCTATAAATTAAGGAATATTACTTTTTTTTTCCTTCTTTTTTTTTCAGATAAGAATAACCAAACATTTAACACAGAAAATAGATTTTTAATAGCTTCTGTAACTTAATTGCTTTTATTTAAAAGGAGAGGTATTAAGCCCTATGAGCCCGTCTTTGGCTGTGCTCTTAAACAATATTTTCTACTACCTAGCTGGTTTGATAGCCAGATTTTAAAATAGCAAAGTATATATACATAAAAAAAAGAATAAAATATTGAAATTTTATTAATTACATAAACTAACTTAAAAGCAGCTATTTAAAAAGTTTTGGTGGAAAATGACTAATTAACCATTCTAGTAATAGACACCCTCTCTTAAAACCTTAAAAATAAATGAAATTTCGTAAATGACCGTTAGTATATAAAAGTTTAAGTTTTCTATTGCTACTCAAACAAAAGCATTCAAATTTTGCAAGAAAATAAATAATATATAAATTAATTAAACGAAGCTCTTAGCCTCTTCATTAAGATTTTCACAGAAAAACAGCAAAACTTTGAAACATTATTTTCTACTTCCGAATTGGTTTGATTAAAATAGTCAACAATAACCCAGTTTTATAAAACATGCAAGGGGAAATTATAAAAAAAAATTAATTAAAGTTAAATATTTATTACTTATTTTTTTATGAACCAAAAACATCAAAGGGTGACTATTACTGGCACATCTGCCCTATTTAAAATTTCAGACCATTCGGAAGGCTGTAACAACATTAAAATGCACTTGCAATAATTTTTCCCATTGGCCGTAATGTAACAGAAAAACTTGACTGTCCCTGTAATTAAACTATACATCCGATTTTCATAAAATTTCAAATGACGCGACAGAATTATGCAACAATTATATATTTTAAATTTCAAACGATTCGGTTGGGTAGTTTTTGCGCTGTTATATGAGGGCAGACGGACAGACAGACGGACTGAACGACGACTATAGGTGCTACGTATTTATATAACTACGAACGCACCTAAAAAGCGATTTTTATTTTTTTATATCATTAAATAGTTTAAACTTTTGTCTTTCCAACGATGTGTCACACATGTTTATATATATAAAAAATAAGTGTTGAAATTATTCATTCGTTCTAAGAGTACTTCACAGCTTAATGGCAATAAATCTTTAATCGACTTTTTCTCAAATCTTGGATTTTTCATGTTTATGTTCCTTTTTTAGGTGCATTCGTAATTATATAAATACGTAGCCCCTATATTCGTCGTTTAGTCTGTCTGTCAGTGTTGATTTCAGGGGGTGGCCCGGAGGGGGGGGGGGGCGGCATTTCCCCTCCGGAAGATTTGAGATTTTGTGTTTTCAATGGTCAAAAAGTGCAATCCCCCCCCCGGAACTCTATAATGTCCCCCCCCCCTCCGGAACCACAGAAATCCCTCCCGGAGATAAGTGTCTGAATTCAACACCCGCATATAACAGAGCAAAAACTACCCAACCGAATGGTCTGAAATTTTAAATATATAATTATTGCAAACTTTTGTCGAGTCATTTCAAATTTCATAAAAATCGGATGTATAGTTTAATTACAGGGACAGTCAAAAGTTTTCCGTTACATTACGGCCAATGTGAATAAATTATTGCAAGTACATTTTAATGATGTTACAGCCTTCCGAATGATCTAAAATTTTAAATATATATTTGTTGAAAAATTTTGTAGACTCATTTCAAATTTCAGGAAAATCGGATGCATAGTTTAATTACAAGGACAGTCAAAAGTTTTCCGTTACATGACGGCCAATGGGAAAAAAAATATTTTAAGTGCATTTTAATGATGTTACAGCCTTTCAGAACAGAATGAAATGGATATGCACTTATGTATTGCACTAAAATATACATTCAGTACAATATGCGGTGCAAAAAATATTTCTAAAACTAGTTATAGTATGAACGCACCTCATTTGCCACGTTTGGTGAGCAATTTCCAACTTGTTTCAATATCTATTAAACATAAGAACTCAGATTTTTTTTTTTTTTTATAGTTATACTATGTTATATTGTATACACAGGGATTTAATGATTTGCTGAGAATTATTTATTTTAGGCAGTGAAATCTTACCAAAAAGTGCTAATTTAAAAATGACTTTCAATAAATAATTAATAATTAATTTTGAATTTTACTTAGAACAAAAATGGTCTGTGAAAATACGTAAAACATGTTATTCAAACTACTCTAAAAAATCTAGACCTCTATCTTTCACCATTTCTGAGAAAAATGTACATAAAGTTGGTGAATTTAACATGGCGGGGATACGGCTTTCCCGGTCCCCTTAAAGCAATTACATTTCAGTCCGCTACATGAAGAAATCTCACAATCACTTTAGAACGAAAATGGTCAGTTAAAAAACGTAATGCATGTTATTCAAACTACTCTAAAAAATCTAGACCTCTATCTTTCACCATTTCTGAGAAAAAGGTACATAAAGTTGGTGAATTTAACATGGAGGAGATACGGCTTTCCCAGTCCCCTTAAAACAATTACATTTCAGATCGCTACATGAAGAAATCTCACAATCACTTATGAATACTCCACGATCAATCTTTTGCTATACAAACATACAACTATTTAGCTCATAATCTGGACATTCCACATATCTACACGGATAAATGCTTAAAATTAAACAAGACTTACCTTCATTTTATGTATTCCAAAGAATAATTTTAATGATATCCTAATCTTAAAATGGCGGACGAAAAAGTGATCATTTTTCTTATCTTTAAAGGGTGTCGTCGCCTTGCTTCTCTGATTGGCTAATAAGCAATGCACACGTAAGTCACTCTTCTTTCAGGAGTGAGACATCTCACTCCTTTCTAGAGAGTGGAAAACTCCACTCTTTAAGGAGTGTATTTTTATAAAACTCACTCCAAAAAGAGTAAAAATGCCTGTCACTCTTTCAAAAAGTGAACTTTTCACTCCTCCCAATTTTAGAGTGTAAATAGTTGCAGCACACATAATAGATTTCAATGTTTTTATTTATATATATATTTTTTCCATTTTCATGAGAAAAATGTTACTTAAGAAGGGTTTAGGTTTTCGCGTCATTTGCGTGGAATGGGGGTTTTTCTGTTATATAAATAATGCATTTAATTAAAGATAACTATATACTCCATATATTCCTTCTTAATCGAATAAATTTCATATTTATCATACATTTAAAAACTAATTTAAAATAAAACATTTTATAAACTTTATATATAAAATCCTGATTATTTAGATGTTTAACTTTATCAGTCTCTAAAAAGTAATTTTTTATTTTAAAGCAATTACATTTCACATTACGTTATACAAAAACCTATTAAATTAAATACTAAATTAAATGTCAAACAACATTATCCGGGATAAGAAATAAAAAAAATTAAAGAAACTCTGAAACATTTTTTTTTTTTTTTTTTTTTTTTTTAGCGAGATAAATGTATTTTCTTTAATACGATACGATTCTGTTTTATAAAATGTGTTTGTAAAAAAAAAACGAACAGTGTATTTAATAAGATTTAAATTAAACTGTAATCCGATAACATGAAAGCACTTCATTCAAAAATTTTCCATAAGTTTTACGATTTGTGTTTAACTATTATATAGTTTCTTGCAAGAAATCCTAAAACTTAAAAAAAGGCGTAAATACGTCAATCTAAGAAAGTAATTATTTTCAAATGTGAATCTTTCTATTTTTTTACACGATTCTAAACTTCAAAAAAAGAAGTTTTAAATGAAAAAAAAAAGATAATAACACTGATTTTAAATAAAAAATGTTTTTCGTAATGAATCTTTAAAAACCATTTTGAATAATAAAACTAATTGCTTACAATATAGTATTTAAACAAAAATTAGAATAAATAAATTTGAAATGACTTCTATGTAGTTTTATAATTTTACTAGTTATAAAACTATATATTAAAATAACTTGAAATGATAAACAAATTTAAAATTTGCTCAATGTGATAAAAATACATTTAAAAAACAATTAAATACCTTTATGTACGTTAGAGAGAAGCGTGAAACACAGTAATTAGGAATAAAATATGGTTTTTTTTTTCTGGTTTTACTACTAAAATATAAGGATCATTTTAACCATTAAAACACTGTTTTGTAATCCGGCTTCTGAGGATGGAAATATCATTTTTAGTGGAAGTGAACGTATTAAAAATATTTACGAAGTTTTATGAGGCAGAATCCTTACACATATTCTCACTGCGTAGAAAGATCTCTATTGACTCTCGTCTAATGTATGGCAAATAAAATCTTAATGGATAAATATGGTCTTTGATCCTAATTTTAATCTTTATGTTTGTCATTTCTATATAACATTGTATTGGTCCGTCTTCTTTGATCAAAGGTAATTCTACCCCTGATAATTGATTCGGTTCTATTGGTGGTTATTTTTCTATATACAACGTTTTTTTTTGTTTTGTTTTTTCTTTTTTTTAATTTTACGGAAGGTTTTGAAATAATGGATTCAAAAGATTGAAATACAGACCCAATAAATACAATATCTCTATTATTGCAAAATATTCCGCAAAATTAAAAAAATATAGTATGTAGGAAAATTAAAATATCCAATAAAGACCAATCAATTATCAGTGGTATAAGAAATATCTTTCACCAACGAAGATGGAACAGTACAATTTTCTATAGGTATAGCAAACAGAAAGAAAGCTTAGTACTAGGATCAAAGAACATATAGCAGACATCAAATACAACAATAAAACAACAGGTATAACCTAATAAAGAACCTTTGCAGTTTAAGTTTATAATAGTAGGTTAATTTATCCATCAAGATTTTATTTGCTATCCTTTATCCGAGTATCAATAGAGATTTTTTTACGCAGTGAGAATATATGCAATAATTAAGCTTCCATGGAGCTTACTAAAATTTTGAAAGAGATGCTCTGAAGAATAATGAAACAACAGTATAAACTAATTCACATTCACTAATATCCATTTTTAATATTTCAGTTAATTTCATTATGCAAGAGTTCGCGTGATTTTTGTTTACCAGTTTTCAATTAAGATTTTTTTATGAAAATATTTGTATTATTATATTATAGATCTTGAGAATGCTGTCGTTAGAGCAATGAAACATGTTAATTTGAATAAATAAAAGTATTTATTTTTCTTTAAAATGCATTTTTATCATTTTCGCAAATGGTAAGTTAATTTAATTTGTTATTAGATAAAAAAAATAAATATATTAATAAATGCCTGTAAATAAGTGTTCAATAATATGGTAAAGTATTTGAATGTGGAAGCTTGATATCTGTGTAATATGCATTATGTATATTACTGTAAAATAAATTCAAAGAAATGTTTGTTTAATAACATGAAAGTTAAATGACAAAATAATATTTTTTGTTCTCTAAATCGTGCAATAAAAATTCATACTAAAGCTTTCGAAATGATTTCACATTGATAAAACCATAAGCTTTCTGCCAATTATGAATTAAAAATCTTCAATAAAAACAAATTTCATTTGATACTTATACAGAAAATAAACTATTCTTTATTTTTTTGCGATTGTTTTTCTTATATCCCTGCATAACGAACGTTTATAACAATAAATACTTTTACGATCGACTAACACTTTGTTTTGAAAATTATTCAATTTTAATAAGACTGAGTGACATTGGTTTATATCGTTCATGTTCCTAAAACGTTCAATTGTAATGCACATGAGACTTATGCACAGATACCTAATTATTATATCATCACATGTATTTCATTTAAAGTTTTTCAAACTCAATTAATTATAGATTTAAGGGTAAAAAATATCATTGTCTTCATATGCTTACATTTTGAAACAAATAATTTGCAAACGGTGTAGGTCATAATTCATTCTAGAAATATTTAAAAATCATTAAAAAGTATTGAGAAATTTACCGATAAAGATAGTATTCATAATGTTTTGTCTAATCCAGCCCATCTTTGGGTATATCTTGAAATGGGTTAAAGAAATGTACTGTCCTAATGCAAATAATATAGTGCATAAGAAAATAATGACTGTTAAAATGCATTTACTTGGAATTAGACGAATGTGTTATGTGAAATAAATTAAGTCACAAAAGTATTTTTTTATCAGAATTTTTTTATCTATACTTTTATTGCAAAATAACAACTATTGTAACACATTTTTGTGCGCAGTCTGTCACAAAGTACTTACAGTGTATAATATGTTTTCCTTATCATTTTTAGTTGAAATTCATTTTTAAGTAAATTTTTCTATTTTCCAAAAAAATAGTAATTTTCTAATAATCACATTTTATTAATCCCACTTCTAAATCAGTTTGTTACCTTCTTTATTGTATCAATGAATATTTCTTAAATATCTATATATATCTAAAGCTGGAATTAATTCTGCGTGCACTGACATTGTATAATGTCTACAAAATTGCACGCTACCTTATCAAAAGATTTATTGACAAAAAAGCATGAATATAAATTTTAATTATTTAAACATCTTATCAAAATAAAATTATTAAACATTATTAAGTTTATTCTTTTTTTAATATGTTATGATAAAAGGTGATAATTGAAAAACAAAGGAAGTGTTGTGATATAAAAACGAACAGTGTATTTGACAACCATACATATTTAAATTTGAGTGCAATTGAAAATATGCATAACTAAAATGAAGGATTAACTGTAAAGAAAGAATTTCAATTTATATATGTAAGAAGGGAAACTTTAAAGAAAAATGGAACACTTTATATTTTGTGTATCCAGTTTTATTTTGAAAATTCATTTCTAAGTGCTTTACATAAAATATATATTTTGAGTGAAATTTAGACCACTCACCGTCATTTTTGTATGTATCTAGATATGTATTAAAAATGGTTATCCTAATAAATAAAAAAGGGTCAATTATAGATATAATATCAGGAATTTTACATGTGCCATTGAAAAAACAAATTACAGTATACTTCCGATTAATCGTCTCTCACGTGACCGATGGCGTACCGGATAATCGAACGACAGTTTAATACCGTTACTAAAATTAAATTTATATTTGTCACTTTATAAATAAGAACATTTAAAAGTATTTTTTATCTGTTGTGTATGTTCGTTAATAAAAGCACTATTGATAAATAATAAATCTATTTCTGAGACAAATTTAAAATTTTACAGAATAAATATGTAGCACCTGTTTTCATCCAAATTAAGCTATTATACATTTTTCTTTGCATTTTGTCTACTCATTTCATGAAGCAAGATTATGAATTTTGTGTAAAAAATGTACTCGAGTTGCAGCGGCTTCCTCTTGAATCTCAAGACAATAAATGTACTTATAGAGCATAATCTCCAGTTCTGAATGACTGGCTCCTGGATCATCATTATCAGATTCATCATATTCATCTCCTTTTGGTTTCTCTGGACTCAAAACATTTTAAATAATTTCATGATCCGTTAATTCTTCATAATCAATATCATTCTTGTCATTAAGCTCGCTTGTTATTTCCTCCTCAAAAATATTTGTAGATATGGTGCATTGGACACAAAGGTCAATATCTCCGAATCATCACCAGGTGCTTCAAATTTTGCTTTTATGATTTAAAAAATATATGCATTTGAGAAGGTGGCGGTTACCCGACGTTAGAGGCTGGCAGAGGGACGGATAACCAGAAGTTCACTGCATTAAATTTTATGAAATAAAACGTAATAATTTTCTATAAACTTCATTAGACTTTCATGTATGTAAAAAATAGATCTTTTACTATATAGGCATATTAAAATTTAAACAAAGATAAAAATCAAATAGTAATAATTATGATTAGTAATACAAGCATAATAACAGAATGATTATAATTTTATGTTTATGCCTTGAGTTATAATTTAAGTAATAGCCCCATCTCAAAAATTATTAATTGTAGATCTTTTTGTTAAATATTTTTAAGAATAATCAGACTAATTAACAAAAAATACTTTTGTGGAAATATCGCGATACATTTGAAAAACATGCAATTATTTACGTGGTTTAATAGAGTTATAATGTTATGTATTATATATATTTTTTGATAGAATTATAATTTATTATAAACCTATCTGTAAATTAAAAGACTTTTCAACTTGCAATTTTTTTAATATAAAAGTTTAAAAATGAGAAAAGCTACACATATGGAAATAGATTTAAAAGTAACTATTTAAAACAATTCAGCTTTTACTGATTTGGTGCGAATTCCAAATATGATCGGCCAAAGTATTTTGTATATAAATTAAAATGTATTATTTTAATAGACGGAAAAATAACTTCTAAACTAAATTTTCTTTAATTTCCTTGAAAGTACTGTTGGAATATAAAGGATTATACTCGCTGCAATAAATATTCAGGCAGCTTAAAAGGGATGTCTAACTGTACCCCAAAAAGTTGTTACATATATATAATGAATAGTTAACAAAAACATATTTAATAGAAATGATTTTGAATAAATTTATAATGCCATCAAATCTGCATCTAGTAATTTACGCACAACATTTTAAAAGGCAAATAGAAACTCCTTATTTAGAGTTTTGTTTCAAATTCAAGAATTAAAACTAAAATAAAAATAAATGGTCAAGATTTTCACTTACTAAGGTGATAATATTATAATGAGAAAAAAAAATCGACAAGCACATTACTAACGTTTTACTTTATTTATGCATGTGGACAATTATTGTATATAGGAAAAAATCATTTATATATATATATATATATATATATATATATTTACTCAAAAAAAATAGCAAGCAAATATCCCAAAGTTATGAATTTATTAAGAAATATACACTGTACAATGTGTAGTACAATCTGACGTATATATATATATGTGTGTGTGTGTATTTTCATAAACATTATATTAAAACAATACACTTGGATTTTTTATCTGATTTTTTAGTACCAAAATTGTAATTTTTTGCATATATAATAAACGATCTTATTGGAACTCGATTATACATAAACTTATTACGGCATACCAAAGTACAAAACAAAGTATTAAATTACTAATTTCCCTTCATGTTCTTATGATGTCGTTTATGTAGCACACTTTAATTTTGAATATTTCTTATTCAATTGCATGCAAAAAATTTCAGTAGCCATAGGACAAAATATTTCATTACAAATATTTTATAAAAAATTTTAGCATAAGCATTCAGCTTTCCAGTACAATAAACAGACACTTAAAAACTTTTACTTAAAAAAAAAAAACCTTTCGAAAGAACGTGATTGGAACCTAAATAATTTTATTTCAAAGCATAAAATTTGCTCCCACAAAAATAGCAAATTGCATATGTTTCGGAATAAAAAAATAACGTTGTATCTCAAGGAAAGAAATGTAATCAGCCCTCTTTTTATGGATTCTAAAACAGTACTAAAGCAAAAATTCATAAAGCTTTAGAAAAGTCTTGTAACATATATAAATTTTATACATATTTATTTTATTGAGGTTGAAATTGTTTTCATTTATTAAATAAAGTAACTTATTATTTCCCGGGATTGCAGCGTTCTTTCTTTATTTCTTTATTTCTTTTTATCTTTACTACCATTATTTAAAAAACAAAATTTCGTAGTAGAGATATATGATCCTTTTTTTTTTTTTTTTTTTTTTTTTTTTTTTTTTTTTTTTTGCCATTTGGCGCGTGTTTGTTTGATAACTTGCATTTAAGGTCGTGAAGTTTGTTTTTGATCTGATTTGTTATCACGGGATGCTATAACATGTTTTTTTATACTGCTTTCAATGAGCTCAACTGACTTTTTCTCTATCTTTAAAATGTAGTAATTATTAATTCTGGAAACTATTCACCGGATACGTATTATTCTCGGTACAATCGTCAAATGTTCGTGCACTATAATGTAAATTGCATAGCTACCTCGGAGATGCTATATCCCATCTTTCCTTCTCCGACTATGGCGTCAAGTTCAAAATCGCATAAATCGTGATAGCCAGTCATTGTAGCAGCAGGAACCGATCTAACAACTTTGCTAGACACCTGTTGTCTTATATTTTTGCTGCCGACCCTATCGCCATATGCTAATAGGTTACATACCGCAATTATTTGCATACGAACGACTGTACAAGTTTTTTCTGGCTCTTCAGTATGCATCCTTACATACTACAAGATACTAAATGATACACGACTGAATTATCGTTATTTTTAAAATGTTACTTCAGTTTGTACTTTAAATAATCATTTATGCTTATATTCAGTACAGCAAATGTATTTTTTAAACAAAATAACTGCTGTATAAGTAGATGTCTATAAAATATTCGTACACTGTAAAAAAGAAAAAAAAAAAAGTCTGTAAAGTTATTAAAGTTTTTCTAGGAAGCTGGAATACCTATACTTTTTTATGTAACGGCAACAAGAAAAATTCTTGTAACAGACACTGTTACAAGAATTTTTGTTGTTGCCGTTACATAAAGAGTTCTAGGAATCCCTGTTTCCTAGAAAAACTTTAGTAATCTTTACAGATTTTTTTTTTTTTTTTTACAGTGTATAATATAATAATAGCGTTGGTGCATCTTTTTCAGTAATTTCAATACCGTATTTGTTAATTAAATCCGAACTATTAAGAATTTTTATATACTTTTTTACTTACCTTCTAATTTTCATAATTAAGGCATTTTGTGCTGTCAAAAGCTACAGATAATTAAAGTAAAATGCGCAATATGTAACATTACTGAATAAATTCTAAGAACAAACAATATATTTTATTGATTGTTGTGCTTTTTCTTATTTCATTAGCTAAGGAATTGCTAAGAATTGCTAATGGTAAAGGAAGTAATTAAATTATAGATTTATTTCATCTCTAATTTTGCGAATTCTTTATTTAATGAATAAAGTATCTTTTATAGAAAAATTTATTTTTTATGTGATTAATATATATTTCTTAGAGTGAATGTTTTTTTTGTATAGTGATTTGGTTATTGGTTATTACACATTTAACGGTAAAAGTGTTTAGGAGATATATCACTTATTTCGTTATGCAAGTAATCCAATTTAAATAAAGGAAAATATTTCGGAATCAGTGTTATTTGATTTTTACACAAATATTTAGCAATGATAATAAGATTATTGTTTAAACACACATACAAAATGCATAACCTGTTATTAATGTATTATTAACTCATTAAATGCAATATATATAAGTATAAAATAAAAAATGAGTTTTTTTCTGCATGTATAGTCTTTTATACTATATTTTAAGTAATTTTCCAGTTTAGCAAGTTGTATCCATGGAAGCAAAAAAAATTAAATTTCATAAACACAAATTTTAATATACTACGACGACAAACAACTTATAAACAAATTGTTTCTCCTTTTTTGAAGAAACAAAAAATCTCTCTTATAAAGCCAAAATATGCGCATGAGTAACCCAAACGTAATATTGACGGTGACAAAGACCCGAATAATCAATAGCATTTTATGCAAAATTTTTATCCTCTAAACATCGCAGAATTTCTTTATTTTACACCTCTAATTGAAAGAAATTTTAATTGCAGTTGCAATTTCATTTAACTCTGTATCACAATTTGCAGATTTTTAAAATGCTATCTCAAAAATGAGCGCACGGTCCGATAACAAAAAATTAACCAGGTTTATACTTTAAGCAATGTATAAAATTCAACATCAGTATGTTTTCATATATTATTCAGTTGTTAAACGGAATTAAAATTTCTCGAATAAAGGTATACAAAAATAAAATATGATTTTAACAGAAATATAATCGGACTTAACCACTTCACTCCCAGGCTTAATTTTGCTTCTGAAGGGCTATATACCAAGCTGTGAGGTGTAAAATGTCTGTGTCATAAATTATTTCATAACTTCCTTGTTATAATAGTTATGAATTTAAGGTCGTTAAATAGTTAACAACATTATCATAATACGCATAAAATAATATATAAAACTTTCACATAATATACTTACACTGATATACATACATACAGTATATATCTAAAATTCAGGAATTTATTTTAAAACAGAGGTAATTCTTCACGATAGTTTTAACAGTGATGGTCGAAGGTTTATTTTCTTTCTTATAATGACGTAAGATGTGTAGTGAACGTATTGGTGTACGTAATGGTCATTGATGACTGAAATGAAAGGACGTACGTCCTGGGAGTGAAGAGTTTAAACACGGAAAAAAATGAAAATGGAAAAAAAATCGCTATACATACAAAAATATTTCGCAATTTGACGCTGAAAGGCAGTTAGAAGGAAAGTAAGAAAAACACTTTTTGGTGTCGTCTTTATAAGAGAATATGCAAAAAAAGAACAAAATCTATTAGAGTTTATATTATAAGTGATTGTTACTCTACAAGAGGCAGTATATCGGGGAACTTTAACACGAATAGTCAGTGTTTGAAATCTAACATACTGACAATTTGAAAAGTTCATATTTACATAAACGTTATTAATAAAAAAATGATAATCGAAAAAAGTTGTGTTTTACTAGTTAATATGCTACATAATACGGGATTCTATAGAGAATTTAAAAAAATATTAAAACTCTTGACAATCTCTAGAGTTGTTATTACAAGGAAAACAAAGAAAGTTTTGTAATTATAAATAAGTATTTTTTTTTTTTTTGCGTGATGTGCAGCTACCGGTAATGACAACCATTGTTTTAGTGCTTATTACTGTTGTAGTATTAGTGGTAATTACCATTACACAGGACAAGATCTAAAGTAGCAACTTTTTTAAATCTTAGGGATTTTTAATATACTGGTCATAAGATAGGATAGTATCTCAAATGACTCTTAAGACCAAAATCGTAGAATAACGGCACTCTATATATACCTCTAACTTGAGATAAAAAAAAAAAAAATTGCGAAAAACCGCTATTTAATATCTCACCAAATATGTGACATACCGATCTGATTTTGTAAAATACAACCTTTATATCTGTTGTCTAATCTTATTGTGAAATTTCTACATTTTTACATATAGTGTATTTTGAGATCTAGATACCTATTTTTAAAGTTTTTTGGACGTATAAGTGTGTAAATGCTTTCTCCAAAACGGCTCAAGCGATTTTTAAAAATTAATATATGCTATTAATCGGTGTTTGATGAAACGATTGATGTTTTCCTTATTTTCAGGAAAACTTTTGTTTCTTATACAATCCGGTTTAAAAATGTAACTATATTACTACACCGTTACCATATTATTCTATTTGACTTTCTTCATCATCGTCTAATACGGCAATACTCTTAGCATGCAATGGCTTAGCATTTATCCGCTCTAGTGAAGGCACTATAGAGGAGACGCCTCATTTATCCCATAAATCGAATTCTATATTAATAGTTAAAGTTTCGTTGTTCTTTTTATAAGATTACCATACAACTATACCTGCTAAGAGGAAAGCCTACGGAAAATGATATTTTTTCCAATCCTTGCAATTGTTTTTAAGCAAGTATTATTACAAGTTGGAACCCGTCGAAATTCGAAATTAAAATGTTTAGAATAGAACTGTTGGATCGAATTTTTAATAAACCTACAAAAATAATTACAATAAAAAATTCATCGTGCATTGGTTGTCCAACTTTTAAAACAAATGTTTTTAACCTAATATTACAAAAGTATTATTTCCACAAAGTTCAACTGCTTAAATTATTAAAAAATTAAACTGTGTTAAAATACGTAATCAAGATGAATAATTATGTTTGAAGTTATCGATTGAGGCTCTTATGTTTGTTTTTACGGGATGAAAAATCAGTAAAAATGATGTCACTTTGTCACATCATAAAATCCCCACCCCCACCCCCATAAAACCTAAGCTGTACGTTATTTTCATATTCTCAAAATTTACAGAAGCTTCATTCAAATTCACAATTTAAAAGTATTTTAACGCGAAATACATTATTAATGAATGTATTTCCAAACTTACAGTCACGTTTGTCCGATACAACGTTTCATGTGAACATTCGCAAAAACTTTAAGTTATAATATCAGTACTCGCGAAAATTTACCATTCATAAATTTGCCTTTAGTTGCATAGTATTAGCCATTTAGTATTGGTCAAATATTTAGTTTTTTCAAAGAAAATGATAATTTTGATTTAAATACGACATCATTTTTACTCACTGAATCATTTTGCCTAGCGTCTCAAACTCAGTATCAGTGTAATGTAAACATATTGAAATATCTTCTTCAATCTTTCGATTTATGAAGAAGAATACGTGTTTTTTTTTTAATGGCTGACGTCCTTTTCTGTTCAAAAATTAGAAAAAAGTTACAATTATTTGTAATTTTAAAATGGCATCAATAAGGATATGATCATTAAAAATAAATAAACCGTGACTATTTTCCCTTTACTTTTAATAGAAATGGAGTACTTCAGTTGCCACAATTACAAAATAGGTACTGTAACTATAAAAAAATTAATATCTAAAAAATAAATTGAGATAGAGCTTTCAAACAAATTGCATTTAAAAGTTGTTTTTTTCTCTATACAACGGTGAATAATTGAAACCGTGTGATGTTTAGAAGCTTAAAATTGCAGTACCGAAAATTGCAAAACCGAAATTTCATTCCAAATTTCAAAGTGTTGACATTCGCAAAATGACGTATGCGTTACGCAAAGATATGTTTGTACTTTATAATATAGACACATACTAAATAAACACAACAATCTGTGAAAGCGTGATCGCTTGGGAAAGAAACAAAATTCGATTAAGAGGCATAATTGTATAGAACGAGTGTTATTAAGGAACTAAGATTCGATACGCCGTAGCTAATCACATGTTGCGCAAACATTGAAACGTGCATGACAATAACTCCCGTCATACCTTGCTCGTCAAACGAAACCATTTGCACTGGTATTGTTGCAGTGTGATGTTTACAGTGCCAGTTCAAAAAGTTTAAAACAATTGTTCAGCCCGCGGACTGTGAAATGTGGTCGGTGATTTGTTTTTTTTTTTACAGCAAGGAATGTTTCAGCTGCAGAAATTCATTGACAGATAAGCGACGTGTCCTTATGACGTCGGAAGATTTGTTGCTGCATGACAGTGTCAGTTCCCATTTTGCCATTCACAACCAAATTCTGATCAGATCTTTTGGATGGGAACAGATTGGCAACACATCGTACAGTCGAAAGTTAGTGTCGACGATTTTAACTTGTTCGGCTATCTAAAGGCGTTTCTCAGCGGCAGACGCTTCATCACAAATGACGAGTTGAAAGGAGCAATTAAATACTGGTTATCCTCACAGGCAAAGGACGTCAATGATTTAGGCATAAAAAATCTTGTAGAACATTACGACAAACGTATGGAAACTATGTAGAAAAAAGGAGACTAAAGAAAGGAATTAAATAAAAAAGTTTTAAAAAAATCTGTCATTGTTTACGTTTAATAAGAAATCGGACTTTACTTTTCGAATAACCCTAGCATTACAAATTTTACTTTACAAACATATTTCCGTTACAAACATGTTATGTTTAAACAAAGTTTACTGAACAAAGTACAGTAAGCCTTTTGAAAATAGAATGGCTAGGAACTGCAAGCAATTCCATTTTAGATTGCTTTCCGTTTAAACAGGTATATTTAAAGATATTCCTTTGAAGGAACTATGAATTTTCCCGTTGTGGACAACTTCTGGCTTCACAGGTTTATTGTAAAAAGTTCAATATCTAATTATCAATCAGTATCAATATTCTTTAATATCTAAATAGAGTAAGACCTCTGAATAGCAGGCACCTCGGGTTTATTAGAGTCTTGCATCCGGTTAGGTTATCCATACTTTCTTTTTTTTCGGGGCGGGGTGAATTTTATTTTTTTTCTGCGGTTTGGGTTCACTTTAGAAAGTTTGTTGCGGGTAAGATTTAGCTTTTGGCAGGTCGGGTTGTGAGGAATTTTCTTAAAAAATTGAGCAGAACTTTGTTTCAGATGAAAATAAATGCATGGTTGAATTTGAATCAATATAAATTCTATTTAGTATAGGGAAAATAAAATGTGTAAGAAATGTGATAATGGATAATTCTTTCCTTATAGGACAGTTAAGAAGCCCATTTTCTTCTCTCAGAATATGAAAAATATTACCGACATATCTTTTTAGATAAACAAAAAACGAATTGTTTTGTATTTGTCTTAGTTTGTGCACACACACACACACACACACACACATGGTGATTCGGAGGTGTCATCTATTCAATTGTCTGCTTCCCAAATTTGTGGAATAAAACGATTTTCCTAAAATATGTTTAAAAGCTCAAAATACACAATATGAACTTTTAAAAGCTCACCGTTATAACTAAAAGTTGACGAAGGTGATGATAATATAGATGTTACGTATTAAATATATATATATTAATAAAATTCCCTAGTGCTTTCGCTTGCTATCCCGCAGCCATCATGAAAGAAAATTTTTATTCATTATAATTTATTATTACTAGGAAATTTTAAGTAAAACTATGAGCTTATTCAAGTTCATATGGTGTATTTTACTATTGAATCAGGGTGGAATATTGCATTATGTCTTATTATTTTATTTATTGTTTAAATGCTTTTTCAGGCATAGAAAAAGATGATATATCTTAAAACCAAACAAAAAGATAGAGACTTTCCTACATTTCAATGCGTTATATAAGTTCAGTGAAAGTGATATATTTCACAGTATATTGAAAAATTAAAATTAATTTTTAGATGTGTAAACATAGATCAGCCAATCAAAATATAATTTTAATTGAATTTTAAAAGAAAACGTTTAAAGTAACATCAAGCCGTCACTTAAATCTCGGAATCATATGTTATATATGTTATGTACTATATGTTATATGTGTATCATATAGGATAGCTGGTTACAACTTTCCTATTTCTAAAATTCTTAGACAGCATGACTTCAGAATAATGTTTACCCTACGAATAAGTTTACCCTCTCGAAACTCAAAGATCCTTTTGAGTTATACAACTCATGGGGTATCTATAGTATTAATTGCCAGTGCGGTCTTTCCTATATTGGACAGATCAAACGGGGTTTAAAATTTCGTATTAAAGAACACCAACAATATATTCAAAATCACGAAACCAATAAATCTTAAATTGCTAAACATTGCCGGGAGATGAACCAATCTTTTGATTTTAATTCAGCCAAAATCATATCTAAACCCACTTCTATACATGAACTTAACTTTCTTGAAGCATTTCATATTTACAAAAATTATGACAATATTGTTAATAATGAATTTGTTATTCCACCTTTGTCAGATTGCTGGAAATATTTCATAAAATCCTCTTTTGTTTAATTACTACAATTTTTTCTCATTTCTGGTGGCATTACCTGTACTAGTCTCCCATTGGCTGGTAACCGCATTTTCCTGTTTCCCCATTGGTTAATGAACTTCTGAGTTGAATCCGCTTCTCTTGTGTATAAATGAGCAAGCTTCCGTTATTCTTTCCACTGAGGACGGTACGCTAAACGCTACCGAAACTAGTCTGCTGAATGTTTGGTTATTCTGGCATTTTTAGCGTTGCTTTTTAAATTTATATCATCCTGCGCCAAGTAGCATCTTAATAATTATTTGTGGGATTAATTTAAAGGTAACTTGCATATTTCTAGATTAGTTAGTATAAAATGATTACGTAAAAAATTGCTTTTTTCTTCACTATTCCGTAGTATTTGCGTCTGTAGTATTGTCGAGTATTGCAAGTCTGGCACTTAGATAATTTTTACCGTATTTGATTTTCGCCTGTAGACGTGTTAAAAACAATTATATGTATTATAATTTTTCAGGCATTTAAATTATTTAATTTATATGCCAGCTTACTTCTTAATCCTACATGTTGGTTTTCATTAAAATAATATACATACTAGAATAAATAATTCACAGTGAAATGTTTAAAGCGATCCTTAATCAAATATTTATGCTGTATTAAATACCTATTCAATACAAAAGTTTTTGATAGAGAATCACACTGACATTATTCTAAATATATTTATTTATACATCATATAGTTCAAATGAATTTACAGATTTTTGTCATTCTTAAATAGAGTATACAGCTCTACTAAAGAACGATTAAATATTAATAGTTCAATAGCAAATATTAGCTTTCCCATTCAGATATAAAGATGATTGTTTAGTAGAAAGATCTCAGATGGAATGTCTGTCTTAATTTATATTTTATAAGTTGAAATATATTTCTAAATAGACTTCGCTCAGAGGGAAAAGATTTTAGCTGTTTATTGTCATATACAGATAAAAGAAATATTTCATCTGAGATGTGGTCTTTTATTTACATATTTTAGTTAAATTTATCGGTAGATTTTTCCACATGCATAAATTATTTTGTTAAGTATTTATAAATTTACTTTTGAAAAAATAAATTTACAAATAAAATAAAAGTTCTAGTCTTTAAATGCGATCAACCATCCATTTTTGTCGCTAGATGTCTATAGATACAAATCAGATATCCATCTACAAGTGAAAATATTAATGGTTTTGAAGAAAAAATAACATTTTTTCTAAGCATATATTTAAAAAAAAAATCATTAATTTTTTTCTTAAGCATTACAAATGTCAAAAAATAAGAGGCAGATTCGACACGTTATGTTTTTTAAAGAAAGGCTAAAAACTTCGCAGACTCACAAAAAGATATGTGCTGTGAATGGCAAGGCTGACAATGATTACTCAACCTACCAGAAGTTGTTCAGAATTATTCGTGAATATAATTTTATTTTTATATGTGAACCGCGTAGCGAAGAACTATCTGATTCTTGAACCTACAAAATATTGGAGAGTAACCAAAATTATTCAGTATAAAATAACACAAAAGATCGAAGAAAATCGTGGAATGAACCACTTAGGACTTTCAATGCGATTACGTCGACATTGGATGGTTACCTACCATGAGTGTTGTATGGAGGCCGCACGAGATAAGAAAGATACTAGTTATAGACTACATTTCTACTTGCAATTCTCTAGAGAATTGTTTATATTTTAAAGAAAACAGATACAGATTATGTAAAATAGATTTTTTAAAATTATGTATAGGGGCGGTAAACATAGACTAATTCCTCAGATGTGGCTTCAAAACAGCGCAACTGCAGTTTACCTCCAAAAATGACTTTTTTCGATATATTTTTTGGAGACTGAGAGATTCCATTATATATTACATGAAACCTTTTATATGAAGAGTCATATTGCTCATACAATATTTAATCAAGGAAACCAATCGATTAGAAGTGACTTGAATGAGGCAAGACAGTGATCATTCTGCTAAGAAAAGACAATCTTAGACAACATATGTCATTCTCCACCGAACAAAACTTTTTGAACATGGTTCAGCTGTTTAGATCCATACACGGTACTTTGTCGATCTTGCGCCCTCGGGTATATATAGTAAAAACCCATTTTTCTTTCATATGAACTTTTTTCTTGGAAGAATAGAAAAATCGGATTTTTAGCCAGAAACATGAGATGGAGAGTAATTATTGTTAAAAATTTCTTTGCTATATTTATTATTATTGTTTTGTAAACAAACTTCCTCATCAATGTTTGTAAAGAAAATGGGTCCGGAATTTCTCATCAATCCGATAAAAAATATAGTAAGATAATTTTTAGCGCTTTTGGAAAAAATAAACGATCGAAATAGTGAAATTAATTTATAACGGATTGATATATTTTAGTACGCAGTGCAGTATACACTCAGCAATTTTCATATATTTAGTGTTTTATGATAAATGACATTTAGACAAAACGGAAAAAAAATCCTCGTTCACTCTTTTTTATTATTATTTATGAAAAAACATTAACGTAAACGGTTTCTAGGTTTTTAAGAAAAATTGTATGCAATTGCAATTAGTAAATATCCACTGATTATCTTTTAAAATAGTTTTCTTAATATATTTTCATGTAAATTCTGCAAAATAGAAATTAGAAAATCCGATGCAGAAGGTATTTTCATTAACATAAAATTATTTTATTTAAGAAACTAAAAAAAATAAAAAATAAAAAAATATCGCGGAATTCGGTGGATTTCAATTTCCCGTTTCATCACATAAATAATAGAGTATTCTGGTATTTCGTATAGAGTATTCTGGTATTTCGTATAGAGTATTCTGGTATAATCATGATCCCTGAATATTAACCTGAACTTTTTAACCGTATAAAAATGGATTTAAGGAAGTTAATTCTTTTTATTAGATTTGGCTTTTAATTTACTACATAATATTTCAAATAGGAAAAGGTAGTTTTTAATATAATTTAACGTAAAATCATGCTTGAACAAGATTTTGGTATTAAATGCCAAAGTGGTTGAATGGAAGCAGCAGTGGTTGAATGGAAGATTCTTTTAAACACTTTCCAACATAGTTGAAAACAGTTTATGAATTTGATTTTTCTGTCTGTTTAAATTCCACCTGTTCGTGCTCTAATTTGCGTAAATATATTCATATTTACATGAACTTAATGTATGTAATTGGGGTTTTCTATACTAAGATAGATATTTAAAATGAGCTTTGTATCATTTATAGTACATTTTCATGGTGACTCGCGTAACATTATGATCTATGGGGAGCAATCCTTTTCGGTGAATTTTAATGATAATTCACTATTTTAAACATATTGAAATGTTTACATATTAATGAGGCGTACTGCAAGGCGCTTATTGTAGAATCTGTTTTGCACATAATTTGTCGTTCATTTACAGGGACACTCAAAATAATTTGGCTAGATTACTGCCTATAAACTACAATTTCACTTATACGCTTTTTAAAATGTAACTATTTTTTGTATATTACTTCGTGTGTATAAATTCTACAGATCATATAAAGGATTGCAGAAAAGATCTCATGAACGTTTCCGTTTGTTGGCAGAAATTTATGAATAGGAATTTCTGTTCATGCGTATATTTGAAATAAAATTTAGCATAAAATGTAGTATATATACGAATCGAAATAGATAATATGCACAGCCGCACAATAAAATTCGGATATTTTTCTGAATATTGAAGGTAATTGCACAAATTGGGTTTCAAATGCCGCATGGTTTGCTAAATCGTATATTTAGACACCATATCTCACCTTAATAAACTGTAATGTTTTGTTACAGTATTATTTATGTGCGGGAGTGTGTTTCATAGTCTATGTTGGACACAGGTATTTTCTTTCTTGTTTAGTTTATTTAATATTCAGAGTCATAGAAATTTACTTTTTTTTGAAAATTAAAGACTAATTTCTGAATATGTGAGAAAGTTTTTCAAAATTTTCTGAAATGATTTAAATAAACTAGATTCAATTTTCAAGAATTTTCATAATTATATTAATTATATGAAGGATGCCATGTGTTTAATTTTTATATTAGGTTTTAATGTGAATACCTATTCTTGACTATGTGCGATTAATAAATCTTCAGTAAAGATGTCAATATTGAAAAATCATAAACAAATTGATCAAAAACACTAATGAAGTGAATTATAATAACTTTAGTGATCTGATTTTCATTTTATCTTAAATTGATTTTATTAACCCTTTCGGGACGAGCGTCTTTTACAGAATTTTTAATCTTTTATCACCGTTTTTTCAAAATAGAAACTTTTGTCTAATTGAATCGGGAAATTGCTCGGATTAAATAAGTGAAATTTTACAATAAAAATTTAGTCGCCAGAATAATCACGGATATCATTAGGCGGCACGTATACTGATCGCTCGTCCCCAAGGGGTTAACCAAAAAAAAAGAATAAAATAATTTCAGTTGAAAAGAAATCAGCTGATTTCCGCAGATCTCTGCTTTAACATGATTCGATATCCAATGTGCTTCAAGGTATAAGTATTATTTAAAAATATAGCATAATAATATATAAATAATTATGTAATAGTATTAATATATAATAATAATATATATATAATAATAATAAATATAAATAATAAATAAGAATAAAAATAAATTATATATATATATATGAGGACCCCAGAAGCCAAGGGGTATAAGTGACAAAATTAAGAACATTGAGTTAAGTGCACAGGCTATCTAGAAATAAGTGTATTTGTTTATAGATAAAGAGATGTAAGTGATTTTTTAATCATGCGCTGCGTTCTGGGGGTCAATTACTTAACCTCTTTCCCTAGCCCGTGAAACACGTGGAGGCCAAGGGGTATAAGTACACTTGTATCCGTTGACGTCCACATAGCTGAATCGAGACTAACGACATACAAGGCCAGTTCATGGCTATTAAAACGCCACACGAATTTAATCATCTTTAAACGGCGATTGGCACAAAAAGGCGAAGATGTTTCTAACAAACAGTTGAAGAACATAGTAAACAAAAAGGAAGAAACAGCTTCTGTAGTACCTTCTTGCGATGAAAGAGGCAGAAAAGGACCATCGAATAAAATTCCACAAGACCGTATTGATGTCACCAAAGAACACATAAACAAGTTTCCTCGATACACAAGCTATTACACTAGAGAAAAGACCCTCAACCGTAAATATCTGAATCCAAAACTAAATTTAAAAGAGATGTACAAACTCTGTGTTCACATTTACCTAGAAGAAAAGCGCGTACAACCGGTCAAGGAAAGTTTCTATAGACACATTTTAACACCCATTTTAATCTCAGTTTTCACCGACCGGAGACTGATACATGTGTTATGTGTGACAAGCTACAATTGAAAATAGACCATGGAAATGCAGATGAGAAACAATAAGCAGAAACTCAAGAGGAACTACATCTCCGAAAAGCAGAAGCTGCAAGATTAGCCAAAGACACGCTCCAAAATTTAAAGGAAGATTCAAAGGTCGCGATATGCTTTGACTTGAAAAAGATCATGCCAACTCCACATGTAACCAATTCTAAGGTTATTACCTACGTCTACTTTGGACGTACAACTTGAACATTCATAACCTTAAAAGCGGAACTACCCACACGTACATGTTGAATGAAAGCCAGGCTTTTCGCGGATGTCAAGAGATCGCATTATGTCTTTTGAAATTTATATAGACTCTTCCTCTAAAGTCAGGTATGTTACACCTGTTAGTGACAATTGTGGAGGGCAGAATAAAAGCCACTTGATTGTGCCGTTCTGGTTGTGCATCATAAAAAATACACACATAGAAACAGTCGATCACCACTTTTTGATTTCAGGACACTCTTACAATGAATGTGACCAAGACTTTGAGCTTATAGAAATCAGAAAGAAGAGGAATAAAAGGGATATGTATGTTCCAGAGCACTGGGCTGAACTTGTAAATGATTCCAGCTAAACTTTACTAAAGAAGTACTAAAAGATGAAAATTTTATTAATCGAGTCACGTGCACCATTCTTTATAAAGTCAGTGAAACGTATCTCGAAATATACAGTGGCTGCATTTTGAGGAAAAATCCCTTCGCATTTTTCTACAAAGAAACTGCTGGTAGTGAATTAGAACCTTTCCACGAGCTAAAAGTGAAGTTCTGCCGTGCCGGAAGATGCCTACAGTTCTGTCTGAGCTTCCCATAGCACAAGAAAAGCCGAAAATCAAGTAACTTTATTTTAAAAATCTCATTAAATTATTGTAGTTTGTACCTCGAGTGTACCACTTTTTCTATAAAGATCTTCCTCACCAAGTGGCACAAGGACACACTGAAACCCCGCACGCTTCTGAAGATCAGGCTGATGAGCCTCTCGTGTTTATGAAACAGATGAGGATGAGATAATGTAGATGTGTTGTTCCCATGTTATCACTAGAAGAGTATTGTTCTATATTTTAAAAGTGTTTCGCGTCTTTTTTTTTTTTTTTAGAATTTCTTTCTTATACGTTAAATAAATGCATTTTAACGGTTAAAAAAATTAAAAAATTTCAATGTTTCAAAACTTATAATAAAATTTTAAAACATATATTAGAACAAAATTTTGTCCTTTCATTCATTTGTCCTTAATTCATTTGTCCACATTGTCCTTAAATTTTTCATCAATTCTTTTTTTTATTTCATAATTTTTATTTTTAAAACTTATATTAAAACAAGATTTTGTTCTTTAATTCATTTGTATCAACATTGTTCTAAAAACTTTTATAAATTCATTTTTTCATTTCATAATTTTTCATTTCTTGTGTACCGCTTGGAAGCCAAAGGGTACAAGTGCCGAATGATTATAATGATTGCTTAGTTATAAATTTTTAAAAAAATGTACTCCACTTTTCTTTTCAAAGTTATTGAAATAAGAGTTTATAGACCACTAAGAAATCAGCAACAGTTTCATATTTCAATCCATTTAATTACTATTGATGTTCAACTTTACTTGATTTACTCGAAATCTAAATTTTGTCACTTGTATCCCTTGACTTCTAGGGTCCTCATATATAATATAGCACATTATTTATGAAATGCATTCGGCAGACCCACAATCTCGCATCATATTTAAACTAAGAATAAACAACAAACATAAAAGAAGTTTCAACAAGTATAACCTAAAAAAAGAAAAAAAAAGAACTAGAAAAAACAAACAAAACGCTGTGGCCTAGTCAGCAGTGGTCACTTATAACTAAATCAAAATTTATTTCTAAATGAGTAAGTAAATTTACTCATTTATGTACTAATTATCAGTGGAAGAATTACATAACGAAACATTAACCATCGAAACATGAGGAAAAAAAATGAAAAAATTGTCATGAAAAAGCATTAATTTCGTCCCCGGGACGAAAATAAGAACAGCAAGAGGGGCGAAATTGGGACCACGCTACTTCCCAATATGACGGAGCTTCAGGTCCCGTACGATGAACTGAGCGTCCTAAAACACACTGCATGCTACTGTCAGCATCTTATGTACGTAAGATACATGCAAGGAATAAGAAATAAATACTTACAGTACAGTAAATAACGTTATACAAACGACGTAATAAGAACTCGCGTCTTCTAAAAAATAAGAAATCCTGATTCTTTAATATATATATGTATCATGGTGAACTAAACTTTCACTACTGACACATTTCACCTTCCGTTGCTTGTGCCTTGCATGATAGGTGGCGCCACTTTCGCAGATCCGGAGAAGTAAAGGGGAACGAAAATAGGAAAGTAGACGAAATTAGGGTAATTTACCCTATAGTGTTTTGTCTTGGAAACTAAACCAAAAATTGATTTTTTGCATGGTTTTTTGAGATAAAACTATCCACATGTCGCCTACAAATTTAATTTAACATACAATTTTTTAAATATACTTTCGATACGCTGTACAACTCCGATAAGAAAATACCGTGGAATTAGATTTGCCCAGGGTTTAAAATCCAGAATAACTTGTCAGTCGATATTATTTTAGGAATATCCTTTTTTTTTTTCACGGGTAAATAATAGGAAAATGGGCAACTGGGCAATTGGGTAATTGGGTAATTTAATAGATAAATAATGACTCCATTCATATGAAATGACATGTTCATCTTATAAATTTCCGAACCTTGTTAAGAGAAGAGTGGATTATCATATAAGAAAAAGCTTCAAAATGTCGATTTTTATTTTTAGCATAACAATAATATTTAAGACCACAGCTTCCAAATTCCGTTACCCATCAAAAAACAAAAAGATTATAGCAAGTTTCCTGGAGATATTAGATGTTTCAGTCACTGCCTTGTAATACACCATCTGCATAGCTGCTAACATTTATGCTTTCTTCTTGACTCTAAAATTTAATTGTAATTCTGCCGTAAGTAAGCAACGAAATGTGCTATTAAATAAGTAAATATTTCTAGTCAGTTTTAATGGTTAGAATAACAACAACAAAATAAAAAAACCCGCTAAACTTCGCAACTATGCCTTTCAAATGTATAGTTGATTTATTCTCCTCACGAAAAGTTATTTTAACTGGTCAGTGGCTTTTTATTAGGTGCGTTCGTAATTATATAAATACGTAGCACCTATAGTCGTCGTTCAGTCCGTCCGTCTGTCTGTCCGCATGTAACAGAGCAAAAACTACCCAACCGAATGGTCTGAAATTTCAAATATATGATTGTTGCAAAATTTTGTCGAGCCATTTCAAATTTTATGAAAATCGGATGTATAGTTTAATTACAGGGACAGTCAAAAGTTTTTTCTTTACATTACGGCCAATGGGAAAAATTATTGCAAGTGCATTTTAATGATATTAGAGCCTTCCGAATGATCTGAAATTTTAAAGATATAATTGTTGCAAAATTTTGTCGAGCCATTTCAAATTTTAGGAAAATCGGATGTATAGTTTAATTACAGGGACAGTCAAAATTTTTCTTTACATTACGGCTAATGGGAGAAAAATTATTGCAAGTGCATTTTAATGATATTAGAGCCTTCCGAATGATCTGAAATTTTAAAGATATAATTGTTGCAAAATTTTGTCGAGCCATTTCAACTTTTAGGAAAATCGGATGTACAGTTTAATTACAGGGACACTCAAAAGTTTTTCTTTACATTACGGCCAATGGGAAAAATTATTGCAAATGCATTTTAATGATATTAGAGCCTTTCGAATGATCTGAAATTTTAAAGATATAATTGTTGCAAAATTTTGTCGAGCCATTTCAAATTTTAGGAAAATCGAATGTATAGTTTAATTACAGGGACAGTCAAAAGTTTTTCTTTACATTACGGCCAATGGGAAAAATTATTGCAAGTGCATTTTAATGATATTATAGCCTTCCGAATGGTCTGAAATTTTAAAGATATTGTTGTTGCAAAATTTTGTTGAGCTATTTCAAATTTTAGGAAAATCGGACGTATAGTGTAATTACAGGGACAGTCAAAAGTGTTCCGTTACATTACGGGAATGGGAAAAAAATATTGGAAGTGCAATTTAATGATGTATCAGACTATGCACTTTATGAAGGGCAAAAAATTATACATTCAGAACAATATGGGGTGCAAAAAATAATTATAAAACTAGTTATAGTACGAACGCACCTCATTTTCCACGTTTGACGAGCAATTTCCAACTTGTTATCATGGATATTTATTCTTCAAGGGAGTTTATCATTATTTAAAGTAAACAAAATGTTTAATAAAAATCATTTTTGTAACAAAGTATTACACTGTAATGCAACCTGATACTATACATATAAACGTGGTTCATATTTTTACTTTTCCATCGACAAAATATTTATGTTGAAAATATTCTGGAATATTTTCAGATTTTCCTCTATAAAAATAATATCAAGTGTTGTGAACAGTTTTTTATATCATTAGAAATAACTTCAAATTCTATATAAATGTAGAAAAAAGGGTTTTAAACAATTTTTTTTAATTTCATAATTTCTTCATTATGAAAATTATCTTATAATTTCAGGTCATTTCGATATTTTTTTTATTTAATTTATAAAACACGTGTAATTTTTTGAACACTAGAAATAAAATTGGTGGATTTAAATGTCATTTAAAATCAGACATTAAATACGCAAAATAACAAAATGAATATTTTATAATTAAATGAAATACAATAGCATTTCAAGTTCTATACAAGTTCTTCATAGTACAAATATCAATCTGTACCGAATATTTTGAAGTTGACTATTATTTCGTTTAACATTTGAAATGATGAGCATCTTGTATAGAGTTTGAAATGTCTATTGTATCGATTTCATTATGAGATATTAATGTGTTGTTTTTAATTTTATTAAATACATTTTTATTTTTAGGTTTCCGTACTTAAAAAGTAAAAACGGAACCATTATAAGATCACTCTTGTGTCTGCCTGTCTGCCTGCCATAGCCATTTTACTCGCAAACTATGGAACGTGGAAAGTTCAAATTGGGGGATGTAATAAAGAATATTGACCCACATATTTACAAATTATTAAACATTTACAAATACTTTTTAGGAAAAATGTAGATAGCCTAATTAAGTAACGTGAAAAAAATTCTGTTCTTTGTATGTCGTGTGGACTATCGTGTGAAAGCTTTCGTAACGCAGAACTCAAAAATACATTTCTTTTAATTTTATATATTATATTTTCAGAGATATCTTCGAACATGTAGCGCAAAAATATGTTCCCCCACATCTATTTCCGAATCTACTGAAACTAAAATTATAAAAAAAATGAGAAATTAGACGTTATTTTAAACATTGCACGAAAATTATAGCGATTACCCTAGGTCCCATAGTTTTTGAGAAAAGTGCATTTTTCCGTTACTCACAAATTTCGATTTGAGGATATTCAGCAAAGGTGTTGAGGAACGCTGGAGGTACATATCGTAGCAAAAGTATAAAAGTATTGCTGATAATGATTTTTGAGAAAAATCGTCTTTAGTTAGCCGCGATATTAACCCTTAAAGACAAGGACGGCTTGGACATGCATAAAAACACCGGCTGCGTACTCCTTGTACCACCGGCTTTTAAAGCCTAAATAACAACTTTTAATGATACATTTGTGTAACAGAAAATCCAGTAGCATCATAAATCAGTCAAATTGTTAAAAACAGACTAAATTAATTAGAATTAATCATATAAATACTATGGGATTCGCGACTAGTATGCATTGAGTGGATTTTTCAACACACCTCCCGTGTCTTTAAAAGTTAATTAAAAACCTATCTGGAAAAAATCGGCACGGACCAAGGCGGCGTTGCTACTTTGCAACCTCCTTTCGAAGCGCACTTTGCAAAGTGCCAATTTTAAAGTTTGAACAAGGGTTTGGTTTTAGCTGCATTTTAAAAAGAAAAGATTATTACGACGCTGAATTTAGTTTTATGAAATGCCAAATGAAGTTTCCATATGCACTACTTTTATTGTCAGTGCCGAAATAAATTCATCATAAACAGATTGGAATCTGATTTAAACAATATCTATACTGGATAGCAATATTTGATATTATTTAAGCTTCATATCTCTGTGAACTTTTACGGTATACCCATTCATATTTTTCTAGCACATATACAGCTATACCAAACACTACGCTTTATAGTTTTTTACAAAGTTTTATTATACTTTTTGTAACAATTTTTTTAAAAATACAGTTAATAATTCATATATTTATTGTACGGAACCCTCTGAGCACGAGTAATACTCATACTTGACCGTCTATTTAAGTTTTGATTCAGTCCTGGGATGTTTAGTTATTGTCGGAGCACAGCTCCGGCTTCCCTGCAAAAATTACACTTATTGTTAACACGATATCGTCCAAAATATTTGACTCATCGACACAAAAAATGAGCTGGACGTTGGACGGGCTAAAATCTCGGCGCGTATTGAAAATCATAATTATTCGTCAACCCTAACAGCCTGAAATATCGGCTCAAAATTTTCCCATAGAGATAACATTGCGAGTTTAATTCTGTATATTTGAAAGATAAGGCTTTCTTTTTTTAATCATGTACCTTGAGCCTTTTTTTTTTGCACCAATTTGAACAATTCTTTTTTTTAATGAAGGCTGTTTCTTTGTAGATTTGCCCGCACTAGCTATTTTTTTTTTAATACTCCCATTTTTATATTTAAATTTAAAATTTAAAAAAATTCTATGAATTTATTTCAAAATGGTAGCAATTGGATTACTTCCATTGTTATAAAGAAAGGGAAAATAATAAGGTTTGCTTATCTTTATTGATGCCATTTTCTCATAAAATTCAAAATAAACTTTCTGAAAAAATTGAACAGAAAATGACATAATGCTTTAATAAAATACTCATGTTTTCCGCAAAAAGCTGCTTTTCATTCATTGAGTTTGAGACGCTTGGTGAAATGCTTCAATGAGGCAAAATGACATCATATTTAAATGAAAACGATCATTTTCTCTGATAAAAGTAAATATTTTACTACGAACGCCTCTAAAAGATATAAATTTCTGGAATTTTACTCGCATATACAAAGATTAGAATCACAAGTCAAGAGTGTGAACGTTCACATGCAAAGTCGTAGTTGACAACCTTGATTTCAAGTTTAGAAATATATGTATTAATCACATATTGCGCATTCTAATATTTTTGAAATGGTGAATGTAAATATAAGAGATGCGTATGCAAATTATGAGACGGTGAAAATAACATAAAGTTTAGATTTTACACGAAAAATAATTCCATGATTAACTTAAAGTGAAATCATTTTTTAAATTTTCAATCCGCAATTTTAAACGGCACAGATGACATATACGCCCGCGATTGGCGCGATTTATTTCTGACGCCAATGTCATATACGCAACGGGTACTTAACTGGCGCCAAAGTGTCGTTATTTTGCTTGATATGGTAACCCGTATGTTATTGTTTGTGCTGCTGAAGTTTTCCCTGAATTGGCGTGGGAAAAAAATCGCGCCAATATACGTATATGGCATCTGTGCCTTTTAAACATAACAGCCTCAATGGGTAATTTCATCAAAATTATATATCTTGGTGAGGTATAATAAATAGTGCAGTTTAATTTTTTAATATTTTGAACAGTCGAAGTGTATGGAATTAGTATTTTGGTAACTTTAAGTTAAAAATAATATTTGTTATAAAAGACTAAGTAGTAACCTATGTATGAGTTCGTTTTTAAACAATTTCTTTCATCGAAATTCGACGAGATTCATCCAGTTATTAATTAAAACATTAGCTCCATTGCTGTAAATTATGCATTTTAAACTCATACGGATCATTATGGAGTCGGATGTTGAAGTCGATGTTCATACATTGGTGGCCTGAGATATAGATTAACCCCCCCCCCCCTCCCTTTCAGAAGTTTTACGTTCTACGTATGTAACAACCACTATTTTTTTTTTCGAACTTTTCATTCTTTGTAAGCTTCCAAATCGATGCAATTCATTTTGAATTTTAAATTAAGAGAAACGAAAAGAAAATCGAATACGGAAAATACGATTTTGGGCATTAGTCGAATGGCTACGAGTGATACTCAAAGAAATCGCGAAAAATATAATGTCATGTATGCATTACTTATATGTATGTATTCTTATGTATGTATGTTTGTATTCAGACGAGTGTATATTTCTATTGGGAAATTTTCGTAATCGGGTTTGTAGACAATTTAATAATTTACTGAGCATTGTTTGATGCGCAAATTTAACAATTTGGTAGCTGTCCCAATTACTGACGATTACTCAATTTTTTTTAATTCATCGTAAGTGAATATATTTCAACTGAAATGCAAGTGAACATTCTGAAGTAAATGAGATAAGCATTTTTTTTTTTTTTTGTCAAGATATACATTAGAAAACAAAAATATGTAGATTACAAAATAAAAAAATCCTGTACGGGTTGGAAAAGGTAGCTTCCCTGTTTCTTGGTTTTAAGATTTTAGCTAATTTTACTGGAGAACACAAAGTTAAAATGCGAAGAACCCGGTTAGAGAAGAATCATCAGCACTGAATTTCAATGGAAATTTTGCCAAATTAGTCAGATACAGAAAAATTGGCTTAATTTGTGACGACATATTTTTGGTCGCCAAATTCGGCTATATTTCGTCCAAATGTCGCGAAGTTTATCGATAAATGCGACTTTAATGCATATGAGTATGATCGCTTATGTTTATGATCGGAGAAATGGATACAACAATGAAAGATAATTCGTGAGAAATCATGTTCACTAAAAGTCATAAATTAATCCCTGATTTTTTTAATCTGGTGCCTAGATTTAGTGTACATTTTAAGAAATATACATATTTTATATGTGTAACGTTATACACAGAAGTTTCGAAAATGACGGTTAAAAAAAGTAATTCAAATGTATAGAGTTATTCAGTTTAATTCTACGTGGAAAAGTCGCATAAAAATAACCCAGATGCCTCCTAATATTTTCCTAATAACGATATAACAAAAACTCAGATGAATAAAGGTATCAAGTCTGAAAAAGTAGTATAGCATACTATCTATGAGTGTGTGTTACATACGTGTTATAAACATTTACCTGATGCCATATTAAATAAGTGTGGGCTGTACCAGACGAGCAAGTCTTTGAAGGAGCTTTAAAGTTTTCTGCCGCTAACTCGATGGATCAAGTCCTCAAAGATCGGAGCTAAATTTAAAAAATCGAAATCTCTTAAATACATCCGGGGGTAATTCTTTATCTTTACCGTAGATTCTTTTATCCAATGGTTTCTCTTTACTTTTAAGATTTCTGAATTATTATAAAGAACAACAAATTATGTTGCCTTCAGTTATGACTGAACAGCTTTTGTCTTTGCAAACAAAGGTTACAAATTTCCCAAAATCAACTTTTATTATTGGAAAAGGAAGAGCTGTAAAATGTACAAAAATCAAAGAAATTAGTAAAACAATCATAGAGCAGTTAGGATCAGAAGCTATCATTCTTTTGGCACTAACAGGTACTGCTGCATTTAATGTCAAAGACAAGGTAACTCACTCAGTGCTTAGAGAACCAACGTGTTTTAAATAGTTCGCTATTTTAAAAAGTCAGCAATACATCTACAGCTCAGAATGGATACAGTGTTATTTCTCATTATGGATGAATTTTCAATGATAGGATGTCGTCTTATGGCTGACCTTGAACAAAGATATCGAGAAGGTAAAATATATAGCATTTAGCCTTTTAGAGGTTTATTTGTTTAAATCCTTGGACGTATTAGGTAGTTACATTGCGTAAAAGACATCCCTCTATATAACAGACATTCTTTAAAAGTCATTTTGATTCTTCGCGGAGAAAAGTTCTTATTGCTTTTTTAAAATGTTTCACATTAACAAACTCATTGAGATAAAACGACGATCAGCAGACACAGTTCCGAAAGACTCTGAACTCACTTTGCGTGAGTTACGTTTTTGACTACCTCTCACCCCTTATGCAACGACGCAAAGATATACTGCTTTCGGCTAACTTGAATGATTTGAAGGTGCCATATGTCTTTTGCTCAAAACCAAGCAAGCTAAAGAATATACTCAAGATATACTTCTTAAATCAAAGCGGGGACCAATTAACAAGAACTTTAGCAGATCACAAAGATTAAATAGCAAGATGGAGTGAAGATGATCACGCGTCTGGAAGCAGGGTTATGCATTATGCTACATACCAATCTCCGAACGGAGTGAGAATTGGTAAACGTAAGTACGATAAAAGATATTGCCTATGGCACACGTTTTCAACCTCGAGGTTTGCCACAGGCCATAATAGTTCATTTTGTTGAGTATCATGAGCCTTTTCTTACTGTATTTTTTTTTTTTTTTTTTTTTTTTTTTTTTTTTTTTTTTATCAAACCTATTTGTAAATATTGGAAAGAAAAAAAAGCCTCATTCACATGACGTTAGTTACCTTTAATTGTCGCATACCTTGCCACCATACATAGATCCTCGAGTTTAACATTGTCAAAAACTGCTGTAGATATCCATCTAAAGGTGTTGCCACATAAAACAACTTATGTCATTTTTACTGTATTTTGTCATTTAGAGAAAGTTCTAATGGAAGCAATTTTCGCTAAGGAAAGGCGTTACCCAAATTAGAAGTATGGGAGCACTTGCTGACAGATTAGGATTTGAGCATTACCCGAAGCAGCTGACGACTGAGTTAAACACTTTAAAATGAGGTATCGACGATTGTTATTTCAAACTTACTTTTATACTATTAAACAGCAACCTAGAAAATAAAACATTTTTTTTTAATTATATCTTTTAAGTTTATGCGCCTCCATGCTCCGACATTTCGGCCTGACGGATTTTAGTTTGAAAAAAATGTGTGTTTCCACATATTTGAAACTTGTTTTTCAGTGTATGTTACATGTTACAGCAGACAATTCAAGTTCTATACAAGCTCCTCATGAGCGAATAATCTCAATCGATACCGAAGATGTTGACTATTTCGTTCGACATTTGTACTGATGAGTAGTTTGTACAGGTTTTGAAATGTGTATTGTATTTGATTTTATTATGTGATATTATTGTGTGTTTTTTTATTATTATTATTAAATGTCTACTTTTATATACACTTATATTTAAGTTTTTAAATCTTGATTACGACGTAAGATGTTTAGTTATTTAAAAAAAAATGTATCTTTCCCCATATTATAAACATATTTTTAAGCATATGTTACATGTTACATTAGACATTTTAAGCTCTATAGAAGATCATCATCAGTACAAATGTCAATCGATACCGAATATTTTAAACATTTCGTTTGACACTTTTTGTGGTGAGTGCCTTGTATACAATAAAAATTTAAAATATCAGTGCAAAATTCACCTTGATTAATAATTAAAATTCATAAGATTCAAATAAATGTAAATGCATTGCTTATAAAGGTGCGTCAAATATAATAAAATCCTTAAAAACACATTAAAGTCATTTTAAAAACGTAAACCTTTTCCACCAAAACTTACTCGGCCTTCATCAGTGAAAAACTAATATATGTTGTCTCTTTTCGTCTTCTAGCTTTGCCCAGAACAGACCATTTTACTTCAAAGGCGGTATGGAATATAAGGTGGAATGTAACTTTATATTCCATACCACCCTTGAAGGAAAATGGTCTGTTCCGGGCAAAGGTTGAAGACGCAAAGAGACAATAGCTATTAGTTTTTCACTGATGAAAGCCAAGTAAGTTTCGGTTGAAAACGTTTTGTTTTCTAAAATGACCTTGTATACAGTTTGAAATGTATGTTGTATTGATCTCTTTTGTGATATTAATCTGTTATTTACAATTTTATTAAATGTCTGCTTTTAAATGTCATTTTATTATTAAAATTTTTATACAATCATATGATACTTAGTTAAATATAAATAAAATAATTGTGAATTTCCACATATTAGAAACATATTTTTCAGTATATGTTAGATGTTACAATAGAAATTTGAACCTTTTTACAAACTCCTAGTCATTACAAATGTTAATCGACACCAAATATGATTTCGTTTGACATTTGTACTGATGAGGAGCATGTATAATGTTTGAAATGTCTATTGTATGGGTTTCATTATGTGTAATTAATGTATTGTTTTTAATTTTATTGAATGTCTGCTTTTAAACGTCTTTTTATTTTTCAAATTTTGATTCAGCCATAGGATGTTTACTTATTTTAAAATAAAAAAATGTGTGCTTCCACATTTTTGAAACACATTTTTCAGTATTTGTTATATGTTACAGTAGACATTTCAAGTTCTATACAAGCTCGGCATCAGTACAAATGTCAATCGTTACCAAAGACGTTGACCGTTCCGTTTGACATTTGTACTGATAAAGAGCTTATATAGAGTTTCAAATTGCCATTGTATTTGATTTAATTATTTGATATTACTATGTTGTTTTTAATATTATTAAGTGTCTGCTTTTGAATGTATATTTATTTATTAAATTTTGAAGGAGACGTAGTATGTTGGGTTTTTAAAAAAATATGTGTTTCCTCATATTAGAAACACATGTTTCAGTATATGTTACATTTTACATTACACATTTCAAGCTCTGTATATGTGCAAGCTCGTCATCGTTACAAATGTCAATCGATACCAAAGACGTTGACAGATTCGTTTGACATTTGTACTGATGAGGAGCTTCTACATTGTTCGAGAGTTTGAAATGTTTAATGTATTCCACTTTTATTGTGATATTAATCTTTTTTTAATTTTTATAAATGTCTTTTTTTTTTAAATTTTGATTGAGGAGTAGTATGTTCAATTATTTTTAAATAAAATTTGTCGTGTTTGCACATATTAGAAACATGTTTTTGAGTATATGTAAAATCATGTCATTTTAAAATATTCATAATTGAAGTATTAAAAAAAAAGATTTGAGGATTAAGAATAAAAAACCCTAAAAGTACCGAAATATCGAATTTTTTTTTTAAACAACAAAATGGCTTAAGTGCCAAGTTTTACAAACAGAAGAACACTTGAAGTGCTAACCCTAACAGTAACAGTTCGAACATGTCGTAAATTTTAAATAAAAAGTGGCAAATGATGTGATTTCGCCTTCTTTTTTTTGCTCTCTTGAAAAATTTTCTCTTTTGCACTTTCAGCGTTTTCCGTTTTTAGTCCCCATTTGTTAAGATCTGTTTACATTTACTAAGAATTTAATATATTTAATTTTCAAATAAAACATGTTTAGATATTGAATATGTTCATCAATTTATTGCTTTTAAAATGTTCTATGACATTTCCTTTTTTCCAATTTTATTGATCCTCCTATACCCACCCCTAACGGAAACGACAAATTTTCACGACACAAGAGAATATTGTATGTATTTTCCCAAGGTTTTAGAACTATGTAGATTTGTTCTAACCCTTCAACAGTATCAGAAACAATATATGTTTTTTTTTTTTTTTTTTTTTTTTTTTTTTGCTTACGTACTGTCGGTACCTGTTTTTAAATAAGAATATAATGGAAAAGTAGGAAAAACAGGTGAAAAACAAAAGTCAGTAAATGATGAAATTAAAAAAATATATATGTAAGTATATTGTTTATGTAATTGTTTAATTATGCTTTTTCGTCTTGTGAACAATTCTTTGAGGGTATTTTTTAATTTATTGTGTTTTGGTAACTATGTAATGTTTTATTTTTTTATATTTAATTTTGTGTCTTATAAAATGAAGAAATCACTATATCCCGCAAAATCCTTAGTGCACTCCCATTTTGCAGGCATTTATAGAATAAGAAACGTTGTAATTACTTATACCCAGGTAGAACTTCGGCAATTAGTGGTGTAATGAAATAAATGGTGACATCAAACTGGAACAATGTGATTTTCATATGCAACATTTCATCTTGCATTAATCAAATTCAATCTTTAAATTCCTTTGATTTTTATATTTATTTTAATTTTCTCAAAATTCACAAATTTTCAATTTTTACACTCATTTTAAGATTAACTATGGTATTAACAATTTAGTATTTATAAATAAATAAGTAGATAATTTTTCAGAAATTACAATATTATAAATACTTTTTTTTATTTTTCATAAATAATTTTCAAGATACGGAGCTTCAAGCTTGCATCTTCGAACGATTGCAACATGCCATTCTATGCCACAAGGTTTTTAAATTTTCAGGGAGGCCAAAATATTTAATAATTTGTCAAGATATTTTGCATTGCACATGAATAAATATGATTTACTTACAAATGTTGTTCAATAAGTTTTGCCTCTACGTGCGTAACAACTTTATTAACAGAACAAATTTAAATATTTTACATTGAGAAGTAATTTTAAAATGCCCTTTATCTCATGATGCTTTTATTTTGAAGGTAGGACCAATGATGTGTAAGCAAATGAACAGATAATTTACAACTGTATGGAAGTGAGGTTAAAAGAGTGTACGCTGATCGAATTCCTGACAGCTCAAGGTGTTGTACCAAACGATATCCACAGGCAAATCAATGCTGTGTATAACGAAGCATGTCTGGACAGAAGCACCGTTCAGGATGTGGGTACGTGGATGCCAGACGGAGAACCCATGAATACCTAGTGTGTACGATAAGCCCTTCTATGGACGGTCGAAGACCACAGACAATGCAGATCATAGAGAACGGGTCAATTCACTGATTCGTGGTAACTGGCGCATTAATCAGAGGGTGATTCCCTACAATGTTGGATTATCGCTTGGAATAGTGCATCTCATCGTAAAGGATAAACTTGGCTTCAAGAAAGTGTGCTCGCGGTAGGTGTCTCGCTTGTTGACAGCGGAAATGAAACAAACTCAAGGAACATCTTATGGGCGCGCTCTTTGAGTCCGATGAACAAGTCACACATGCTAGGCGTTCTTGGTGTTGTGTCTGTCTCATTCTTTTGTGACGGGCTTAAAGAACTAATGTATCGATGGCGGAAGTGCATCGTTGCCACTCATGATTATAACTTCAAAGGCGGACATTTCAAAGTTACTTTTCAATGTAAAATATTTCATTTTGTTCTGCTAATAAAGTAGTTACAGACGTTGGTTAAAGAGGAAAA
This sequence comes from Maratus speciosus, assembly GCA_963932465.1. NCBI lineage: Eukaryota > Metazoa > Arthropoda > Arachnida > Araneae > Salticidae > Maratus > Maratus speciosus. Next base: position 174,832,317 of record OZ010792.1, on the reverse strand, counting down.
ACCTTTGTATATTAGGGTTTTAAATAAAATATATGAAATCTCAGCTACAGCTGATTCTCTCATTTTGCATGAAATAACCCTGTTTGTATTTTTAATAAACCATACATATCTTTCAAAATATGAAATAAAAACAGTACAAGAAGTCTCCTAATACGTAAATTTACATTACTAACGTATAAAATAGAAAATATGACACGAAATCGTTTTAAGATTATAAATAATCTCCATACACTTCTAAATATCCTTTTTACATTAAATTTCTTTTCTTTCATCTTTACAACTCTGTAAAGTTTCAAAAGGTTATGTCATTAAAGATGAAATACGAATTTGATAGATATATATTTTTTTAAAGGAAAACTATTTTTAAGAGACTAATTATGACAGAAATATATTCCTATTACAAACATTTTAACTATTCCTTAACTATGCGGTAATACTATTTACAAAGGCATCAAACATTTTTTTTAGAATTATTACGACTTCTTTAATTTTAAATGCATGAACAATTTTACATTTTTGAAAATTATTATTTCTCTAAACCATAAAAAATTATTTATTATTCTACTTATGTTGCTTTATAATTCATTCATAAAATAAATAAATAAAAGTAACAGGAACTAAAATGAATTCATATGATTTCTAAATTTGTTCGCATTGAAAAATTATTATTCATGTTGGACTAAATGCATATACAATGATTGGTAGCATGTAGTATATTATTCATAGCATTATTAAAAGATGAAGCTATAGTATATAATTATTTTTTTATTTATATGTCAACTTCTCTAATAAAGTTTTAATGAAATAAAAGAATTTTCTTGTTAAAATATATTTTTGTTTTCCTGTTTAACAATATATTGATATTTAATAAACTAGAAGGCTCTACTGTCTAGTTTACTAAATATCAATATTTAAATATAAAAATAGTCCATGGTAATAATTTAAATATTTAAATATTTCTTTAAATATTTTTTTTCATTCTTTTTTTTTAGTATTTACGTATAAGTTCATTTTTATGATGCACTATTTTTTACATTTTCTGATTTTAACTTGTGATCGTTTAATTATTATTTTAAAGGGGGGTTTTCCTGTTTTAATAGTATTTTGTAAGTACATTTTTTAATGAATGGAATAGTTATTATTTGCGCTGTTTTACATATTGGAATCAATATAAAAAATTGATATTTTCTAAATAGGAAATAAATCTGTATGTAATTAAGGAAATTTTGAATAAAAATTTTAAAACAAATCCTTCCAAAACTTAGTCACACTATTAAAAAAAATAATTACACAGTGCACAACAAGATCTTTTGAAGTATGTAACTACAAAAGATTATTAAATTCCTATGCATAGTTTTTGTTAATATAAAACTTTTTTTAAAGGAAACTGCCTTTAACTTCAAATAGCTATTAAAATAGTTAATAGTTGAATTTTAAAACTGTCTTCTTTAGCGCGTTTATCCACTATTTCCCTATTAAAAAAATAATTTTCTCATGTTTATATGCAATATTATTCTTAATACTAGCTGAGAAAGACCACAAATGAGAAAAATTCCTTTAGCTCGAAGGATTTGTTACATTTTTTTTTTAAGAATAGAGACATAACTAAAATTATTTTTTTTAATTTAGAAATGTATCAAAATAAAGCTTTTTATTAAATTAACAAAAATATTAAATTCAGGTAATGTGAACCGACCGGTTAATCACTGAAAACATCTTTGTCAATGTCTGCTCAAATATAGGCACTTCGTCGTAGTGTGAGCTATCGAGAGCGAAGCCGCCGTGTTCGTTTGATGCACATATTAAATTTGCCTGCCATTCCGAACCCGTGAAGACGTTAATAGTTGTTTCTTTTATGGGATTCCTAGTTGCAGGCAACGTAACTCCCAGCATATGCATAATTGTGCACATCTTAGAGAAGCCATAAAAAAGTCTAGCCATAGTACAATGGAAGTACATAGGTGCTACATAGGTAGTACACAAGAAAAAATTAAAAGAATATAGATCTATACTAAGCCTAGCCCTTCATATTATATAATGTCTAGCCATTGTACAATGTACAATGTAAGAAAAAATTAAATGAATATAGATGTAAAGGAGAATAAATATATTTTTACGTACGAGGTAAAAGTCAAGCTATTAATAGCTTGGAGAACGTCTGTAAATTTTGGAATGAACCAAGAATAAAGCAAAATAGAAGTAATTAAGAAAATAATGCTACAATGTAAGCATTTTATATATAAATAACTTAGATATAAACATGCAGAAGCCTTTCAATATATTACTGTAAATTAATTGTTATATATATTTTAAAATACATTTTCTATGTGCCATGCAAGATTTATTTTTCTTGTTATCTCTTAAACATTGATTCTTAGTAAATTGTACTCTTTGCAGGTTTCTGCAACGCATTATTTTTCTATTTATTTACGCAAAGTTGTCGAATGTCTTGATCCTAAGAAGGGCCATTCAATCACCATTCCCATATTTCTTTTCTTCAACGCTTTGATACGTTTGTGTTTATTTTCATATCTGTAATTTGTTGTATAAATGTTATGTTTTCCAAACTTTTAATTTTAACCAATATATATGATTGAACAAGATGTAGAACTTGATTTTAAATTCGTTGATGAGTTTTTATTTATATAAATGTATGAAAAATTGAAGCGTTTAATTAAAAATTACAATTTCAGTTAATTTGGTAAAATACTATACAATATTTTACTATTAACAGAAGAGATACTCAATCACAATTGAAAAATGTACACTTATTTTAATTCATCCAATCTGATTTTCTGTCTGCTTTTGATGACGTCAAAACTACGTGTCTCGGTTATTTCTGTGACCTAGGGAGCGTTGTCAAGAGACTGTCGCTTTTAAAAGCACTTGAAATATGTGAAATTGTGTTCCTAAATATGAAGCACCTAATACTGCTACTCTGTAAAAAGACTGTAAAGTTAGTAACATTTTTGTGCGAAACCCAGATTCCTAGAACTTTGTATGTAACGGCAACAGCAAAAATTCATGAAACAGATACACTTTTAAACCGTTAATCAAAAAATCTGTAAGGTTACTAAGAATGTTTTGGGAAACTAGGATACTTAGAATTTTTTCTGTAACTGCAACCCGGATTACAGATAAAAGTTTACTAAGGTTACTGGAGTATCTATTGTAGTATCTACAGATTTCTGTAGCTTTAAAAAACTAGTTTTGTAGATTTACATCTTTTTTGTACAGTGTACAAATAATATTTTAATAAGCTTACAGATTTCTAAATCTTTGCATCTGTAGAAATACAGATTTTTTTTTTTTTTCACAGTGTACTACGCCATACAAACTGATGTTTTTAAATTAAAGAACCCGTTATTGTGAATGAAATTGAGTTAAATAAGAGCTTTACTGATTTACACACATCTTTCTCGGCTAATCTTTTTTTTTTTAATTTTTAATTTTGTATATATTTACAAATATACAAAAATACATCACAACGCCTCGATACAGAAGAATTTAAAATGCAATATTTGTATGATTAAAAAATTTTTATTGGAAAATAAACAACAAAACAACAGTTACTCTAATAAAAGTTATATTCGAGCATTTTTATGTCAAAAAATAAATATGATTATCTGTCATACATAATTTATATATTCAAAAGCTGTGAAATATTCTCATCATCACATAGCATCAAGCATAAAACTTTGACAGCGCACAAAACGAGCTTAATTCGGATTTAATATGCACATTTAAGCCTACCTAAACTTTTCTGAAGATTTCAGAAAAAACCGAGCTTGTATCACATTTCTAAAATTTATAACCTGAATTATCACACTATTTTTGAAATAACCTCAATCTAGTCAAGACAGCTATTATCTAAAAATGTTTATATCAAAAATAAATATCAAAGCTATCTGTTTTTTTTTTTTTTTTTTTTTTTATGTCGGTTTATTATTCGGTAACCAAGGAAGAAAAGGTTCACACGTGCAAAAAAAAAAATAAATAATAATAATAATAATAATAAAAATTCGTCTTAAATTATTATAAAAATAACTATTAATTCACTTTATAATGTATAAAGTTCGAAACTAAAAATGATTTAAATACCATTTGTTTCTAGTGTATGTTCTCGTATTAAAAGCAGAGGAATAGCTTCTGTTATATATGCTATTTTAAACTTAAATATAAAGTATACGTAAACCAATTTAACAAAGAGATTTTTCTAAAGTAGTTTTGAAGCTAACTTTTATTTAATATATTATTTTCTTTTGTATTGCTGAATTTCAATAAAATATCCTCTAGCTATATTAAGTAATGAAAAAATGTTTAGCCGAATTTTTAATATCGGAAATATTTACTTATATATTTTTTTATTATAAAATGATTTCGATAACATATCTAGCTCACTTGAGAAGGCGTAGCTCTATGTGTATTAAATAATGCCGACCTGTTATAAGGCAGTTTAAAATGTACATAGCATAAAAAATATAAATCCCCGAGCACGCATGGTTAATAATGACAGTTAGATATATGATATAAAAATTAATAAGAATGACATAGCGATCTTGCCTTTTCATTTTGAATGGATGCTAGTATTTAAAGCGAATATTAATGTTGTTATATAGATACTGTTTTTTAGATAATTCTCTGTTACAAACATAAGCGGTTCGAACCGAGGCTTAACGTGTTACAGAACATACTACCAGGTACGGAAAATAGGTGGAAACCCTCTTTAATTGCAGATTTTACTTTAATTTTATATTTAATATGTATTTTTTTGTTGCCCCTTAACAAATCGGAAAAGCTTTTTTATATGAAGCAGAAAATTATTGCAATGAAGTTTTTATATTCAAAATGTTATTTTCGTACTATTATTGAAGCAGGAGTTAATTGCTGAAATAGTGAAATATTATGCAATTTAGGGCTTTTTATTCTGATTATTTCAGTGTTTAAGCGCGTACTTCGTAAAACTTTTGAAGTTTTTAGCCCCCGGTACGGTATGCTTCTTCTTTTTCCTTCTAATAAAATGTTATCTCCTAAAAATAACGTTCCGTTGTATAAGCCAGCCGTGAAACAATGCAGAAATATCATTGTACTGAATAGTCTCTATTGCAATTTCTTAAACTTCTAAGCATCTCATATTTTAAATTTTTATACTATCGTATTTGGAAAAATGTACTTTTAAATGCAGTTTGTTTGAAAACTGCATCTCTATCTGCATCTACATTTTAGTGACATTTGATTAATATTGGTAACTCAAGTGCTCTGTTTCTGTAGAAAGTAAATAAAAAATAGCAATTATATCTTTTTGTTGCCGTTTTAGAATAAAAACTGAAAAAAAGTAATTAAACTACGCCCTATTTTAAAAATATATAAATGAAGGATTTCTGATAAAAAAACGAGCTATTATAAACTAAAATTAATTTTAAGTATCTATATTAAAACTGCAAACAAATGAAGGCATATGAATCATGAGATAGCCGAATTTTTTGTCGAGTTTCTTGAATGACGAAAACTCTTTTTTTGGATTTGTGTATTATTCAGCGAAATTCACGTCCTACGCATATTTTACTGTAGATGTTGTTGTTTACGACTGAATCATAAATGAGGAATTCTTCAGAGGATGCGGATGACGCCATTTTACATAAAATAAAAGCGTGTGTTTTAAGTCTTAAAACTGAACTATCTATCTATCTATCTATCTATATATATATATTATATATTTCATATTAATTCTGAAAAAAAAAAAGAATTCTTGTCTCCTAGCGTTTATTTATTTATTTAATATATTTATGAAATTTTATTTTCTTTATAGAATATTAAAAAGAAATATATCCTGAAATTCTGATATAGTTTTAAGTGCAAACTGCTCAATCTTCCCCAGGCAGGCTGCGCACGATAAGAATTGATTTCTAAAATATCATGATTGTATATTAATTTATAAACCATAAAAAATCCCCGAATTAAAATAGAGTTTTCGAACAAATGCCATAGGAAAAAACATTCTTTTATTTCTATTAGACGGTGTAAACATTTAAATTGTGTGATGTTTGGAAGTTAATATTTTTTTCAAAAAATAACTAAATTTACTATTTGGGTCATTTCAATCATCAGTATGATGTCAACGTTACTAACATAAATATTATTGATTAATAATATCGATATAACGTATTTTTGATCTACTATCATGTTATGAATAATACAAGAAATCATACTATCCATTAACCACGAAGTCATTTCAACTCAAAATGTAACCTTTGTAAATTACCTTTATCTTTTTAATAAAATATATACAAATCTTATAAACAAAGTAAATAAATTATTTAGTTAAAATCTTTCTTTTATAATAGACTAACAAACTGCATGAGATAAAGAAACGAGAAATAATCAGACTTAGTTTTAGATACTCATTCTCGTTAAAATAATCAATTTCCAAAAATGTAATTTCTGTTATTTAAAATACAATAACAGATATTTTTTAAGGAAAGGGAAAACAATAAAGGACAGTTTGATGCATTAGTGTTTCTGTGAAAACACTTTCTTTTTATCCACATTGGAATCTTGCATGGGTCAGATTACAGCCGACAACAACCAGAAATCACAATTTGAATATAACACGAAAATAGATCCTAACAAGACAAATTTTCATGACAAAAAATCGAAAACAATTCCGATGAAATTTAACACGAAATTGACCTAAAGTAAATACAAATTAATATATATTTTAATTTAATTATAGAAATACTATATTATAGAAACATTACTATAACCATATTTATAATATTAATTATATTCTTCTATCGGAAAAATGAACATATTTATGTGGCTCTGCCGGAAAAGTATCCGACCTTTGGCTGAAAAAAATATATATAAGTTACCTGACGGGAATGTGTCTCTAATATCTTTCAAAGTAGGATCATTGCGCTTCCCATACTTAGCCCACCGTTCCTTCCACTGCCGAAAACACTTCTGGAGAGCTTCATTTTGAATGGTGTTCAATTCCGCTTAATCCCGTTCAATTCCGTGGATACTTTCAATGACGCCTTCCATTTTGGAAACAACCAGAAGTCGGAAGGTGCCATGTCTGGAGAGTAGGAGGTTGGAGAACGATGGCAATTCCATTTTTCGACATGAAAGTCTGAATCAGGTGCAATGAATGAGGCGGAGCGTAGGCGAATTAGATAATACCTGATGGATTTTACGAATTGTTTCACTTTGAGAATCACCAAACTTTGACAAAATTTGATGCAGTACCTTTACTCAACTCGTTCATTCATCTTGAGAGATATCAAAACCCGACGAACACGTATGACAACACCTCACTCGGTGGCCAGCAGCCAACGACTGACTCACTGGAATATGAGGAACAATTTTAACAATTTGCGTTAAGCTGTTTTCTTCCAGTGTGCACTGTGTCCACACCATAGAATCACTACTGCATGCGGGAAAAATCAAGGTCGGATATTAGACAAACCTCATATATTCAGCTTCATAGTTTTCCACCTTAATGCTATGGACTTTCTATTGAAAATTATGTTACAAAACCCATTACGCAAGAGATAAAATTCAATCCGGCTCATACCCAACGTGAAATAGAAAAAAAAATATTATCTCCGAAGCGACACAAACGAACCACAAAGTCTTGGGTTTGATCGCGTATTGATAGAATCTATTTATCGACCCTGTGCAGGACTTCCTATTCTCAATACTTTTAATCAAGGCCTGAATAATGCAGGGGCATGCGGTAAAGTTGCCTCGGGCTCCATGGAATGATTGAGGATTTTTTTTTTTCAAGAGTGCCAAATTGTTAAAATTAACCAAGTATTACCACGATTCTTACTATTTCAAAGATTTCGGAAGGGGTGTGTTTCTCAACTTCCACTGTCTGCTCCATGTAACCAATAGACCTGCTTCCTCTTCCCCAAATAGGAACGATTTATATATCAGAAAACTAATGTTATAAAATGTTATACAAAAGTACTTTAGTGCAACAGGAATGCAGTAACAACATAACAACCCTGAAATTTGCTTCTATTATATAACTGCATGCCTGCATTAGCCTTGCATATTTTCGAATCACCCTAATGCATGCTGATGCAATGCACTGCTTAAATTTTAAAATGAGAAAGAAAATTTTTAATTATGAAAAAGCCAAGAATGACTGAAAGACCTGTATTTATACTTGAAAGCCTCACTTAAAACTTTATATTGAATGCAACAAAAGTAGTGTATTCTATCATTTGTTAAAGTTATGACCCTTTTCCTTATGACACTCTGTGCATATATGTAAATACTACTTGTTTCTAAATTTATGTATACGTACAGGAAATATGAAGTTAAGTAATATTTACTTCAGCGTATTTCACGAATAATTTCTGTAGATAGAAGAGTAGCCCCCCAGAATTATTCTTTCCCCTGGAACCAGATAGTCTATGTCGATCACTTCTTTTAATAGCTTTTGTTAAATTATTGTGAGAATTATCACTTATTTTAATGAGCATAGGTGTGTGATATATTAAACGTTTTGACGGTTACCTTTAAAAAGCTATCGATATTTTAGAAACCTAATGTATTATTGCATAACTTAACGGTATAAAAAAATGCTATGATTGATCAAATTGATTGTTTGTAAAGTTGATCACAATAAAATCGAAGAAGGCGAGAAAAAATGCACAAAAGCATGTGTCATATTTAGATCCTAGTGAAAATTGCAACGAAAACGCATTTTCAGAAGGATACTTTTGCACATAAAAAAAAAAAATTATATGAAAATTCAGGTATCCGTTAAAAAATTACGCGTGGACATACAAAAGTGGGAAATAAAAAAGACATACAAAAAAAAAAAAAAAAAAAAAGGAGTCCTTTTATTGCCACACACATTTGGAACGACAGATAATATGGCAAGATAGAATTTGGCAAGACATTTGGCACAAAATTTTCAAGAACACTTTTTCGAACATTTTTTTTTACATGTTATACGTATCATCATAATGCATTATCTTATTCAAATTACTATTAATGCATAAAATGCACATCATACAAAATGCCCATATCTCATCAAATATTCATAATATTCATATTTTTATTGCAATATACTGTTGCTACTGTTCTTTGTCAGGTTTTTAGAAACTTGTGTTAAATTTGGGTAATAAAAAACTTTTGAATTTTTCACAAAAACGTTAACATCTTCGAGAATATGAGTACTATTCTTACACAAATGCATACAAATGTTGAACAGGACTCAAATAGTCATTTAACACAGTGACGTACCATTTCCAGCCTTTTCTGTTACATACGTGATCGCAAATATTATTTTATTATTAAATTTATGATTAGCCTCCTAATTGTACACACCGATAAATCTTCACAGAGAAATATAAAATCAAACATCTTCTTTACTTCCTAGAAGTTCAAGAACAATTCGCCAATAATGTTTTTAGATATTCGACAAGACGTATGCAATCGAAAGCATCCAGTCCCTGTACCTTAACTTTTGGAGGCCAGTGTATCATTTTCCTTATACAATTAGACAAAATTTTCTGTTTTGAGAAATGGTGATAAAATATTAAAAATTTTGTAAAAAACGCTCGTCCCGAAGGGGTTATGGGTATTTTGTATCATAAAATTTATAGAATAAATATATTTATAATAAAATTCACTTCAAACATTATAAAATGTGATATGTTATTAGCTGAGCTAATTAGCATATTCTTTTATTACTGTTATTTTTTAATATTGAAAGAGAAAATACAAAATGTAAAACTGTTGACAATAGCATAAATGCGGTCATATATACCAGAAATAAATGTTCCGCAGCTAGCTTACCATATTTATGATTTTAAACATGTTAATTAGTAACGTTTTGATCACGTTAACAAACAAAATTTCAGTTTATAAAGTTTTATAAAGTATTTCAGTGATATCATTGAAATGAGCGAACACCGTGGAACGACAATTATTTGTAGGCTTAATGTTTTCTATTTCATTATTTGAAATTGGGTTATTGATTTGCATTTAATTATTTTCTGTTATTAAGTACTTCTTGTAAAGCATTCATTTTATATAAACAAAACACAGCAAAATAAAATTAACTCTATTTCACATAATCTATATTCACTCTATAATCTATGTTCTTTTTTTTTATCATACACAGGATATTTTTTAAGAAGTCAAATATACACTATATGGCCATTAATGGGCGGCATCTTTCAATTTTAAACATTTTGTCGAATATTTAAAAATATACTTGTTAGATTGTTCTGGAATTTTAGGATTAAAAAGAACAGGTTTGACTGCATATTTATGAACGTCGATTTGATAAGGTGGACAATTAGGGGGGTAACAAAAAATTAAAGAAAATATAACACTTTGTATCACCCTGTATAATAAAATGCACGAAATAATCTATCGCTACAGAATATACATAGTCGGACATGGTAAATATGTGTATTCATTTGTGTAAGAATAGCATGCATATTAATAGAGATACAGCGTTTTTTTGTTTGTTTTTTTTAATTAAAAAAATTCTTGGAGTTTTTTGCTTATAACATACAAGATTTTCAATCAAATTTAACACCAGTTTCAGAAAAATTGACAAAATCTAGTAGAAATAATGTATTTTAATTAGAATATAAATAGCAGAGACTAGGGAGAGTTGACCATACGGCAGGCTTGACCCACCCATGAGTTCTCATATTTAAAAGATTTTCAGAGTTTTATCATAGGTGTCAACCAAAGCTACTGGAATGCTCAAGCAACAGTCTTTGTTTCATACAGAAAGTCGAAATAGGTGTGGAAAAAAATCAAATGTGAGGTGTTTTCAACCTAAAAGCTGTGTTTTTTAGAAATATATTGTAAGATTTTTTTCAGATATATCATATAAAATTAAGTAACTAGGTTTTAAGTAATGTAGAAATATAGGGCTTCTATTCCAGGTACAAATATTGTACAGTAAGCTAGGCTCAACATAGCCATGTGCTATTCTTTAGAAAAGTACTATACAGGGTGCATAGGAAAGTCCTTTTAACCTGAAAATACTTGCGAACGGAGAGAGCTACAGCTATGCAAGTGAGGTAATTGTATAGTAAAACGACTACGCCCGACCTAATGCAAACAACAGCAGCGCCCCTAGTGGTGGAATTTGGAAAATAGCTATTGCAAATCGAAAACGAAAAGAGATAGAGCAAAATTTCCAATTAGAAAATTTTAGAGCATCGTTTAATTAATATGAAACGATATTTGGTTCACAAGGATAAGATAAATCGTCGCCTGTATATACAAAAAGTGTCCGAAATCGATGAGTGACGATTCTACTTTGCATATTCACGTTTAGGAAATGTAGCAGTGCGCAATTGCAGATTGTGACGTTGTACTGATAATTACTGTCTATAGAAATTTAAATGCCAATGCATTTAAAATTATAGTTTAATTCTTTCAGGGGCAGAAGAATTCTATTCGTAAAATAATGAAATAATTGACTGACACCAGAATATTCAAACGAATTTTTTTGAAAATAAAACCCCGCTAATTTGAACTTTCGTCACAAAAGCAAAATTTTATTAAAATATTCTTGGTGCCATTTGTCAGTTTTGGAATTAAAATTAGGTGTGTATAGCCACCGCTGTCGAAAGGGTCAAATCTATGACGTCGTATTGAAGAGGTTTGCAATAGACCTTCCATGCTGAGAAATGTGCATGCAAAATTACTCTCACGAGTACAAACGTGTATCGTGAGCAATGGCGAACTTTTCGAATCTACTGAATAACTTTTTATCACTGTGAGACAGTTTTTTTTTTTTGGGTGGGGGGGGGTGATGTTATCAAAATGCATTGAGATAAGTACGTATTTATACAATAAATTGTGCGTATTTCTTCATAATTCTGGCTATTCCATTCAAACGTTTAGACAAAATACAGTGCATCGATTTCGGACATTTTTGGGTATACAGGCGAATATTTATCTTATCCATGTAAACCAAGTATCGTTTTGTACTAATTAATTGATGCTCTAAAACTTTCTAATTAGAAATTTTGCTCTGCCTCTTTTCGTTTTCAATTTGCAATGGTTATCTTCCAAATTTTGCCACTAGGGGTTCTGGCGTCTTCTGCATTAAATCGGGCGTAGTCGCTTTACTATACCGTTACCTCACTTGCATAACTGTAGCTCTCTCCGTTCGTAAGTGTTTTCAAGTTAAAAGGACTTTCCTATGCACCCTGTATAGGGAGGCTTGACCACATGCTCAAGGCTACCTCAATTAAGTGGTTTTTGGAAATATTTTCATTATAAATTGTGCATAATGAAAGGCTAATGGTTATATATAAAAATGAATGTCAATTTATTTTATAAAGCTACAATAAAGTGGGGTAATAGAAAAGAAAATGTTTAAAACTAATTAAAGAAAGATGTAAATAATTACTATAGCATCCATTTCAAGAAAAACTTTAATGAAATATAAATGTGAAAGTTGATAGGAACTTTTTTTCCATATAAATATTGCTTACAATAGGTAAATCGAAACAGTGGGAAAGACTAGAAAGTATGAAAGCAGCAATCTTAAATCTTTCAGGGGCAGCGGTATGTTTATGAAACCACATAATTTTAATTCCCAAACGCCACAATGACACCAGAATTTTCCTAAAATCGTTTCCGTTTAATATGTATGTGAAATATAGCCTTTTTTCTTATTTGCAAATAATATTGTTCGTAAATTCCGGTGCCAATCATTTATTTCAAAATTTAGTACTGAAAGTACTAATTAAGAGCTGAAACGGTTAAAAGATGTTAATGATAAGTTAAGTTTTCATGCGGCTGCAAGAGTCGTAGCATTGATCTAAAAACTTTAGCAAGGAATGTAGTCAAATGTCACCAGGATGAGTACAGTGAGATGAAGCCAAACTATGTGACAACTAAAGTTTTCAGGCCGAGTGTAATAAAAAGTAGGACAAGGAGACAAATAAAAGCGGGACAGTGGCTCCTAAATCCGGAGATAACCATATATGAAACCCTATGAAAATGGAACTTGTCTCTAACGGAATACTACCTTAAATGTTAAAGTTTCTTTTTTCCTGCAGTAAAATTATATCTGCTCAGACAAAATCCTATTTAAAACAAAATTTTCTCGTCTGTCTTGCTATTGCATCTTAACAAGTTTGTTTTAAGCATCATATTTTCAAAAATAATTTTTCTAATACTTAAAGCATGTAGCATAAAGTTATTTTGCTTTTTTAAACTGATTTTATTTCTCTTCTCAAATATTTCAATAAAAACAAAGTGGGTCAAGCCTCCCATATTGGGTCAACCCTCCCATACATGGGGAGCCTCGACCCATTATTTTCTCATTATTAAAATCAATCATTTTTCAAATTTCATATATATTACACTTATGTAGCAATTTTATTTTGATAACTTATTGTATAACGAATAAAATGATATATAAAAATTTATTCTACGTCCATTATTTAAAAAATAAAAAATCATTTTGTAAAATGTGGGTCAATCCTCCCTAGTCTCCCCTATATAGAATATTTAAGGAAATATGGGTAGTTGTATAAAATAATTTTTATCTGCGCATGCGCGAACGATAACAAGGGACTTTTTACATAATTTAATAGTCAACTATGGAGCAACTTATTAAAAAAGAATCAGTCAAATATCGTAAAAATTCAGAAAGATATCGCGTTAGAGTGAGCTGTTTATGAGTTTCTCACTGAAACTGACTGAATGATCAAGGATTGTCCACAAATTGTTGTTTTTAAGTTACCAGACAGCGTTTGGAGCAAGTTTTTTTAAAAAGCTTTTTAATTATAGTTTACGGTTATGTTTAGGAGGAAATTGAATCTAACGTACGATGAAAAGGAAAATATAGTCCATACATTGATTACATTTAGGTAAATTGAGGAGTTTATGGTAATTTTTTAAAATTTACCCCAATACGCAAAACACTCTACAGTGAATTCTAGCGCATATATATGTATTTTCTGTATACACGTAATTTGTGTAGCAGTGGTGAAGATAATAAACTAAAATATAAAGTTTATTATACATTTTTGATGAGTTATGAGTCAATAACTTGCAATTTGAATTTTATAGTGATATTTCAATAGCTTTTTGAGAAATTATGTTTTGCGTATGGAATTTTTACTGGAAAGTTTTCCACAAAATACATTTATTTAACTGAAACATTTACTTAGCTATTTTAAACTTTACCTAACATTTACTCGGAATCCTAACATTTAAATCGGAAATTTGCTGTATTTATTGATCAAGGTCTTTTTTTTATGATTTTTATATCTGAAAGACAGTTTTGGCAGTTTTTGTTATTAGAAAAAAAAAATAACGCTCAAACGTTTGGTACTTCCGGTTGCATTCACAGCTAGGAAGTAGTTTTTAAATTCTGATAACTTAGATTTTTTTGTTGCACAATAAATGTAAGCGCTGATTTGGAAAGGTAAAAATTTGGGTTTTAATAAAATGTAATACAAAGAAAACGAAAATTTTAGACAAAAATCTCATTTTAAACGTAATCAAATTTGATTCATACTTTAGTTTTCCTTGTAAAACCAGCATTAAGAGTTTATTCGAATAAATAAGATTTATCAAAATCAAAGCATCGTTTCAAAACAAATTGCCAAGTATTACATGCTAGTTTTCCAAGGAGAACTAAAGTGTCAAGAAAAATGAAAAATAGCGTACAAATTAAGATATCTGACTACATTTAAAATGCGATTTTTGTCTAAAATTTTCGTTTTCTTTGTTTTAAATTTTATAAAAGCCTGCCTTTGTACCTTTCCAAATCTGCGCTTACATTTATTGCACTATAAATATAACCTAAGTTATCAAAATTTAAAAACTACTTGATAGCTGAGGATAAAACCGGAAGTACCAAACGTTTCAGAGTTATTTTTTTTCCTTCTTAGAAAAGCTGCCAAAACTGTCTTTTAGATATAAACCGCACAAAAAAAGACCTTGACGATAAGTACAGTAAATTTCCAATTCACATAACTGTCAAGTAAATGTTAAATAAAGTTTAAAATAGTTCAGTAAATGTTTCATTTAAATAAATGTATTTTATGGAAAATGCATTTTTCTGTGAAAATTCCATACACAAAACGTAATTTCCCAAAAAGCTATTGAAATATCACTATAAAAATCAAATTGCAAGTTATTGACTCATAACTCATGAAAAATGTATAATATATCTTAGAGTTTAGTTTATTATCTTCACCACTGCCATACAAATTACATGTGTACAGAAAATACATATATATATACAATAGAATTTACTGTAGAGTGTGTTGCGTATTGGGCTAAATTTCATAAAATTTTACCATAAACTCCTCAATTTACTTAAATGTAATCAATGCATCGACTATATTTTCATTTTCTTCGTAGTTTAGAGTCAAAATCTTCCTAAACATAACCGTAAACTATAATTAAAGAGCTTTTTCAAAATTATTGCTCCGAACGGTGTCAGATAACTTAAAAGTAACAATTTGTGGACAATCCCTTGTCATTAAGCGAGTTTTAGTGAGAAACTAAAAAACTGCTCACTCTAACGCCGATATCTCTCTGAATTTTTACAATATTTGACTGATTTTGTTTAATAAGTTGCTCCATAGAGACGACTACTAAATTATGCAAAGCGTTTCTTGTTATCGATCGCGCATGCGCAGAAAAAATTATTTTATACAACTCCCCATATTTCCTTAAATATGTAATATATTTATGTTCCAGTTGCTGTATTGTATCAACTACATATTGTCAATTTTTCTGAAACTGGCGTAAAATTTGTTTAAAAACCCTGCATGTTATAAGCAAAAAACATGCAATAATTTTTTAATTTTTTTTTATTTCTATATCTCTACTACTATACATGCTATTCTTACACAAATGAATCCACATATTGTACAATGTCATCTTATGTATATTCTGAAGCGATAGATTATTTCGTGAATTTTATTTTACAGGATGATCCCAAGTATTATTTCTTTTCTTTAATTTGTTGTCGGTCCCCCCAGTTGTCCTCCTTATCAAATCGACGTTGATAAATATGAAGTCAAACCTGTTCTTTTTAATCCTAAAATTCTAGAAAAATCTGACAATTATATTTTAAAATATACTACAAAATCTCTAAAATTGAAAGTTGCCAGTCATTAATGGCCCTATAGTGTATTATGTTTCTCAGGCATCATAAATGACAATAAATAATAAATAGTTTATGCGACGTCAAACAATTCAGTTACAAATTTTGTTTTTATTAAATGCAATTTCTTCGTGACTCAATAATGCATATGACAAAAAAATTGATCGGTCATTCATAAAGTATTTATGTAGCTTTAAATGAACATTCTACCCATATATGTTCAATACAAGAAAAAATTTCCATTATTTTAAATGTATTTGTTCGTATTCTGTGAATTTCGAATACCTTTATAGGCTTCTGGCAGTTTGAAATAAAATATTACTTTCGTTTAAAAGAAGATTAAATATTAATGTCTCTAAAACCAATATTAGCTTTCCAATTCAGGCATAAAAATAATTGTTTAATACGAAATCGAGATAGAATTCATCCATATTTTATAAAATTTGATATATATTTCTAAACGGAAACTTACACGCTGAATAAGTTATTAAGTTTCCCCAATAATACGTGACGAAAATGGATTTCGCATTTGGGAGGAAGTAATTTAATACAGAATATTTACCATTTTTATTTTTGTTTCAAAATTGATATTTTTTTACTACTGAAAAATGTATCAGTTTAAAATGAATAAACACATATTTGAATTTAAAAAAAAAAAACAGTGTAATACAGTGGCATAAATTTTAAAGATAAAACAAGAAAAAAAATGTACTAAATACTTTATTACAAGTTCCAGAGGATACAACTTGGGTTTCAGAACAGACAGTCTGTTGTATATAAAATAGGTGGAAACATTTTTTATGTTGATAAATTCAATGGATTTTCATCATTATCAATTCTTCTCATTAGAAAAGGGCCAGATTATCAACAGGGCAAACTCCACCAGTAAAAAATAATAGAAAATTTTGTGTTATTCATGACAGTAATTTTTCATGAATATGGCGTTTATATAAGATCGAAATTTCTATTAAAGTTTACTGGTACACATTGCCCCTTTGGTAGTCTGGCACTTTTATAATCACAAGATTCATACTTGAGGACCTTATGCAGCGTGTTTCAGCTGAGCGGTTACAAAGTTTCAGGAGCGATAGAGTACAATTTTCACAAGGAAATTCACATAGCAATGCATCGGTGCAAACGCTTTCCTGGCACGGTAGTGGCGACACAAAACTAAAGGATGGTAGGACACGAACAGGGTGAGAAAACATGTTTATTATTCATAGTAGCCCAAAAGTTCTGGGAATATGCTGGACAGTGCTGAGGAAGTTGTTAAACGCATTGTTGCAACTGCTGTGAAAGTCCGGGACAAGATTGGTATTTTTCAAACATTAAATGCTCCATGCGCCGGAAATGTGAGGGTCGCAAAATGGCCCGGAGTCACAATTTCGAGCACTTTTATTTATGACAATCGTTGTCTCTCTTTTTCGTTTTTATTTCTTAGTTTTTTGCTGTATTAATAATAATAAAAGAAAATTCCCATCATGTTCATGTCCTTCCTTCCTTTTGTATTGTGAAGGAAAGCGTTTCCGACCATGCATTGCTACGTGAATTCCTATCGTCTAGGTGCTCTCTATCTCTCCTGAAACTTTATAACTGCTGTGCCGAAACACCCTGTTTTACGTCGTCAAGTATGAAATTTGTGATTTTAAAAGTGTTGTAAATGTGATTTCCTTACCTTAGTTCCAAAGTCACTGAAAGAACTCCGACAACAATTTAGAGGACTTAAAATCTTTATTTTAAACTTTTAAAAGGGACCATGAAAACGTACAGGGATATGGCAGAAGTTTCCAAGTTGCCCGCAGGCAGGCCCACCGGTGGTCCTAGTTGACGTCTGTCGTCAATGCAGTCAGGAGCAATAGTGACTGATGACTTCGTTACAAAATTGGCGGGTACAAGATAAGAACATACCCGATATTGGCGATACGCTAAAATTGAGTAGACAAAGTACTGATAAAAAGAGGAAGATTCCATAAAAGAGGAAGAACCATAAGTTAGGTTACACGCCATGGCTGGCTTATAGGGTTGTAAGATAACAAATTCTTGTGGTTTGTGCGGGATAACTGAGAAATAGCTTTGCATATGCATTTACATGTACGTTAGACGATTTTGAACAAAGGTTTGCATTACTCAACAGGGCGATCTGGAAGATATCTGACATAAGAAAGGGTGAGAATTGATGCCAATGTAAGATAAAAACTATGAAAGAAATTAGGACACAGTTCTGTGCTAACTAGAAAATATGCATTAATTATTGTCGGCTGGGATACCAAGGGAATTCATTTCTATTATTACTTTTTATTTATTAACGGAAAACCACTGGCGGTTAACATTTTGTTTCTGTACTTATATCTGTGTGAAAGTGAAACGAAAGAAGGAGAAAGTAAGAAAGCAAAGGCGCACACAGTTTAAATGATGAAAACTTTAAGAGTATTGATTTAACTTACAGAAGTGTGATGGGGGGGGGGAGGGGAGTGAATAAATACAGAGGTATGATATTAAGTGTAAAGTGTAAAATTAAATTAAATATTTTATTTGAGGGGGGGGGGGGGGGTAATGAAAATTACAAAAATAAAGAATTAAAGTTAAGTGTTGATTTTCAGAAGGGGGGGGGGATTTTAAATAGATATATAACAGGGAAATCGTTATAAGTGCCAGATTACCAAAGGGACAATCTTCGACTAGCATATTTTAATAGAAATTTTCATCTTATATAAACGCCATATTCATGACAAATTACAGTCATGAATAACCTAAAATTTTGAATTCTTTTTTATTGGTGGAAGTTTTCCCCGTTTGTAATCTGACCCTTTTGTAATCATAAGTTTCAAACTTAATGACACCCTCTAGCAACACAAAAAGCTTTGCTATTTAAAGAAGGTCATTTATGTATTCAGCAGAAGTTCTGAAATTTAAGTTGATAACGGAAGAATACTAAAGGTTTTGCTACTCGCAACAACCTTTTTGGTTCTAAATATTTCAGTCTTTATGAACGTAGTCTGATTACACACCGGTTAAGTTAATGATTAAGTCTATATTGTTTCATTTATTGGATTGATTTGTTACTTGCTTTATGGAATATTTACCTCAAACAAACACGAAAATATTTAATGTTTTATGTTCAAAAGGATTAATCTTTCAAAGTCAAGGAACTCGTGATATATAGAGATTTTTTTTTTTTTTTAAATAATAGTTTCAAGTTATTTAAAAACCATAAAAAATCATTAAATTGAGATACAGTTTTCTATTAATTTTCATTTATAAGTAATTTTTCCCTAATACAGAGTGTAAAAAGATTCATTATGAGGTGCTTAAAAATAAATAAATTTACACAAAAAGGAATACAGTTTACTTACAAAGTTGTCATTGTTGATTTTAATTTTACGCACGGATATGTTTTCGCTTTATAATATAGGCTTAAAAACGCTATTAAACATTTTAACACTTTGTGAGATAATCAATATGTATATAATGATAATTTAATTACGGTTTGTACCAAAGAGATGATATGAATTTTGATAAATATATTATAAACAATTTTATTAAAAAAATTATTAATAGTTTTGTTTCGAATATTTACTAGATAAATAAATTTAACTACAAAACGATATTTACCAGTGCAATTTTTATTCTTACTAAAAGCCTTTTTGCTTCATCCTTTACATTAAGTTTTATACTTGTGTCAACAGACTTAGATATTAGAAACATGTCTTAAATAATATGAAAACTCTCGGAAATTGAATAAACATCTTTATTGGACCTTAGGATTATTATTTTTCAGTATCAGCAGCAAAATACCAAATATCTTCAAATAATATGCCGATTATTAAGCAATGTTTGTCTCTTTGTTCTTAGTTACTCTTAAGTTGAAATCTATCGAAAACTATGTATATCTAATTTATTTTATGTGCATCTAATTCGTTGCCAGGAAATAAATGATTTGAATACCATGGAAAAAGTGTAAGATACACACAAGTACAGGAGAGAGAATTAATCACTGATGGTATGAGTATTATCTAGTGTAGTCAGCGTATATTGTTTTATGCTATAGTCTTAATATGGTATCCTTGAATGTTACCCACGTCGCTGATTCAAATCAAACTACAATCATACATTTCAGTGTGAATGACAGTCAAAAGTAAATGCTATCTCATATGTCATACCACGTGTATCGGCCGTATTGATCTCACATACACTATTGTCTCTATGATACTTGAACACTTCTTCTCAAGAGCCGGATTCGTTTGTCTAGATTCGACTGGAATTAATCGCAAGAAGTTTCAATCGGAATTTATTCAAAACAATCTGACACAATACCGTTGTATCCGCATAATTCTATGAAGTGTCTAACTGTAGACGTTGTAATAAACCACGCAAACACAAGCCAGTATTTACCAGTCATCTGCAACATGTCTATCTTTATACTACATGCTGATAATAAATACCTCAATGCTTCAGCATGATAGACACAGATGTGGCGACATTCGCGTGTTTGGTAATTATATTTGAATGGCACGATAATTTTCCATAGTGTAGAGGGTCAAATCTAGGGTTCCGCGGCTGGATTAAGAAAGAACGAGGCAATCATTTTAAATGTAAGATAAAGAATAGCGGTTAATAATAGTTGTCACAATATAGGCGTTGCGAATCGAAAAACATGATTATTACTTACTTTTTGATATTTATTAAAAATAATTACTGATAATTTAAAATTTGAAAAATTCATAATAACATTATTATACTAAATTCGAGCATAGGGACAGAAAGTGATCAAATTATATTAGCAAATATAAATTATATTATATTTTATTTATTAACATTTAAACACACTAAATAAAAAATATGATCCATAAAAGGAGAATTAAATAAATAAATATCAAATTCCATAAAATATATTCAATCTGAAATGAAGATCATTGAAAGATTGAATTATTTTTCATATTAAAATTTAAAGCACGTGGCCAGATTAGGCCTAATGGCAGATGCAAGAAAATATTGGCTTCTATCATCACTAATTTGTTTTATCCTTTTCAATCTTGTTTGTATTATTCTGTTCCTTGTATAATGTATTCTTTTAAATTGGTAATCAGGTTAATCATTAACGATGACAATCCCACTTTCTGAATTCAAAATTTGCATCATTAATCTGTTAAGATGTGTAATTCTGTACATATTTATTTTGATGGCACACAGGATTTAGTAGGCAATTAATAAAATGTTTACTGTAATATTAGTACATTATTTGTTGATCTTGATGTGATATGCAAGATGCTTATTTATTTATTTTTTTATATATATATAACATCAGTAGAACTTATCTTGTTGAATCATTATGTAGGTATTAGGTTACTTGGTACGGATTAAAAGATTGTTCATTGGAAAGACTGCTCATTCACTAAAAATAATCTTGAAGCTGTACACAATATATAAAAGGACCTCTCGTACTTTCTACTTATTGGCACATGGATAAGAAAAAATGATGAGAGAAACGACTTGAGTATCGATTTTTGCCAGTATCTTTCAGAAATTTGAAGAGCCGTCTCCTGTCACTATTATTCTTGCAGATTGTGACATAGTAGTTTTTGAGGAACGGAGCTTTCTATACGTTGCCAATCCTTAGCAGAAAAAAAGACGAGAAAAGGAATTCTAGCTCTTTACGTCTCAAGTTGGTTAAGCGATGCTGGAAGTATTCAGAAGGTCACACTCTGGTATCTGAGAGTCCTTTGGTGTAAAGCGATGAAGGCGAGGTGTTGGTGATTACGCACCCTTGTTTTTCTGATCTGTAGTATAGGTCAATTCCATCGTAACTGACGTAATATTTGATGGCTGATTATTGTTTTATAACCTGTGGAGAAAATTTACTAATAAAGATAAAACAATTTTTTTTTAATAATTTAAAATATTCCTTATTAAGGACTTAATAACCAAATACCTGCAAATTATTTCACTCTCTATTTGTCATGTTTGTGTTTCAATTTATTAAGTCTAGATGGCAGCACCAAAGTTTTTTCCCCACAATAAATTTGGAATAAATATCAGAGAAAGGTTCTTTTCTAGTTTTGTGTCATGTTTGACGTATGGTAAGTGACATGATTGTTTGTGAAGTGCTTATTAAATTTATATATGTCTACGAGCTACTTCATCATTAAGAGTTGTGTAAATTATTATTAATTAGTTACTAAATATACTATATATGGCGACGGGAAAAAAAGGTGTATTTTGACTGGAAAAAGTTTACCAAAAATTATAATTGTTCCGGGGAAAATGGCTCTACTTCTGTTTTTAATGTTCTACGCTTCTGTGTAATAATACTTCTGTGTGATATTAATATGTATTAATCAATACGGCGGTGGTAAGTGATATCTTACATTACATTTACTTTTATACTTTTTTCTCTTTTCTGCTTTTAATAAAGTAAAATTTTCACACATTTCAAAGTGTTCGATGGAAAAGTGGAATTTTTTGCAATTTATGTAAAACGGTTGGAACAAAATAACGTTCTGCATGACATAAAAGATGAAAAATAATATACTGCTCTTTTATCATTATCAGAACCGAAATTATACGGTTTACTTGCTGATTTATGTGTACCTAAGGGTTGCGCAACCTGAAATAAAATGATATTGTTGATATTTTGCGTAGACACTTAAACCCCGGCCCCAACAAATTTATACAACATATTACATTTTCAAAATATTTTCAAAATGAAACTGAATCATTTCAAGATTTTGCTGCTAGATTAAAAAAGGTTACGACGTTTTACTGACAGTAAATCTTCAGTGTCTATTTTTCCCCCTTCTAAAAGTATCCTTGTGTTGCAGGCGGTTAGAATGCAACAATATGCAATTCATTTGCAAACGTTTGAATATGATATCCGTTATAAGAAAACTACTGAACACGGAAATGTTGATGCTCGTCCACGACTTCATTCACGTAGTTAAGAACCAGAACAATTAAATTCAAATGATGTAATTGATGAATCTGAAATTCTTCGAATTAATCAACTCTCTATTTTATCATTAACTTCTAAATCTATTACTTCAGCTACAAAATCTGATCCCCTTTTATGTCAAATTTTTCATCACCTCGTTTTTGGTTCTAAAATTTCTAAACATTTACTTTTTGGTGGTAAACAAGAAGAATTTACTTTTCAATATAGTTGTATTTTAAAAGGATGTAGGGTAGTTATCCCAGAAATTCATAGAAACCAAATATAAAAAAAAAAAAAACACTTTGGTCATCTTGGTATAGTGAAAATGAAATTTTTAGCCCGTAGTTTTGTAATGTGTCCAGACATAGACCAAGATATTGATGATCTTGCACGAAAATGCACTACTTGTGGAAATTTGAAAAATAATCCTCCCAAATTTGATACACATCATTGGGAATGTGTTACAGCTCCATGGAAAAAATATTCATATTGATTATTTTGGTTCTCTTATGGGAAAAATGCTTATTTTAGTGGTTGATCCCCATAGCAAGTAGCCAGCAGTTTTTATGTTTCCTAGTACAAATTTAGAAAATGCAATTACTTCTCTGTCTTCACTTTTTGCACGATACGGTTTTCCAATTTCTTTAGTATCAGATAATACTAAACAGTTTACATTTAAAGAATTTGAGACATTTTTGAAAAATCATGGTGTAAAATATAAGCTCAGTGCTCCATACTATCCAGATACAAGTGGACAGGCCGAGAGATATGTGGAAATTCTCAAACGTGGATTAAAAGCCTTAGTTTCTGAACCTGGTACTTTACAAATGAAATTAAATAGTTTCCTTTTGCAATATAGGGAGATGCCTCATGTTACAATGGGGGAGTTTTCTTCATCTCTATTACTAAAACATCATATAAGAACAAAAGAAGATTGAATAGTGCCAAATGTTACAAATTTTGTTCATGATAAACAATATGCGAAAAAGTCCAAAGTTAAAATAAAAGAATTTGAAATTAACCAGAAAGTAGCTGTAAGAAATTATACTCCAGAAGCCAAGTAAAAAATTTGTCGAATAATAGCAAGAGAAGGAAAATTACATTATAGAGTTCAAGTTGGTTCGAATATTTGGAAAATGCATGTTGATCAAATAATTAATATAGGTTCAGAGATTTCTTTAGTTAATGATCTAAATTCTGAAGAAATTGATACAGGGAATTTCAGAAGTGAAAATGCAATTGTGAAACAAGATATTTCTCCACCAATACGTCCTAGTATCACAGATCTGCAATCGGTTGTCTATCATGATCCAAATACTCCAGGTCATCCACCAATTGACTTTCATTATCCTGATTCTTCAAGTCCTAAATCTACTGACTCTGAGCCAATACTTACAAAACCTTCTGTCCCCACTAGTTCAATGGTAGATGTTGCTGAACTTCTAATTCTTCTTCTTCGCCAAAGTTATTGAGAAGAACTGGTAGGTACAAAAGAACTCCTGATAGACACAAATATTAAGTGGGGGAGAGATGTTATGTTTGTGGTTCAATTTATTAAGTCTAGATGGCAGCATCAAAGTTTTTCCTCCCACAATTCATTAGGAACAAATATCAGAGAAAGGTTCTTCTCTAGTTTTGTGTCATGTTTGACGTATTGTAAGTGATGTGATTGTTTTTGAAGTGCTTATAAAATGTTTATGTCTACGAGCTACCTCATCATTAAGATTTGTGTTAATTATTATTAATTAGTTACTAAATATAGTATACTCTTCTTGTCCGAAAAACTGCATTTCAAAATTATGTAACTGATGTAACATACAATACACAAACATATTTTTTGCCTTCATTGAAGTGTAAAAATTATCGAAGCTATCCAGTTAAAAAAATCGATTTTATATTTTTAATAACACTAAGTAATGACAAATTATATTAATAGTTTTTTAATTAATTTTTGAACAATAAAAAACAAAAAAATGGCGTTTACATATGTAACTGACGTAACTTTTATTGTGTAACTGACGTAATATTATAACTTTGCAAAGACTATAATGGTACTTAACTTAGTTTGTGAACAGCAGTTTAAAATGTCTGGGAATTTTTTATAGAACAAGAAAATGTCATATTTTCCAATCAGACACCTAAATTAGCTATATTATTAATTTTACTGCACCCTCACAAATGATAATTTTCTGTGGAATTGCCCTATACTGAAATTATGTTCGCTGGATGTGCAGTGATGAAGAATGAGTTGTTAAAGATTTATGTAGTAGAACATTTTAGATGTTATATAATCTATTTTTCTTAGATCGTTAAAGTCGTATATATCTGGTAATGAAGATGTTAAAATTGTTGGAAATACTAATATTTTCAGAATTAGATAAAACTCATTATAAATCAAGATAACTGGTTTTCAAAAAACACATTATGCCAGTCATAAATAACATTTGATTATTCTTTCACACATCATGTCAAGAAAATAGAAAATGACTTCCTTGTTTATCTAATGTGTCAATCAAGAACTGCATAAACATTTCGATTAAAAAGCTGCAATCATAATAATAAATAAAACCCAATTTTTTTACAGGCTAAAAACTAAGGATATTTTAGATATCAAATGGAATATATAAAAGTCTTTTATGGGATATGAAGAAAGTTAACGTGTTACCGTGGACGATCATGAAGCAAAAGGTAAGCAGATTTACCTTTTCTTTATTTTATGATTTAATGTGATTATTATTATATCACATAATATTTATTTTTTAATATCCAACAATGATTATGAGACTGATGCGCTGCCTTCCTTAAATATTAAATATAAGTATATGATAATTTAATAAAAGGGTTTATTTGAAAATTAAAAGGTGGTGACAGAATTTAAAAATGACTTCAGCGAAAGATGCACAAGATAATAGAGAAGCTCAACTCGAATAATTATAACGTTTGAAAATTTAAAATCGAGATGCTTCTCATAAAAGAAGATCTTTTTGAGATCATTACTGATGAACTACCAAACCCAATTACAACCGATTGGTCCAAAATGGACCGGAAGGCAAGGGCTAAAATTAACCTCAGCATTGAGGATAGCCAGATCGGCCACTTAAAAAATATTCAAAATGCTAGAGTTACCTGGAACACTTTAAAAGCAATTCATGAAAGAAGTAACTTGTCTAGCAAGCTATAACTTTTACGCAAGTTGTATAGCACAAAATTACCTGAAGGTGGTGATATGGTTAAGCATATCACAAACATACTTGAGTTGATCGACAAATTATCAGCAATTGGTGAAACCATAAAAGATAATCATATTTCAGCACTTTTGCTGTGTAGCTTACCAGCTTATGACACGCCCATAAGGGCACTTGAATCCCGAAATAAAGAAGAATTGACACCTACTTTTATAGAAAGTAAATTGATTGACGAATATAATCGCAGAATCGATAGTTCGGAATCATCTGAAAATCACTAGAGCATTCAAAACTACGAAGAAATTTAGCAATGCGGGTTACAAATTCAATAATGCGGTATATAAAAAGGAACAAAAGTACTGTTCAAATTGCAAATTAAAAAACCATTCCACTAAAGAATGCTGGCATAATAATAATTATAAAAATAAACAAAACAATCCTTCAAATAATACAAATTACAAACAAAACTACAAGAAAAAATTTAATTCTTCTCTTGTTTTCCAAAAGGATGATAAAAATGTTATAAATGATTATGTATCAAATTCGGATAAAAATGCCGATTGCAATGAATATGAAAGTCATCAATGTAATAAACACTGTGTGTTTATAATAAAACCACGCAATAACAAAGCTTGGATAGTTTACAGTGGCAGTTCCAGTCACATACAAATGATCAACATTTATTTACAGAAATTAAATCAAATGAAAAAACTAATGTTGTTATTGCGAATGGAAACAAATTAGTTTCTTATGGATCAGGAAATACACTAATAGAAACAATAACTTCTGACGGTGCAACACAAAACATGACACTTAAAGATGTTTTATTTGTTCCTGATACTGAATCAAACCTATTTTCCGTTAGTAAAGCTACAGAAAATGGATGCGAGATTTTATACAAAAATGAGAAAAGTAACTTAACGCTTAACGGAATAATCCGGTTTGAAAGAAGTAAAGAAAAATAACTTATATGAAATTCAATTAGCAAATGAAAGCTCAAACATAAACTATGTAAATAAAACTTACACTTGTAAGGATAATAATTGCATAGAACAATGGCACAGGAGGTTTGACCATAAAAATTTTCCATCGATCAAACAAATCGAAGAAAACCATCTAGCGAAGGGAATACAAATAAATAAATATAAACATGACACAACTTGTGAAATTGCATCAAAACAAAGCTTGCAGATGCGCCTTACCAAAAATTAGCAGATTATAGAGCCACTAAACGATTGGCGTTGATACACTCTGACGTATGTAGGCCTTTCCAAACACCAACCTTAGGGGGGGGGGGAACATACTTCTTAACATTTGTAGATGATTACTCTAGATTTACCATTCTGTATTTATTATCAAAGAAATCAGAAGTTTATGAAAAACTTAAGGAATTTGTTGCTTTAGTTAGTAATAAATTTGGCGAAAAGCCGAAAAATATAAGAACAGACAATGGAAGGGAATTTAACAATGATTTAGTTGACAATTATTTTAGAAAAAATGGCATAAAGCACCAACACACTGTTCCGTACTCTCAGGGCCAAAATGGCGTAACTGAACGTAAAAACAGAACTTTCATTGAAATGACGAGAGCTTTGCTTAGCGAAGCAAACTTTTCTCAAAAATTCTGGGGTTAAGCTATCTGTATGGCGAATCACCTATCAAACCGATTGCCTACAAAAGCTAATGAAAAGGCCCCGTTTGAGCTTTGGAATGAACGACCACCAAATTTACATTACCTTAGAGTGTTTGGCTGTAATGCCTTTGCTTATGTCAACAAAAATAAACGACAAAAATTAGATGATAAAGCGGTTGAAGGTATTTTTGTCGGCTATGACAACTACTCCAAAGGGCACCGTATTTTCACAAGTGGTAAAGAAATAATAATCGCCAGAACAGTAAAGTTTCTAGAAAACAAAAATATGCACGAGAAGGTAGAAACACAATTAAATTTGAGAGAATATCCATCTGATAAAAATTATAAATCACAGAATAAAATCTTCGTAGAAATTGAAGTCACAAACACTGAAGACACACCAAGTGAGTCTAAACAATTAACACCAGAACCAAGGCAGTCAGATAGATGAAATAAATGAGTCCCTACAGACCAATTCATTTACATTACAACTCACGAACATATAAAAGAACCAGAAAATTTTCATGACATAATGATTATTGAAAATCCAGAAGAAAAACAACAATGGTTAAATGCGACACAAGAAGAGATAAATTCTCTTAATAAAAACAAAACATGGACACTAGTTTATCCCCCACAAGGTAAAAAAAAATAATTAGATCCAGATGGATTTTTAAAACTAAATATGATGATCAAGGAAGAATACAGAAATATAAAGCGAGACTAGTGGCAAAAAAATATTATCAAAAATATGGCGTAGAGTACGAAGAAACTTTTGCCCCTGTTGTTTCATATACGACACTTAGATGTTTTATAGCAGCAGCAGCTTACCACAAATTAAAAATTAATCACGTAGACATAAAAACGGCTTTCCTGTATGGTAATTTAGATGAAGAAATTTACATAACTCAGCCAGAAGGCTATATTATTCCAAATCAAGAAAACAAAGTATGCCGATTGAATAAATCCATTTACGGATTGAAACAAGCAGCCAGGGCATGGCACACTAAGATAACAAAATCATTAAATGATTTAAAATTTAAACAGTCTAATTCAGACACATGTTTATACGTTCGAAATGAAGGAGAAAGCAAAACGTATATTATCGTTTATGTCGATGATATCCTGATAGCAGGAAAAGATGACGAAATTAAAGACATAATAGAAAAACTTAAGCGAGAATATGAATTAAAAAATCTATGAGAACTAATTTATTATTTAGGAATCAAAATAGAGAAAACAGCAGAATGTTACGAATTAAATCAAAATGCTAAAATAGAAGAACTAGTAAAAAAGTTTAAATTAGAGGAAGATAAACCAGTCGGTACTCCAATGGAACCTAATTTTAATAGATTAGAAGATAATGACAATTTATTGCCAAATAATGTTAAATACAGACAGGCGATATGTTCATTACTTTATATCGCATCTGTCAGTAGACCTGACATTTCTGCTGCAGTGAATATTTTAAGTAGAAGAAACGAATCCCCTCGTGAAAAAGACTGGATGGCAGTTAAAAGGCTAATACGATATTTAAACTGCACAAAACAACTAAACTTGCACATAGACAATAAAACTGAACCGAATTTAAAGGCTTTTGCGGATGCCGACTAGGCAGGAGATACTAGCGCAAGAAAATCAACCAGCGGCAATATTTTTACTTTAGGTAATAATGCAATTCAATGGATTACAAAAAGGCAATCATGTATTGCTCTTTCATCAGCATAAGCTGAATATGTCTCAACCGCAAGTGCAGGGTAAGAAATTATATATTTATTGAAACTCCTGGAAGATTTAGATTTAGCACAGAAAAGGCCTATCAGTTTAGATGATGACAACCAAAGGTGCATAAAAATGATAGAAAGTGAGAAGTTTTCAAAAAGAAGTAAGCCCATAGATATTCGTTTTCATGCAATCAAACGACTCAAAGAAGATAGAATAATTGAATTAAAGTACTGTCCATCGAAATATATGATTGCTGATGCACTCACTAAATTTATTCCCAAACCTGAATTAGTGAATCACTGACAGGCAATGAACTTGTTTGCCTCATCAATCTGAAGAGATTAAGGGGGCATGTTGGAAATACTAATCTCTTCAGAATTAGATAAAACTCATTATAAATCAAGATAACTGGTTTTCAAAAAACACTTAATGAGATAAATAAGACTTGACACTCTTTCACCCATCTCGTCAGGAAAATAGAAAATGACTTCCTTGTTTATCTAATGTGTCAATCAAAAACTGCTTAAATATTTAGATTAAAAATCTGCAATTTCGACAGCTCAAATAACTATATTCATTTTTACTTTCTTCTATCTTCAATAGAAGAAAGTATTGTAATCGAAATTTTTTTCGACTTCCGGTTTTCGACGGATTTGCATGTTTTAGGGGTCAGAGATTTCAAAAAACATGTTTATAGAAAACGTCTGTCTGTCTGTGTGTCCGTCTGTCCGTCTGTCCGTCCGACGGTCTGTCCGTCTGTCCGTCTGTCTGTCGCCATTGTGCCATCAAAAAGGGTATGAAGTTATGTATAGAATTAAACCAAAATTTTATTATAAGTTTTTGGCTATGGCAAGCAGGTCCTCCCGGAATTTGGAAAAAATTCGCCGGTAGGGGGCGCTGATATAACAATTTTTGTGCGATTTTGAATATTGTACCATCCAAAAGTGTATGGAATTATTCATAGAATTGAACCAAATTTTTAGTTTAAGTTTTTGGATATGACAAGCAGGTCCTCCCAGAGTTTGGAAAAAATTCGCCGGTAGGGGGCGCTGTAAATGTGTTTTTTGTGCGATTTTGTATATTGTACCATCGAAAAGTGTATGAAGTTATACATAGAATTGAACCAAATTTTTATTTTAAGTTTTTGGCTATGGCAAGCAGGTCCTCCCTGAATTTGGAAAAAATTCGCCGGTAGGGGGCGCTGTAATAGCGATTTTGAATATTGTACCGTCCAAAAGTGTATGAAGTTATGCATAGAATTAAACCAAATTTTTATTTTAAGTTTTTGGATATGGCAAGCAGGTCCTCCATTAATTTGCAAAAAATTCGCCGTTAGGGGGCGCTGTAATAGCGATTTTTGTGCGATTTTGAATATTGCACCATCGAAAAGTGTATGAAGTTATGCATAGAATTGAACCCAAAAAAAATTTTAAGTTCTTGACTATGGCAAGGAGGTCCTCCCTTAATTTGTAAAAAAATCGCTCGTAGAGGGCGCTGTAATAGCGATTTTTGTACAATTTTTGTGCCATTTTGAATATTGTACCGCCGAAAAGTGTATGAAGTTATGCATAGAATTGAACCAAATTTTATGTGTTTATTTTTGGTCATGTCATGAAGGTCCTCCCTGAATTTGGAAAAATTCTGCCGGAAGGGGGCACTATAATTGCGATGTCTGTACCATTTTCATTATTGTACCATCGAAAAGTGTATGAAGTTATCCATATAATTGAACCAAATTTTTTGTGCATGTTTCTGGCTATGGCAAACAAGTCCTCCCTGAACTTGAAAAAATTCCGAAAGAAGGGGGTGCTATAATTCCGATCTCTGTGCCATTTTCATTATTGTACCATCGAACAGCGTATAAAATTATGCATACAATTGAACCAAAATGTTTGTGCTTGTTTTTGGCTTTGGCCAACAGGTTCTCCTTGAATTTGGAAATATTGCGCGGTAAAGGGGCTCCATGCTAGCGATTTTTGTATACTTTTCTTGATTTTTCGTAGTTCTATTGTGCATCGGCGGCTCATGCAGCGGCGGGAACTCGCTTCCTGCTATGCCGGCTATTCGCAAACAGCTGATAACGACAGAATAAGGAAAAATTAATAATTTTAACAAATATCATGATATAGATTAACTCGTTTTTAGTCCGTTTAATTGACTTGAGCAGAAATTTAAGATGAAAATCAAAGTTGGTATAGTATTGAACTAATAATAATATTGAAGTATTAACATGTGTAACTAGCTTTTGAAATATTAAGATGTATAAGATAGAAGAAAGTTTTGGGATTGGCACATCCAACTAGTTTACAGACTTAAAATGATGTTCAGTGATATTAATATATATAATCTAGAAATTTTATTTATGTTATTAATCAAGTATCAATAATGTTTTTGTATTTTATTATTCTTCAGTGTGTGTGTAAAAATGTAACTAGATAGGAGCAAAACTGTACGCTCCAACTTGTATTTTTAAGGTACATAAAATTATAGTACATTAAACCAAAAATTCTGCAAATTCATGGGATACATTATGAGTAAAAATATACACATCATAATAAAGAAAACCCAAGTTTTTTTTACAGGCTAAAAACTAAGGCTATTTTAGATATCAAATGGAATATATACAAGCCTTTTATTGGATATGAAGAAAGTTCCTTGTTACCGTGGACGATCATGAAGAAAAAG
This sequence comes from Maratus speciosus, assembly GCA_963932465.1. Lineage (NCBI taxonomy): Eukaryota > Metazoa > Arthropoda > Arachnida > Araneae > Salticidae > Maratus > Maratus speciosus. The sequence continues at coordinate 174,800,026 of OZ010792.1, read as the reverse complement.
GTAAGCAGATTTACCTTATCTTTATTTTATGATTTAATATGATTATTATTATGTCACGTAAGTCTCATTTTTTATCATCCAACAAAAATCTCAGATAAATGCTTATCATTTTATTAAATAGATTTTTAGGGTTCCGTACTTAGAAAGTAAAAACGGAACAATTACAAGATCACGTCTGTGTCTGTCTGCCGTAGCCATTTTACTTGCAAACTATGGAACGTGGAAAGTTCAAATTGGGGGAAATAATAAAAACTATTGACCCACATATTTACGAATAATTAAACATGCATACATACATTTAGGGAAGTGTAGAGGGGCTAATTAAGTTACTTGAAAACAAAAACTCTTTTATTTGTATATCGTTTGGGGTATCGTGTGAAAGATTCCGTAACGCTGAACTCAAAAATATATTTCTTTTAATTTTAGGTATTATATTTTCAAAGATATCGTCCTAAATGTAGCGCAGATATATGTCCATCCCCCATCTAATTCCGAATCTACGGACACTAAAATTATGAAAAAAATCATGGTAGTAGACGTTAATTTAAAACTTGCAGGAAAATTATAGCGATTATTCTAGGCCACATAGTTTTTGAGAAAATCGCATTATTCCGTTACACACAAATTTCGATTTACGGGCATTCAGGAAAAGTGTTGAGCAGCGCTGGAGGTACCTATCATAGCAGAAGTATAAAAGCATTGCTGTTACTGATTTTCGAAAAAAAAGCGGCGGTAATTAGCCGAAACATTAACCCTTAAATATACGGGTGGTTTAGACATACACAATGACAGAGCCGCCGTACTCTTAGCTCCATCCGCTTTTAAAGCCTAGGTAACAACTTTTATGGATATATTTGTGTAATGTAATCCCCAGTAGCAGTATAAAAGCAATGAACATCAAATTGTTAAAAAAACAGACTGATTTAATTAGAATTAATCACATAAATGCTATGGGATTCACGACTAGTTTGCATTGTGTGGTTCTCACAATAAACATTCCGTGTCTTTAAAGGTTAACTAAAAACCTACATGGGAAAACGCAGTATGAACTAAAGCGGCGTTGCAACTTTGCAACCTCCTTTCGATGCGCGCTTAGCACAATGCCAAGTTTGAATTTTATACAAGGGTTTTACTTTAGCTATACTTTAAAAAGAAAAGATTATTACTACGCTGATTTTAGATTCACGAAATATCACATGAAATTTTAAACATGCATTACTTTTATTGTCAGTACCGGGGACCACAATATAAGGTATCAACCCATTCGCCTGGGGCTACCCGGCAGGTAAGGACTTTGGTCATCGGTTAGATAGAAAGTAAAGTTTATCGTAAACAGATTAGGATAATATTAAAAAATGTCTTATACGGAATAGTTATATTTGTTGTTATTTAGATTCCACATCTCTGAACTTTCATGGTATATTCATTTATACTTTTCTAGTATATAAAGCTATGCCCAACCCTATGTTTTATAGTTTTTTACAAAGTATAATTATTCTTTTATGAATGTTATTATTTTCTTTTAAATAATAGAATTACTATTTAGTATTTTCATTGTATGGAACCCTCTGTACGCGAGTAATACTCGCATTTCAACGTTTATTTTGTTTGTTTGTACTATGTACTCTCTTCCTATTTAAAAGTATACACTTTTAATGCTATTCGCATATAGCGTATTCATTTATTGATTTCACTCTTTCATCACTTTCCGTGAATCGGGATAAACTAGAACCATACCTTCTTCACATTTCTAATTCTATTATGTATGGATTTGTCTTTGCCACTGCAACAGAGTGTATGCATTCATATAGTTCTAAATCATTTAATTTTCTAAAGAAAGTTGAATAATTTCTTTAGAAAAACTTTTTCGTCCATTCATAACCATCAAAATCTTATAAAGAAGAGCAATTGTGATTCGGTCTGGAATGTACCCCTAAAAAATACCTATTACGAATAAAATATCTTTTACGATTTCTTTTTTTCAGATTTTTTGGGATTTTGTATCTTGATATTTCTATATTCGCGATAGTAGAAAAATAATGCAAGCAATCACTATAAGTATTATATCAAACTCTGTATTATCATATGTTTTTACGCAAGTTATGTTCCTTGTGTGCTGTTTAAAAATACTTCTATTCTCAGAAAATGTGATGAAACATTTTTGAATTGAAATAATAACATTACTGTAAAACACACTGTACTATGTCCATTCTTTTACCCTTATTCCAAAACTACTTAGCAGAATGATGTGCAAGTTTAGATCCCCATACTTAAAAGTTTTAGACATCGATTTCTATTAAAATTCTTACAGATTGCAATACATAATCATTTTACATTTTACGTATTTTAAGTCAGGTTAAAAAATAATGTGTGTATAAAAATATTTTTAAAAAGTCTTTATAGAAATTGATTTGTAGATGCTTTAAATATGTAAAATTAAGGGATTGCCTTATTCCACCGAAGGATTTTTGAATTAGAGTAGAATGCTTTAGAATGACTAAAAATTATCAAGCAATGCCATTTGTTTTTCTACTTTTAAAAATTGAATTTCACATCAGCAGTACAAAATTTTAAATATACATAATTACTAAGCTTCTTAACCAAATGACTTTCTATTTGATATCTGATGGTAATATATACTACAAAATACAAATCTGATGTCAAAAATATATATCTGGGAGCAGGGCAGTGCGTCTGCCAAGTTCGCACAAGCCGTAAGCTACCTTTTCCTAAACCATTTCGGCATACTTTTCACCTCCTCATAACGTCGTTTTAGGGAGAGATATCGAAATTTTTCTTTTATACACATGTTCGTATGGTCAAACTGAACTAAGGTTCCACGATTTCATGTTTCTATATTTAGTAGTTTTCGAAATATTAAATTCCGAAAAAGCGCTTTTTTGTCACTGACTCACTTCGCATCATCAAATATCTAAGATACTTCTAAAAGTCGTAGAATCATGAAATTTCACAAGTAAGTCGGGTTTGTAGCAGAATGAACCAGAAAAATTTGAAAACACAGAATTTCCGCCTCTAAACCCTCCAAACAAGGGGTGTTCATTTGGCCGTAAACAGTTCCTTAACACATTCAATTGTGCCAATGTTGGTCGCCAAACTCGATTACAGAGTTTGAAGGCAGTCATGTGATTTCAAGCAAAATAGCATTTTATATGTATGCTTTTCCAAAGATGTTTGTTAAATAGAAAAAAAAAATGAATATACCTAAAAATTTTAATCAGTATAGGTTATGATATATTTACGATATTAAAACAATAATACATTTAACAAAATATAACCGCAATTCGGTACGTTTCTGATATAGTAGCCTTGGCGAAATAGAGAAAAATAGCCTTGACGAGAAAAGAAATTTGATAATAACGTATTTTCTGGCAACCTATTTACTGTGTCATATACACAAGCAATTTTTTCCATATGTATACAATCTACATTATAAAGGACAAACATATCTGTGCCCAACGCATACGTCATTTTGCGAATGGCAACACTTTGAAATTTAAAATAAAATTTTGGTTTTGCAATTTTCTTTACTGCAAATTTTTAAACTTCTAACCGTCGCACATTTTAAATTTTTACACCGTTGTATGAGAAAAAAAAATGCTCTTTTAAATGCAATTTGTTTGAAAGCTGTATCTCAATTTATTTTTGAGATATTAATTTTTTTGTAGTTTTTAATATCATTTTTCTAATCGTGGCAACAAAAGAACCCCATTTCTATTGAAAGTCATTGAAAGTAAACGGAAAATAGTCGAAAATAGGAGATACTGTATATTTTGTTGTCATTTTCCCATAAAACCTGAAAAAAAAAACATTAAACTAAAATGCTTGCTAATTCAGCGATTTTTTAAATTTCTAAATATCGCGCATTTTCAATTTTTACGCCGTCAAATAGAGAAAAAAACCTACTTTGAAATGCAATTTGTTTGAAAATTGTATCTTAATTGATTGGGTTATTATGGTTTTTAAAATAACTATTCGCCCGTGGCGACCAGTTTGGTCTCCCTTAAATGTATCCTAGGCATTGTATCATGTTACTTTTATTCATAAATTAATTTACTTGCTCGATCCTTCGCCAAAGAGGAAGATTCTGATAGAGAAATCAAGAACTCGGTATTTTTATGTTAGTCGGGGACAGGTGATAAATCGCCAAACATTGTACCCGTTTTTCATATTTCATGATTAAAATATAATTCTTTCACTCATTTTATTTAAAATGAATAGCTTTAATTTAAAACTGAAACGTTTAAAATTCATGACTTTCACTTAAAAAGAAAATCTTTAAAAAAGAAAAAGAATAAATAATACCATAAACTATTTAATTTCAACATCAAAGCATTGTTTTAATTTACCCCTCGAAAAATAAAAAAAATGTGCTGGCGAGTTAAAAAATGCCATTGGCGAGAATTGCGCCCAGCTAACATTAAAGTACAAACTGTTTGTGATCATGGCAACTTTTATGTAGTTTTATTCGAAAAAAATATTTTGATTAAATAGGTTACCAGAAAGTACGTTGCCAAATTTCTTTCCTCGCCATGGACCTTTTCTCTATTTCGACAAGTACCTATATTGGAAAAGTACTTTTATTTATTTATTTATTTATTGTATTTTAAATGAGATGAAGTCGTATGTTTGTTGTTCGATAAATAAATAAATAAATAAGTAAAAGACGGCACATATGTCATATACGCACCACGTTGGAGCGATTTTTTTCTGACGCCAATGTCATATACACACCGGGGTACTTAACTGGCGCCAAAGTGCCGTTATTTTGCATGATATGGTAACCCGGATGTTGTTGTTTATTTATTAATAAATTGTTTATTTACTTTTATTTTTTTTATTATATAAATTGTTTTTTCTATAGTTATTAATTAAACTTTTGTTTATTTATTGTTATTCCCTTTTGAAAACTATTACACAATAACCAATGAGATGCGTTTCATTCGGGGGTTGCCATTAAACAATTAACAAATAATTGAGATTTCTGTGCCACGTGCGATAGCGAAATATATATATATAGAGAGAGATTTTCAAGCATGAATTATTTTTAAATGTATCTCTATCGCGTGCAGCTCGATTGTGAAATATTAATCCGCTTGATTTTTAAAACAATGTAAAAATGTCAGCATTTTGCAGCTAATGAATGCAGCAGTAAAAATGTCAGCTCCGTCTGATGTCCCAAAACAAAATTAAAACTTCCTCTATAGCAAAATAAATAAAATAATGTAAATAAGAAACAAATTTAACAAACATGGGATTGAACCACGCGCTTAAAGCAGTGAAATGATCGAAAGACTGCCTTAAGTCGCAAAATCTTGGGCTAAGAACTCCTGGCATGTGAAAGTAACGTTTTTAATAAATTTTAAAACTTTATTTGATTGTATAATTGATATTATTCATATAAAAATTCTTTTTTATGTTAGTGGACAATCTAAAATATATATTACATGTAAAAAAATAATAATTAGGGTTAAAAAAAAGAAAAAAAAAAAGAATTGTTTTTACCTATACTCTGTAACCCGAGGAGCTCGGGTTCGATCCCCTAGTTTATTTAATGTAAGGAACCCGCTTATTTATTTTTATATACCAACATAAATAATTTGTATATAAAAAATAATATTTTATACATGTATAAATAAAATGTTTATATGTATATAAATACATGGCACTTCTTAGTTATCCCGTCGACCAAATTACTGTCGCCAAATTGTAAGATTAAATGCCAATAATGGCCAATAAAACCATTAATTCGACGTTTTATTCGTATTTTTATAAATGTTTTACTAATTTATTTGTTCTTTCGTTATTTAAAATAAAAATTATGTCAATGTGTATAATTTGGCGAAATCGGTCGACGGGATAACTAAGAAGTACCAAATACATATATAAATAACATAAAAGTTCATCAGGTTTGTTTTCATCGTTGTTTATATCATTTGGCAACATATCTCAGTTTATGAAGTCCGAATTGCGCCAAGATTTTTAAAAAATGCCAAGTTCCCTATAGTGGAAAAATATCCTAATTCCATATGAAAGTTTAAAAATCTCCTTTTAATTAAATGAAATGTGTAACTAATAAACTGTCTTTAACGATGTGCGACAGATGCGGCGTCCGAAGTCCGCTGCTAATGTTATTATATTGTATTATTAGCCTACTTACTGTTAATTTATTGTTAATTTTAAATCTGTAAAAGAAAGATTATAGTTATAGATAAGATATGTTGGTCGCCAAAAACCGATTACAGAAAATTAGCCTGAGATATAGGGGTGATACATGATTTCAAGCTGAATGAATTTTTACATGCTTTAACAAAATCTTAATAAGGCAAATCTTTCAGTTTATCTGTCCATCTTTCTATCTTTTACTTCCTTTAAACAAATTTTATAAAAGACTGGGAGGCGCCTGCACAGATCATCACCTCATCGAGTGGACGGCTGAAATTTTAGGATTAGTTAAATATCGGTTAGCGTATTGAAATGTAACTGGTCTGCCAAGTCATATCTTTGTTGAAATCACCTACAGACCCGATTTTACGGGTTAATTGGTGGATTTTCCATTGTGTTTTCCTTCACCTATTCCTCCATGTTTCTAAACTTTTGGATGCAGGAAAATACAATAGTAGACCTATCAGTTAACCACTAAAATTAGGTCTTCAGGTGGTTTCTAAAAAGATATGACTTAACAGACTAGTTGCATTTAAATATGCTAAGGTAATTTTAACTAATCCTAAAATTTCAGCTGTAAACTCGATGAGGTGATGGTGTGTGCAGACGCCTCCCGGTCTATTATAAAAGTCGGAATTCTAATCTCAATAGCACTCTGGTCAATCTGGCAATTATCCCTACTATTTATGGAACACTATTCCTTTAAGTGCGTTTTAGTGATATTAATGAACTTATGCATATGCATCATACATATTATACATATTATACATATGCATATAATACGTAATACATTTGCATCATACATATTATAGATATGTGTATAATACATAATACATATGCATCATTATGACGTCAGAATAAACAAAATATTTTTTGTCGACAAATTTGAGAATTGACATGATATATTACCAAATTTCGCGAAACTTTGCTAAATGTCGCCAAGCTTGGCGAATATTTGACGCTAGTGGCTACTTTTCGATGAGTTAATTATTAATAAGAGCCATCTATTTGTATTTTTCCGCATATCATCTGAATAGTTAAATGATATAACGTACTAATACTATTTCCAATGTGCTAATAGTTTCGTCACTGCCCAAAACCTCTGCTATTGTTATTATATTGTACTGTTATTATACTTACTGTGACTATGTTTTTAATCTTTACACCGCTAAAACTTCTGTATTATATAAAGAGAATTTGCGGAAACTATTAAAGCATTGAAACTGACAGTTCTCCTAATGATTATTATAATTCTATAATATGTAACCTGTTAATCGATATGTACGTTAGAATGAATCTTCTCTAATCCGGTTCCTCGCATTTTAGTTTTCAGGTTTCGAATAAAATTAGCTAAGATCTTAAAACCATGGCACATTGACTAATTCTTTAAGACGATCACATGAGAAGAATGATAGATTTTCAAATGGATCATGGCAGTGAGCCGGTAGACCTTCTATTCTTCCGTAATCGAGTCTATTGAAAAGGTTAACGTGAAACAAAAAGATATTAGCATCAATATAGTTTAATGCAAATGCAGATATTGTCAAAGGATGTCATAAGAATCATTTCACTTGTACCCAGTCGTATCAATTAAAATACAACAATTGGCAGTGAGCCCAATTAAAAAAGATTACTTAATAGGATTAAAAATTTCCGCATTAGAGAAAGAATAGTAACTGTTAAGGAAACATGCATAAGTGAGTTAAGAGATATTTGTCACGAAAGATGGAATACATAACAACACAAAATATATGATGTGCTTCCATGATCGTAAAGAGTTCTTGATTTCTCTATCAAAAGCTTCCGACTTGGCGAAAGATTGGGCAAGTAAATTAAATTATGAATAACAGTAACATGATGCAACGTTTAACATGGAATTAATACGGTAAATACTGCTTGCTAGAGACGGCTAGTACTTTAATATAAAAAGAAATAAAGTATAAATTTGTAAAACTGAATAAAATAAATTTAGGTATTTTTATGTTAGCCGGGCGCAAGTGGCAAATCACCAAATACTGTTACCTACTCCCATTGTTCATATTGCATTCATTTCATTTAAAGATATATACTTTTCAGTCATCTCATTTAAAATAGATGCATTTTCCTCATTTTATTTAACAGAATATTTAACATAGAAATAATTAAATAAATAAATAAGAAGTAATAACATAAACCAAAATATTTTATTTGAAAATCAAAGCATTGTTTCTAATTTACACATGTGAAAAATGAAAACTGCTATTGGCGAAAAAAACAAAAGTCTAATGAGGAGATTTGCTTTCGGCTAACATAAAAGTACCGAAATTTAAGTTTTTTCATATTAATATAGTTTAGAATAACAAACTTGAAAAAACATACAAAAAGTAGTGATATCGCAACAAACAGTTTTCGATAAAAAAAAAAAAGCGCCAAGTTCTCCTTAATATTTCGGCCAGAAAAAGTAGTGATATCTGAAGTTCGCACAAGTTAAAAGCCAAACATCCCAAATCTTTCATTGAAAATGGCTTCCTGCGACTTGGCCGTTAATGCCTTCGAGAGAGTTTTTCAAATTTTAAAATATGTACAAATGAGCTAAATGTCAACTACATTTTTTCATTATTTTAGGCATTTTGTTGCACAGAGTACAGAAATAAAATACACATTTGAAAGAAGCATTTAAACAACTTCAGTCTATTTAAATGCTTAGAAGTTAAAAATAACAAAATACTTGTATTCAGGAGATAATATCCCTAATTGCTAAAATATAATTAGTATCAGCTTTTAACTGTTTATAAATCGAATACCTCTTAATGTATCCAAACAAACTATAATAAATGTTCAAACGAAAAAAATCTCTTTCGTCAATACAAAAGATTTCAGTATTATACAATAAAATATAATGTAGCATATTGTGAGATTTGAAGTAAGTAAATTTTGTTTTATTTCTTCTGTTTTACGTTAATAGCTTTAGCTTTAGACCGTACAAAATGGCAATTAAACCACAAGTGGACTAAATGATCTGTAATCAAAACTAATGTTTGTTGAAACTGAATGGTAGTTATCAGAAATCATTTACTTATAATGTCTTTATGTGAATTTGCCTCTTTGCATTCTAATATTACTTTTAATATTTAAATAATTCATAAATGCGTAATTTCCAATCATTAGTTTTGAAATGCTGTAGAAGGCATTAACGGCCAAGTCGCAGGGAGCCATTTTCAATGAAAGATTTGGGATGTTTGGCTTTTAACTTGTGCGAACTTCAGATATCACTACTTTTTCTGGCCGAAATATTAAGGAGAACTTGGCGCTTTTTTTTTTTTTATCGAAAACTTTTTGTTGGGATAATTTATTATTTGCTACAATTTAATACGAATATGTTCCACTAAGTTTATTTTTTAATACAAATAGACAAAAGAAACAATTTCCAATCAAATGCTTATTTTCGGGTTTTTTTAGGAATATTTGACGAATAAAATATATAGCGTTTTTTTTCTTTTTTTCTAGCCAAACGTACGTATATACTAAGAGATACCGGGTGTCCCAAAAAGGACTGACTGATTTTAAAATTCAATAACTTCCAAACGGTGACAGATATTTAAAAAATTCTTGCAGGAGGGTTATGCATAAAGTCAAAAGTTTTATTACAGTGATTTTCTATTTTAGTTCGAATTACAAACAATAGATGGCGCTGTAAGCAATAGTTGCGAAATACAGGCTCGATTTTTGGCCCTTTCTGTTGTTCCATGCAGAAAAAGGAGATGGAGATGTATTATCCGGGCCACGAAGTACCAAAAATCGAGCCTGAATTAAGCCTCTATTGATAGCAGCGCCATCTATTGTTTGTAATTCGAACTAAAATCGAAAATCACTGTAAAAAAAACTTTTGACTTTATGCATAACCCTCCTGCAAGAATTTTTTTAATATCTGTCACCGTTTGGAAGTTATTGTATTTTAATATCAGTCAGTCCTTTTTGGGACACCCGGTAGTTATTATTATGTTTAAACGGGAAAGCAATCATTTTATTTTTACAAGTTTAAAAACAATGGTTTATTACGTCGTGCACCATATAAATATTTTATCTTAAATTATAATTTTTACCGATATTTTTCGAAATAAAAGTGTAAATTCTTTTGAAATAAATATTTAATGCCATCCAATATCTTATGAAGTATAATGCATGTTTAAATAAAAAGAGATATAATGTTTGTACGTATAGTTCGAAGCTTAAAATAAAAATATATAAATTAGTCTCGTAAAATGTATAGCTTCATTAAAAAAATTGAAAAAAAAAATCTTAACGAAAGTATTTTTCTGTGTCTTAAATAATCACAAATTTAAAATTCGATCGAAAAAGGTAATTTTTATTACTTTTTTATTTACTTTTTTTTTTACTGTTTGCAAATATGAACACGTCCAGAAAAGTATCTCATTAAAACAGATATGAAAAATTTTATAAAAACATTTCAAAAACACTAATTATGCTAAATGATCGTATATCTCAAACATGATTCTTTTCAAAATATGTTAACTATTAACAAACTATACGTGTATTACTTTAGAAAAACTTCAAACAATATCTTAATTTATTTCGTTATTCATTATTTAAGAAATGTTTAAAAATATTTCAAATGAAATTTTAAGATTATTCGTTTTCTCTAAAGTAGGATTTATTAAACTTTTCGAGCAGCATTTTCATTATTTGTAAACCGAGAAATAGCATCACGTTTTACAATAATATATAATGCTTTCGTGCTTAAAACTGATTTTTAATATTTCAGTACTATATATTTTAGTGATTGCTACGAAGAATGTTATTTGCAGCATTCAGAGACAGTGAACGGCTTAATATTTTTATAAAAGGGTTTTGTTTTACTTAAGATGTGAATATCCGCAAATATATTTATTTAATGGAAATAAAACTATTTTTAAGATAGGGATTTTTATACTTTTGTTTAATTGTTTATTGCTTGGTAATAAATATATAATTCCAATTTTAATTTTACCAAACGTGCCTTCTTTTGCTAAAGAATGTATAAAAAATGAGAGTTCATTCGTGCACATAAATTCACTTAAAAGTAATTTACTTAGAACAGAAGTATGTTTAATTATTAAAAAAAATAAATGTAAAAGTATTTGTAAATATTTAGTATATAGAAATGAATAATATAATTTAAAAAATATATAAATAAATTTTATTTAGCTTTTTTTCTTTCGACATTTACACTGTGGTAGAGTATTTAGGTACTGTTTTGTTGGGATACTCTAGCGGACGAGTGAGTATTGAGATAGCAATTTTTAGTGGTGTCCTCAATTAAACATTTTAGTGTTTATCAGGCCTTCTCTCCAAGTTCTCTAAGAATGAAGCCACGAAAATTGTGTATGTATCTTCACTAGTTTTGTCGTCACGTTTATTTTTAGAATGGTGCGTTTGTTAAGTAACTGTGGATTTTAAATATCTATACATAATGTGGTAGTAAATGGAATCGGCATATCTGGAAAGAATTTCGTCATCGGGTCTGTTAGTTTACATGTGAAATTCAAATAGTTTTTCGAGTTCAAATAGAATTTCCATTTACCAGTTTTTACAGTCTTCAGCAATGAATTTTCAATAATTGTGTAAGAAGATATATATTTTCAATAATTGTGTTCATGAAGAAGTTCATGACGAGAGTCGTTGGAATTCACTGAATTGCATTTCTAGTAATATTATGAGCTAAAGAGAATATCTTAGTTTATTGCAGAACGAAGAGTAAGATAGTTCTGTAGACGAGTTAAGTATGTTATTGCCGAAACGCCAGTGAACGATTACTGTGGTGACACGAAAAGTTTTGGTTTCTGTCTGTTAGTCTGTTTGCCTATTTGTCTGTTAGTCTGTCTGTCTGTTCTACGATAACTGCCTCAAAAAGCATCTGATCAGTGAAATTAAGTGGGCATATTCCTGAGATAACCGGATGTAGCTGTACATTTTTTGGTTAAATTTGGTTCATTCCTTCAGAAAATATGAAAGATTTTATTTTGCTCTATAATGCTTTTCTGAAGCAAGTAAAACGATTTTCAAATTTCCATTTGTTGGAAGAAAATGGCACGTTTGATTAATGCATTTAAATGTTAAATTATGGATAATAAAATTTCCTGATAAGGGTTTTTAAATTATTCCTATTATTTTGAAATTTTATCAGTATATTTATCAGATTTTTTAATTTACGTGTATAATTTTTCCTGGAACTTTATACATGTATTATAATAATATAAAGCATTTTTAAAACTAATTTTCTTATTTTACATGATATATATTTCATTTTTTTTTCTTTTCCTATTCCCCGTTGCCTAGCGACTGTTATTCGTAGCCTATCATTGCGTCAAATATGGATGAAGTTAGTAAATTGCGTTAATTTGAATGTAGATACTATTAAAAGGCTATCACAAAAAATATTTTATATCGTCAAATCGATGCAATTTATGGAGTTAACATTGTCCAATGAATTTTTGAATGATTTTTCAATGAATGATTTTGAATGATTTTGATCAATGAACAATGAATGATTTTTTAGTATATTTATAGATCTACAGATCTGCCTCTTTTGGGGGCTTTTAATATGTTATTGTATCATATGGATAAGGATGTTTAAACTAATGTTTTACTATGCTATAAGTGAAAAAAGTACAGTTGAAGCCATATAAATCATTTTAACACTTTCCAACATAAATGAAAAGTGTTTATGACTTCAATTTGTCTATCTGTCACCTGCCGTGTGTCTCTACGTGCTCTAACTCGCGTAAATATAGTCTGGATTACCTGTAATTGATATACGGTATTGAGATTTGCCAAAGTATGTTTGGTATTGAAAATGAAGTGTGTAGCATTCATAGTTTAATTACAGGGACACTCAAATCTATTCCGTTACATTATAGTCTTTGGGAAAAATCATCTGCGGTGTATTTTAATAAAGTTACACAATTTTAAACATAATGAAATTTATATACATTATTAAGGTACACTGGAACCTGGTTACCATAAAATATGTTATGTGTAGCACTTACAGCATGCGTACAGGGAACTCAAATGCATTCATAATATTTCAATCTTTGAAGAAATTTATTTTGTGGCGTTTTTTAATGATGTTACTCTGTTACAAAATAATAAAATTGATACATATTTTTGAATCATTTTTGTAGTATATGGGGTGCAAAACATATGTTTTTTAGGGTCACACAAAAGTGGTCGAATAAAATATGGTCTACCGGAAAAAAATCTCTTCACAGCTTATTTTAACACATTAGCGACGGGAAACGAGAATTCTCGTTTTTATTCAGAATACATCATTGGCTAAGGGAGTGTCTTCTACCTTACAGAAAATATATTTATATTCTGTTGTCCATATTTTTTATAGATTGTAAGACATTATATATTACATCCGTACATTGAAACGTACACGCTGCATAAAATGAAAAACATATCTCAGAAATCAATTTCAGAAAGACTTTCAGAAGAAAGGGAGCTTTTACTATTTTTAAACCCATTTTTAATAAATAATTGCCTGTCGTCAGTGTGTTAATTGTGTTGCACTAATTCAAGCATTATGAAATTAAAAGACATTAATGTAATTTACTACAAGAAGCTTGAGTATGATTGTCGTTGTATATATGATTTGTGTCGCATTTATCGTTCATTTATGGGTCACTTAAAAGATTTCGGATACAGTTCTGGTCTATTAGGGATGATTGATGAAGAGCGTTTTGGATCATGGTATGCGTTTTAACGTTGAGTATCTTTTGCTTAATATGGGTTGTTTAAAAATTATATAGACCGTATACAGGGCTACACAAATGAATTCCTAATTATTATTGAAAATGAGCGTGAATTGCTTCAGTGTGTGTGTGTGTGTGTTTTTTTTTTAATTTGAGTTAAGCATTTGGAAGCTCAGTTACATTTAGTATGCTAACACATGTTTGCAGAATTTAAATAGAATAATATACAGGGCTCCGCAAAAGCTGGATACATGGTGCACACTACGCATAATAATTCCCGTAAATGTGATATCAGCAGTTTTAAAAGGGTTTTATGTCTGAATTTCGTTTAAATTAACGTGTGACGCGTAAAAATCTTCACGTAATTTACAGGGCTGTAAAAAAAATTCATGTACGTTTCCGTCTATGGCTAGAAATTACTAAAGGTCATTAACACAATCAATTGGAGATTGAAAATGTAAAATAAATTACAGTACGGGGTGTTCAGGGGGCTCTGACTTCCAGAAGAAATTTACTTTATTATCTAAAAATTACCAGAATAAGTAGCTCATCGGAATTTCAGAATACCATTACATAACAACGGGTTTAATTTAAGGCTTCTAATGTCTGAAACCTTCGAAATATGTTTTTCTTTTATAAAAGTTTATGCAATTTAAAAACTTTAAATATCGTTTTTTAAGAAAGATTAATATTACTCAAAGTGTGCTAAAAACGATGTGTTGCAGAGCTGACGTTGAAGCTCCTGATCTGCAGATTTACTAGCATTAAATAAATTTTGGGAAACGATTTTTGCCTTCTCATTCTTTCTTATAGTGTGCTTATCTGTGATCGTCTGCATTAAATCCACAAGCTCTACTGGTACTACCTTGATTAGAGTTATAAATAATGTTTGTTTTCAGTAAAAATTGTGACACGGTCTTTTTTCAAGTTGATAGTATTTAGCAAATTTTAAAACATTTAAAATTTCACAGATTAGTTTTGATGTATAAACAGATATAAATATATTTTATTTAATATCTGTTTTACTTTATAATTATAACTAAAAAACATTTATTCGTTAGTTACTTCTTTGCCACTGAAAGTTTTTAAGCACTTCGAAAACGGCGTAGCTTACATAAATTTTATGAACTACTTTTCTTTAAAGTATTGTCACTAGGTATACTGCCGTGATATAGTGGATCTTGAACATAGAAAACAAAACACGTATAATTTTTTACAGAGTCACACAATAGTAGTCGATAAGAATATGATCTACGGGAGAAAAACTCTTCACAACATATTTTAAAGCATTAGCGACGGAAAAATGTTAATTCTCGTTTTTATCCAGAATATGTCATTGGCTAAAGGCATGAGTTTCTACCTTATAGAAAATGTATTTATATCGTGTTGTCCACATATTTATAGATTGTAAGACATTATATATTACATCCGTATATTAAAATATATTATTTTTACTACTGCATAAACATGAAAAACATATCTCAGAAATCAATTTCCGAAAGACTTTCAGAAGAGGGAGGAACTTCTACAGTTTTTAAACCTATATTTAATAAAAAATTTCCCGTCGTCAATGTGTTGCACTAATTCAAACATTATGAAATTAAAATACGTTACTTTGGTTTACTAAGAGAAGCTTGAAGTTGAATAAGATTTGTATCGCATTTATCGTTCACTTATAGGGTTAGAAAAAAAAAAATATAGAAAACGTACTATAGAATCCTATAGAATTATTGCCCGTTTTTCTATAAGCTAGTTTCACCAAAAGCTATAGAAATATCTGTAGAATTTCTATAAAATATTCGAATATATTCTATAAAATATTCTATAAATATATTCGAATATATTCCATAAAAAATAATCGAACATATTCTATAAAAAAAAACAGCGTCAGCAGGCGTTTCCATTTGGCCACTCTCCCAAGTACTAACCCTGTCGATGCTGCTTGGCTTCAGTGATTGGACGTGAAAAAGTACGTTCAGCCCATTCTACGGTTGCTCTCGGTATGTCAGCTCTATTTCAGGTTTATTTCTTTTATGATTTGCATTCCCAATCATTAAATTTGTATAGAAATTATATATATTTTATAGGCTGATTAATTCTCAACTCATTTCTGTTAAAATTTATAAATATGACGGCATAGGACGCGAGTTGATAAAAATAACTCGTATTTTAATATTGACTTGTAAAAATATTTAAAAGTCTAATAAATTATTATTTGTTAAACTTCAAACGTAATAGTTTAAATACTTTTATACTTCAGATTAAAATTTTTGGATAAAAATTACAATTAGTGAATAAAGTTTATTAATATATTAGATGAATTACCATTTGTGAATAAAGTTTATTAAATTAGGTGGATGTTTTTATGAAATTAACAGCAAATTAATAAATGATTATAAAATAAAACGACAATTAATGAATCATTAACAAACATATTAATTAAACAATTTAAATCAGTGTAGTTTGATTGATATATTATTACATTAACAATTGAATCACAGTGTAATAGAATTATGAATTAAAATATAATGATATTAAGTGATGTATTACAAAATTAATTAATATTATTATTTAATATATACGTATAGATAAATTAGTACGCATAAATTTTAAAAGACCAAAAAATATGTTTTTTTATTTTTAAAAATCTATAGAATCATTAGTCTATAGAATTTCTATAAATTTTATAGCGCTCTATAGAAAAAACTGTTCTATAGAAAAAAATTCCAACGCATTCTATAGAAACATTTTCTTTAGAAAAATTATTCTATAGAAACAGTGTTCTATAGAAAGGCTATTCTATAGAACTCGTAAAGAATTCTATAGTGTTCTGTAGCTCTATGAACCCTTTTCGTAAGGGAAAATTATTTTTATGTTTTTCGGACAGGTGCATAGAATTTCACTAAATGTTATTCTGCTACTTTCGAATGCATGACGAATGTAAAATTTTAAGTCGATGGGATTAATTTAAAATCTTCATCTCAAAAAATTACCATTCATAAATTAATGTTTAAGGGTGTATTACAATCCAAACTGCTTATTTTCTGATTAATTTTTAAATCGAACCAAACTGGGACTCAAACGCACCAAACGCACCAAACTGGAAAATTCTTTTATTTAGAGACTGCATAATGTGTCGTGCTTCTCGACTGTTTGATAAATGTAGAAAATATTGTAACAAATGCAGTCTAATTTTCCGAAGCGATAGATCTGGGAAAGAAAAGAAATGGTCATATTGAGAAAATAATTGTTTTAAAATCAAATTCTAATTAATTGAGCGAAAAATGAAATCACACGGCCTTTTAAATATCTCTTCAAAAATCACCTCAGCAAGTTTTATGTCTTTACTTTTAAAAATTAGTCTGAAAATGTCTCAGAAAATTCCGAGCTGTTGAGGGTGGAAAAATATTTTTTCGAATACACCCTTAAGTCAAATAGTAGTTCTTGACTCTTTCATACTGGCTGGTAAATATATCATGCGAATTGAAGTTTTTGCAACTAATCGGAAACTTTCCAAACCGGGATTTGAACCCTGACTTACATTGACAATGCTGTAAGGTTTGAGCTATCGAAAGTGACAAACAGGCAGGCAGATTTCGAACACATAACCATATTGAAAATATCACCTGGTCTACCCTTTAGGCATCTCAGCAGACTAAACCGAAGGGAATGGAAATCCATTAAACGATGGATACACTAATATTTTTTAACTCAATCAAACTGATTGGTAAAGATATCATACGAATTATATATTTTTTTCCAACAGAAGCGAAAATGTGCCCCAGCCGGGATTAGAGCTCAAAACTTTTGCAACATTTCACGTAAAATCTTTAAATTTCCAGGTATCAAAATTGGGTCATTACTTAAAAATATTTGCCGAAATACAGTTAAAGAACATGTAGGAAATATTTTGAAAATAGAGTGAATAGAGAGACCGTTAAAAAAAAATCTACTTTAATATATGTTTAATAATTTAATGTAAATGGATTTTCATAAACTCTTTGAGATAAAACATTTCCCGAAAAATCTTTACATTTCCAGATGTCAACATCGGGTTATTACTTAAAAAGATTTGCTTAGAAACAGTGAACAACACTTCGTTTTGAAATTCCTTCTTAATTTTAAAGTTTTCTTTTTCAAAATATCCGCGGACGACGTACTTGAAATTACCAATTGAATTTTGTTAGCGTTCAAAAATTATTTTGTTTTACTAAAACCCTAATAGACTAAATTATCTTGTAAACTGCCATTATTTACTGCAGAATTTGAGATTCAAAAAATAACAAGAAATAATTAACTAATTAATATTCCAAAATGTACAGCTCATTATAAATTGCATGCACGTATTTTTCTTTAGACTGTGATGCCTAGTCTACCTAAATACATATTCGTATGTTTTTATGTTTGTACATATCTTCTATTATGTAGCAGAATTCGGAATGATATGTACATTGACAAAATATATTGTAAATCAGACAACCTGATAGCAATGATAGTATTTGTATGTTCATGTTTCGACAATATTTTATAGTATTTAAATAAAAATAACAATAAGATGGTATTGCTTCCTGTATTTCTGAATAGCAAATTCAGGTAACGTATTGTAATAAAACCTATATACTTTACTTTAAAAGATATAAACCGAACATGCTGACGTGAACATTTGGTTACAATACTACTTTACCGTCAGGGTTTTGGTGAAGTAGAATATTTAATTTATCTCAACTTGCATAGACAAAAAACCCAAATCAGTACATTAAAATACATATAAAATATTTCAATTTACTAAAACAAGGTTTTTTGAGCTAAAAAAGTCTCTTGATTTGTACATGAACACATTTTTCTTTACCAAACACAGCTTAAAAATTAGCGCAAATTTATCATATGTTGGCTCTTTTTACTATCAACAACTGTTCAACCTATATAGATAACATATTGACTACATTTCACTTATTTTCCCTGCGTATCATTTATATATTCTAAAATACACTCCAAATCAAAAAGTTCGATGATCTCCGCCTTCATTATGTAGCACGCATACTGGGTTAGTTTGGAAGGCAAATCATTACCTATTCATACCAAAAGATAATATAATCTGAACGCTTAGTTTCCAGCGTAAAACATTTAAACATACATTTCTACAGTAAAAAATAGAATCTATTTTAACCTTAAGTAGCTATGAAACTATAATGAAAACTGATCAGTGCCATCAAAATAACTAACAACCAGTCAACGATTTCTTTTAAAACGAATAGTTGCTCTTTCTGTGTAAAATTTAATGCAACGAGCAAATAAAACTAGTCAGATGTGGCTATCCCAAAACTTTCTTCTATCTCATACATGTTAATACTTGCTGAAAAATGTATCATATCAGCACCACCTGTTAGATGATTTACACCAAAATCTAATTATCAACAACTTTGACAAGTTGTAACTGAATCTGAAGTTTGATGAAAATCCGTGCATTAGTTTTTTAGATAGAGCTATTGCGGAAATTCTTAAAAATTCTGCATAGCAGCGCCACCTGTAGGGCGATTTACACCAAAAACTAATTAGGACCAATTTATACCAGGAAGTAACTGAATTTGAAGCTTGAGGAAAATTAATGCATTAGTTCTTGAGATATAGCTTTGCGGAAATCTTGAAAAATGCAGCACAGCAGCGCCACTTGTTGGGAGATTTACAATGAAAATTAAACTGCACTATTTTATATCAGGGACTAACTGAATCCGAAGTTTGATGAAAATTCATGCATTTTTCTTGAGTTAGAGCTATTGCGATAATCATGAATAATGCAGCATAGCAGCACCACCTTTTGGGCGATTTTCACCAAATCGTAATCAGCGCCTAACTATATTTTGGACTAACTGGATCTGACGTTTTATGAAAATCAATGCATATAGCTATTGCAGAAATCTTGAAAAATGCGGCATAGATGTGCCACCTGTTGGGCGATTTTCACCAAAAAATAATCAGGACTATTTTATATCAAGGTAGAGCTGAATTGAAAGTTTTGTGAAATTCCGTACATTAGTTATTGAGATAGAGAGACCACAAAATTTTTGTCACCTACAGACTCACAGAGTGACATGGTGAGAAAGTGACAGATAGACTCACAGACAGACATTTTCTTAAAAACATCAAATCGAGTTCAGGACATTCTAAAACGTATAAATCCAACGAAAACCGGAAGTCGGAAATTTTCACGAATCCAATACTTTCTTCTTGAAAGATAGAAGAAAGTAAAAAACCTTTTTAATGCCTTATTATTTTTCAAATACATTAAAGTCGTGCATACATGAATATTGTATAAAAATATTCACTTATTTTATGATGCATTTGATTGATTTAGTGCTTTTCAGGTGAATTGTGCGCAAGTGAATGATACTCTCTAAAATACATAAATAGAAGAGTGCAATTTAATTACATGAGATTTAATCCAAATTATGATACCTGCTGTTTCTGGATTTTCCCAGCTAGTAAGTAAAATGGTTACTTCGTGCGAAATATGTGGCATTTATGATTATTCATCTTTAAATAAAAATTTCTTAGATTGTTCCATTTTTTCCATTTATTCCTCATTTCTCTT
Source organism: Maratus speciosus (assembly GCA_963932465.1). Lineage (NCBI taxonomy): Eukaryota > Metazoa > Arthropoda > Arachnida > Araneae > Salticidae > Maratus > Maratus speciosus. Next base: position 174,779,521 of record OZ010792.1, on the reverse strand, counting down.
AATAATCATTACTTTTGAAATTTTCTGTGTACATAATATTGCAAACACTTGCCACAAGATTAAAACTATAAAAAATCAATTAAAAATTATGCGTTTTTTGTAGAAACAAGTAAAGTTTAAGAAAATAAAAACAATTTTAAGTTTATTTGCTGATGTTAAGGAATTGTTTATTACCATAATTCACTAAGCTTTTTATTATGACGCGACAATTGGTGTATTTCAGAGAGTGTGATTTGGCACAACAAATATTTTTGGTTAATTTTTTTTTTATCCACATTCATATTAAATCGCATATTTGCTAATATCTATAATTTTAGTTCGCATAGAACTTCATTCATTAAACGTGTTACAAAACTATTCAATATACGACTACTCAAAAATTATTAAAATAGGTCTCTGCCCCTTAAAGCTTATTGACATATTGTGCAGATGGTTAATTTTTACAAATGTTTCACGCAACAAAGTAAAAAGATAAATATAAGAAAACGGGCAAAACAACAAATATTCCATCTTTGGATCCTGCTAAAGTTTAATAATAATCACAACCGAAAAGAGTATTTTGCAACATATAAAAAAATTATCAAAAGCAAAGAACCCAATTAAGTGTTCTTCACAGTTACACATTAAAAATTAAGAATTGTATGGCATCCTCTGTTCGAAGTCCATAAAAATTTAGATGACATAAATACTTTAAAACATAATTTTTCAAAGTATATTTTTTATGTTTTTAAAAATAAATAAATAAAATTTAGTTACTGATCCTGTAAATGCACCAAATTTAAATTTATCTAAGAAAAGACGTTACATGTTTAAATTGTGATTATATCTTTTAATACCTACTTAAAAATGTAATTCCTAGAACTCTAAGAGAAATATATTTTAATTAAAAATTTACTTCGAAATACTTGAGGTTTTAATTTTTTTGTAGGATTTTTTTTTCATGGCTTAAGTTCTTCACTTATTCATATCTAAATCACAATCACTAAAAGTTTCATTTTCACAAAGTTTAATTAATAATTCAAACAACTGTAAAGATTGAGTTTTTATATCCCATACAAAAATATTCTTCAAAATCCCTGCGGAATAGAAAAACGCAAAGATCATCATCAAGATCTTTTTATATTTAGTTTATAGATTAGTTTTCTTAAGTAATAAAAATATCACATTTCTCTAGATAAAGTTTGAGTTACTTCAAATGATAAGTTCTGCTAAATTAGATTTCTAATCAAGTTTAATCAAGTAACCTATAGTTACATGATGCATTAAATTGTCTCTCCTTATCTATAATTAACTAGTAATGATTAGGTATTGAAAAGCTTCTTCGAAATAAATTGATTCAAAAACTGAATTATATTTGCATTAATCAGCTCGGCATATATGCTTAAAAAGACTGGAAATGATGATTAGATATGCTTTATCAGCTTTATCCAAATGATGGAAATTTTTCAAATGTAGATTTGAGCCAATTGATTTCTACCGTTAGAAGTTTAATTAAATTTCACATTCATACTTTAACAGAGACAGAACTTATAAATGGACATTTTTCGTGCAAAAACTTAATCTTGCTGATTTTTAATAATAATTGTAAATTTAAGATTTTGTTGGAGTTTCTTTTTTATTAATGTGTTTAAGAATGTCAAAAAATATTAGCAAAATAATACACATATTTTAAATATTAAACTAAGTTAAAAAAGGAAATTTTATCTCAGAACTTGTGAATTTTACCTTTTATGTGATGTATTTCTTTTCAAGAAAAGAATAAATGGCATACATGCAAAAAAAAAATCTTTTCATTGATTATTTCAAATATACAGGGTGTCTCAAAGGTCGTTTACAAACTTAACATGCTGATCTGTCATATCATGATAAACAAGATTTAGATAGGCACTTGTGTTCGAAAATTAAAATTGCGACCGCTAGAGGGGGATGAGTGCAGGCTTACGGGAGAGTGGGAAGCGTAATCATTTCAGGCGAGGACGTTACAGGGAAAGAATGAATCTGTTAAGTAACTCAGAATTGGCGGATATGCATTACGTATATGGCACCGCGGATGGAAATGCACGAGCCACGCTACGGATGTACATTGAACGCATTGTTTGGACAATTTCACCGCAGATTGCATGAAGCAGGAGCTTTCCAAGTACGTAGCCACATCGGTCGAGAACGCAATACACGCACGCTTGTCGTAGAGGAAACTATGCTAAGGAAATTTCACAGGAACCCGCAAACAAGTCTCCGAACAAGCGAACGCGTCTCTGGTGTACATCGTTCCAGCATTATGTTCATATTGCATGAGGACACGTGACACCCTTATCATTTATAAATAATACAGGCATTGTGCGTTGGCGATTATCCACAAAGCGTTGCATTCGCACCCTGGTATTTGCAACATCGGATCACACAGCCAGATTTTCCATCGTGGATTTTATTTTCGGATGAATGCTGTTTTACACAGCACGGCGTCCTGAACCTGCTCAACATGCACATATGAGCATATGAAAATCCAAGGTCTACACGTGCCATGCACGTCAACAACGTTTTGCCGTAAACGTTTGGGCTGGTATTATCGGTAACATGTTAGTTGGCCCTAACCTACTACCTCAACACCTCAACGGGAGTACCTAACGCATTTACTTAGAAAGAGTCTTGCCGGATCTGATGGGTGACGTTCCAGCCGCAACACACCGAAACATCTGGTTTCAACATGATGGAGCGCCTGCTCATTTTAGCTATACTGTGCGAGAATACCTCGATAGGACATATACTAATCGCTGGATTGGCAGAAGTGGACCAGTCGCACGGCCACCTCGATCCCCAAACCTGACTTCCCTGTATTTCTATCTGTGGGTACACGTGAAGTCCATGGTGTATGAGACGTCCATAGAATCAGACATGGATCTCTCGCCAGGATCGTGGAAGCGACGGTACGAGTCCGTGTCATACCTGCCCATTTTGAACGGGTCCGTGAATCCATGCATCAACCTTATGAAACATGCTTTGCAACGAATGGAAGGAATTTTAACCACATTATGTAAATTAAGCCATGTTATTTAATAAAAGTCATATTAAAACCTCTTTCGATATTTTTTCTTTCTTCTCCTCCACACTTGCGCTCATCGTCCTCTAGTGGTCGCAGTTAACATTTTCGAACACAAGTTCCTATGTAAATCTTGTTTCTTATGACATGACAGGCCAGCATGTTAAGTTTGTAAACGACCTTTTGAGACACCCTATATAAGTGCGGCAGATTTTCCTAGTCATTGCGGACAAACACATAGTTCAGAAGGGATGACAAAAAAATTGAAAACAATGTTTTATAGGTTAACTCAGATAGATGCAGTTGAGGCCAACGCCACCTCAGATTCGTTGGAATCTCAACTGATTAGAGATGGTCTAAACCTTGAAAAACGTATTGGCATAAACGTAGAGGGAACTAAAATAACGTTATGCCAACATTTTCATTGGAAACAATTTAGAAAACAAGCATAAAATAGCTTAATCTCTCATTCTCTTCATTTAGTTGCGAATAATCATGCAAAATTCTGCTTATTTTAAATGTTTATTTTCTATAAATGGGGATTTTTTTCAATAAAAAGACTTGATTTGGGGAAAAGTTTTAAGTTTAAATTTGTTAAACATTTTTATAATGGTAAATTAAAAATTGAAAATTTACATTTTGGAGTAGAAACTGCGTTGGGGACTTTTACAGTAAAAAAAAAAAAAAAAAAAAAAAAAAAAAAAAAAAAAAAAAAAACTTTATTTGGGGAAAATTTGATGAAATTGACTTTCGGCTATCTGGCAACACTGCAGTAAAGCTTTTTAGAATAAACGCGGGAAGTTCCGTGGAAGTTCAGCAAAGACATATTGACACGGATTTATTTACTGAAACAAGAAGGTCCTCAGGATCCAAGTTAATACAGCTAACGAAATATAAGTCCGAGAAAATTACGGTAGCTTTGACTTGTTGAAAAATTATTCAAGTCTTTGCTATCGTACTTATTATCGGACTTAATTGGTTCTTAATTGGGCCGCAATGTGACATATCGTTAAGTTAAGTTGGTCTCTGCTTGCTTCAATCACTTGATTTGAAAAAGTTTGAAACAGAATTGCGACCTTAATGTTGACCAAAAATATTAATGATGGTACTCATTTTATTCAGAATTTTAAGCTTTACATCATTTGTATTGACAATGCTTTTTATAGAGTTAGTTGTTTTGAGATATTGTTAACGTAACTAAAAAAAGGTGCTTTTCGAAAATAAATATGTACAGATTTTCTAACATTCACCCAAGTACGAGGAAGAAAACATAGTACGTTCATTTTAGTTCTAAACTGAAGGGATTAAAACAATTTCCAGTTTTCTCCTAATTAATTCTGAGGTCATACCCTCTGATGATGGGTCTAAAACTTTGAAGTAGAATTGTGACTTTAATATACAGCATAAGCATTGAGTGTAGATACTCATTTTACTCAGAATTTTAAGCTCTACAACATTTGTATTGACAGTGTTTTTCACAGAGTTAGCTGTTTTGAGATATTGTTATGGTATACAAAAAAACGTTTTTTTGGACTATAATTATATACATATTTCCTAAAGCTCACCTAGTACGAGGGGAAAAACATAGCATATTCATTCTAGACCTAAACAGAAGGTATTAAAACAATTTACAGCTGTCCCCTAATTAATTCCGAATTCAACCCATTAACCACAGGGCTAATAGGGTACACGTCATAAAATAACAAATTTTAGCTGAAAATACGAAATTTAAATTTTTTTACTATTTTTCCCATTATTAGATCGATATATAGATTTCAAATATTTTTTTTTTCATAAAAATAGAAAAAGTCGTCCAGTGAAGTGTTAATATCAGCAATTTCTATTTATCTTTCAATTTTTTTTTAATGTCGCGTAATCGAAAAAAATCACCTTCACCAGTGACTTCGAGTTCGTCATGCGTATTAAATGAGATAAATTAATTTCATTCAGTATTTTCTATTGTTTAAAGAATATAAAAAAGTACTATATATATTATAAGATATTATATTTTTAATACAAATTTTATTTTGATAAACATTTGAAAATTTAAGCAAAAGTGTTTCTTTGGTAATTTTAATGCTTTTAACAAATAACTACTTTTGGAAAAATGTGATAGACCGATCATTCAGTTGTCTCCAATGTTCTCATTTATTGCAATAGGAAAAAAGGTCGAACAAAAATTGAAGTCTGCAGGTCATTTTTATTCAGTATTTTGATTGCATTTTGATTGCATCTTGATTCAGTAAAATTCTTTTGGTATACCCTTGTTATAGCGGCCCCAAGTTTTAATTGCGATGTATTGCCGAAGTATATTAACGTTATAGATATAAATGATTTTACAACATGCATAAGTGTGACTATGTGTGACATGCATTTGCATAATTGTTTACAACTGAACAAGTATGTCACAGTGTGGCTTCACAACATTGCCACTTATCACATATTCGTCACAACGTTAATGACAAAATCGTCACAAATCACACAATTTTTACAAAATTGTCACAATGTGACTTCAAAGCATTTTCGCTGTCGTCACAGAATAATCACAGTGTTAATGACAATTTTGTCACATATGACACATATTTCACAAATTGATCTCAATGTGATTTCAAAGCATTGTCGCTTTTATCACAGATTCGTCACAATGTTAATACCAAAATAGTCACAAGTGACACACTCTTAACAAATTTGTCATTGACTTCACAAAGTCGTGACAATGTGATGTCAGAAAAGAGCTCTAAAACGGCCATAACGACTTCAAATTCTAGTCACAATGACTTCACATCGACGTGACGTGACGTCACATCGACGGTCACAATGTCACAGTGTGACTTCCCAACGACTTCTTCGTGACGTCACCATGCCTTACGGGTTATAACTCAATAGGTAATTTAATGATAAAAAAAATGGAAAACACAGTTCGATTCCAAATCGCTATCATGGTCAGACTTTTCAATTTGATATATTTCAGTTAAAAAATGAATTTGTAAATGTGTCAAAATTTTTTGCGCTTGTTGAGCAGAGCAGTTGAGAACAACTTTAAGTCATTTTTTTGAGTAGTTATAATCGGAATAAGCAGGACAAAGTACATAAATGCGACTGGCGTCAATGTGGTATGCCAGTTAATCTTACTTTTACTAATATGATTGGTATTTAATTCGCAGACGACGAATACTGTTTTATAAATAAATAATGAATCATTACCCCCTTTACACATTAAAGTTTTAGAACATTTATTACAATAGAAACGGCCAATGAATGTCGAAAACAATATGGATTTTACAAAATAATTATTTGATACTGTATATTTGTCGAAATGTAAGAACTTAAGAACTTCAGAATTACATTAGCTGTTTCTGTAAGTTAACAATTGTGTTAATGCGATAACTTCTTACATTTTATCCAGTGCATTGGAAATTTTATTAACAAAATTTTAGCATCTTCTGACTGTTCGGACCATTATGCTTAAACCTTAAATGCCGTGTATTCCTTTTCGGCAACATACCCAATTTAGTCTTTTAAAGTAGCATTTACCTAATATTGAAGTTTTAATGCCTAATGTTGCCAATAAAATGCATACTGAAAATATTATTAAATCAATTTTTAACATGTAGATGGCAGCAATAGTGCTGATTAAGAACATAGGTAGATTTATTTTTTCAATTGTTTCTATAAGTACCTTTTCTTTTATTCCGAAATACCCTATATTGCTCTGCAGTGAGCAAATAAAATTTATTCCTTATCATAGTTCTTAAAACTAGTTTGTGTTTAATATTGTAGAATTTTATCAAGGAAAATTATTTTTTCAATAAAAGCTCAGTGTTGTCGAAAGGCATCAACTTATTTTTAAGCCATAAACCATACTTAAAGCAAAATACGATTTTTTTTAGTATTTTTTCTATGATTTATTTAAGAAATGAAAGACAAAAAAATTAAACACTGAGAGAAAGAGGAACTAAGGATTTTCCTTTTAACTGTGAGGGTGCTTCTCTCCATGTAAATCTGCAGTTGATGCTAAGTTTTAAATCTTTCAAAAATGGAATACACAGACTTTTTTATGCTTAAAAATGCCCAATTTTTGCAAATATAGAATATACACTTATTTTATGTCAAAAGCGGGATAGTTTTTGAAAGCATAAAATGTGGGCTATTTTTTAATTTAAAAAATGCAGATAACTTGCGAAAAATATATACTTTTGTAACTTTAAAAACTATTCTTTTTTATGGCAAGATTAGTTTAAAAGATAATCTAGGAATGTGAAAATGTCTCCTATACATATATTTTTTTAATTTAAACTGTTTGGCAATATTATTATTTGGACATTTTATTATTTTAAAATTTTCTTTTTCCTTTAATATTAACGTGTAAATATACTTTTTATGACGTAATTTTCAATATTTTCCTGCTTTTAATAGGTAATCACTTAGTTCTAATTTGAAAGTTTTTTTTTGTTGTTTATAACAGTCACGTATAAATAATTTTTTAATTTGAAGAAATATTATTCTTAGCTTTGTTTTTACAATTGACGACATATTTAAATAATATTTTCTAAAGTATGTAAAAATTTATCTCGAAATATTGAAAATTTCAATTTAAAATGGAAATAAACCTTCAAAAAATGAATCAAATTAAAAGAAAAATACATTCTGCACACCGGGAGCTTCTAATGCGCCTATATCCTTGGAAAAAAATATTAAATTCATATTTACAGTTTTTGCTCCTATAAAAAATTTTTAATAGAACTATTTTTCTATTTTTACCAACTTTAACAATTAATAATAGCTCTTAAAGTAATTCCTTGATTTAAAAAAGTTCTATTTTACCGTTTTTAATAAACATTTTTTTATAATAAATCAATTTTAATATTTTTGTGTGCTGTAGGTTTCTTAATATTAGCGGAGAAACACTAGGTCGCAAAAAATTCATTTACTGCGACGGTCGCAGCGTTAGTTATTCCTTTTTAAGAATAGAAAGATACATTAATACATAATTAAAAAAAAATATATATTCTACCGATGAAGCTTGGAGGTGTGAAATTGGTTTAGCGACTGATGGAAAAATATATTAATAGAGAAAGCTTTTAGAACATCTTATCAATTTTATAACATCGATATAAAAGCTAACTTATAATATATATTCTTTTTAACGTACCTTGTAAGATTAAGGTTATGTAATAGTGTTACCTTCCTTTTAAAAAAAAAGGTTTTTTTACTAGATTTAAAAAAAAAAAAGATGCAGTTTTCATATTTTACAACATTTTTTTTTTTTTTTTTTTTTTTTTTACATTTTAATGTGTCACACAATTAAATTTTTTTAATAATACTCACAGATAGACTGTATTTGTTTGTTTACCCGGGCAACGTCACGCCGGGCGGGTTTTCTAATTCATAAATAGAGGAAAGAATCACAATTTATTAATTAAAGAAAAACATACTATTAAAATTTCATACAAGGTGTTTATTTAAACTCACTTTCTCGGAGAACTATTTATAAAGATAAAAGAAAAGGAATGAAAATAAATTAGATTTTTAAAGGTTTAAAATTAAGCTACACTTTGTTTAACTTATACTATTGAAAGTGACGACATTAATACAAATTGTAACTGCTACATACTTCATAATGCCGAATATTCGTAAGTGAAAAGCATCTGCGCTTGAATACTCCTGCATTTTGCGTTCATAAAAGATGTTTATTCATGCTTCTTATTCTAATAAATATTCTGCGAATTAATAACTTAAAGTAGGCAATTTATATTAACTTTCGCTTGGAAGCCACTTCTTTAAATAAACTTTTTGCTATTTATGCATCAAAATTTCTACAAACAACTTTTCTCTTTTCACAATGCAGACATATTTCACAGTACAACCATTTTCACTGCATATTAATTATCTTATATTGTGTGAAATATATAAGACGTATAAAATAGGATTTTTATAAATAATAGTAAAAAAAATGTTTTCTTAACTGGCAAACAAATAGTACAAAACATGTAGCATTATAATGTGATAATTTTTCAAACTACTCACAGATAACAATATATATATATGTATCGAATTGTGCTCATTTCAATGGAGATAAGGAAAAAGACAAAAACGAATTTCTTCATTATTTCAAATAAAACACAACTCGCACAAAAGGTACCGTACAACATGGACCTTGTACTATGTATAAGATTGGCATTACGTAATTAAAAAATATATATATTTTTATTGACACAAAATCGCTTTTAAAATACTTCTTCACTCCATTTAAAACATTTTTTGTAATTGGAACTATATGTCTTTGTCTAACAGTTTAGGAATTATCCATTGAACATCTTTGAGAGTCGACTTACTATATACATAAGCTTCATATAAGTATTAATGAATCTTACATTTTTTTATCTTCTTTTTAGAAAATGTTCATCTTGTGAGGTGTCAATTCGAAGAATTCTGTTTTCTATGATACAATGTGTGTTTTATGTACAGAAACAAAATTCTCTGTTATTTCAATTATGCCTTACAAAATATTACAATTTTCATTTATAATTTTTATCTCACCAATGTATTTCTTATGCTTTAAATCAACGTGAGTAAACGATTCACTGTGCATAATCTAATTGACAAAATTAAAATGTTTTAGGAACCAAGTTTTCCAGTGTGTAAAACAGCATATTTATCCCTATAGATTTTTAGAATAAAACTGTGTTTTGTTGTCTAATTTCATGCATTGTATAGCAACATGTGTGTTACTCTCAACTGCTGTTTTATTTCTCCATCGAAGACAACAAGTGTCACACAAAATGTACCACATATCATTTCGCCTCATAATATTTATAATGTTACTAGCTGACCCGCCCAGCGTTACCCGAGCCCATGATGAGTGACCTTATAGTCTAAGAGCTAACAACGTTAAAAAAGTTTATCAAGCCTCATTTTTCTATATGCTTTCTGTTTTACGGTGTAGTACGTTTGCAGATGGTCTGGCTGGCGTGAGTCGTTGCATTGGCCTGTGGGATATAGGGTTATGCAGATCAAAAAACTTCAAAATTACGTCATTTTATCAAAGCTCATTTTTCTCTATGTTCTTTCGTTTTATGGTGTAGTGCGTTTGTGGACGGTCTGGCTGTCCGGAGACGTTGCATTTACCTGCGGGAGAAGGGGTTACGCAGGTAAAAAAAATTCAAAATCACATCACTTTATCAAGGCTTATTTTTCTATATGTTCTTCCGTTTTATGATGTAGTACGTATGCGGACGATCTGGCTGACGGGACACGTTGCGTTTAATTGCGAGGAAAAAGGTTATGTAGGTCAAAAAACTTCAAAATAATGTCATTTTAACATAATTTTTGTTTATAATATCTGATTCTACTAACTATTTGTGATATTAATCCATTATTACCAGACGTTGCCAATGTTGCTAAGACCCTGCGAGGTCCACATTTTTAGGTAATATACTACTATTTCGCTATCAGACAACCTATAACCAATTTGCAAGTCACAAATACCGTTGAAAAGTTAATGCCAGACGGCTTTAAATATGGCAACAAAAGTGCCTGTTTCAAGAGTGGTTTATAGTTTGAAAATTATAAGTCATCTTTACGTCATTTTAGCAAGCTTAAAAATAACAAGAAATTACTCTTTGACTAACAGACAACCTATAATTAATTTGCCAGACACAAATTCGTTTGCAAAGTTAATGCCAGACGGCTTTAAATATGGCAACAAAAGTGCCTGTTTCAAGAGTGGTTTATAGTTTGAAAATTATAAGTCATCTTTACGTCATTTTAGCAAGCATAAAAATAATAAGAAATTACTCTTTGACTAACAGACAACCTATAATTAATTTGCCAGACACAAATTCGTTTGCAAAGTTAATGCCAGACGGCTTTGAATATGGCACCGAAAGTGCCTGTTTCAAGTGTGGTTTATAGTTTAAAAATTATCAGTCATCTTTACTTCATTTTAGAAAGCATAAAAATAACAAAATATTACTCTTTGGGTAACAGACAACCTCTAATTAGTTTACCAGATACAAATCTGGTTGCAAAGTTAATGCCAGACGCAAGCAAAGTTAAACAAGCACTTTCGTTGCCATATTTAAAGCCGTATGGCATTAACTTCGCAACCGAAATTGTGTCTGGCAAATTACCTATAGGTTGTCTGTTAGCCAGAGTAATATGTTACCTTTAAATTTGTATCCGACAGGGTCTTAGCAATGTTGATAACGTCTGGCTATAATGGATTAGTATCACAAATAGTTAGTAGAAACAGATGTACAGATAAACAAATATCATGCTAAAATGACGTAATTTTGAAGTTTTTGCACCTGCATAACCCCTTCTCCCGCAAGTAAACGTAACGTCTCCCGACAGCCATACCGTCCGCATATGTACTACACCATAAAACGGAAGAGCATATAGAAAAATGAGCTTTGCTAAAATGACTAATTTTTGATGTTTTTTCACCTGCATAACCCCTTTTCCCGCAGGTAAACGTAACGTCGCCCGACAGCCATACCGTCCGCATACGTACTACACCATAAAACGGAAGAACATATGAAAAATGAGCCTTGATAAAATGGCGAGTTTTTTGACGTTGCTAGCTCTTAGACTATTATTGGACCGCTTATTTTTAGTTTGACGCAAACCCATTGTTATACAGGGTGTCCGGTCTCAACGGTGTCCAATGGCTAATTCCTAAACCGTTAGTCATAGACATATAGTTCCAATTTCAAAAATGTTTTAAATGAGGTAAAGAAGTATTTTTAAAGCGATTTAGGTCAAGAAAAACATTTATTAAAAAATTACGAAATTTAAATTTTTATACGGTCCCCAGGTCCTATAAGTGATATTTAGAAAAAATATCCTATTGTACTGACAAGTAATACAAAAAAGTTTCATTCCTCTGCGATTAAAACTGACCGAGTAATAGATGTTTAAAGTTGGAGTATCTTTTTTGCTGCAAAATAGGGGTCAGTCACAAATTTACTAGAAATAAAAATAATCGTCAGATATAAAATTTAACATTAAACATTGAGAGTAAATTCACATTACAATTATATTTTGAGATTTTTGTTCATTCTGACATATGAAAACAAAATATACAACTTGTACTAAAAATATAAGTAAAAAAAAAAAAAAAAAAAAAAAAAAAAAAAAAAAAAAAAAAAAAAAAAAAAAAAAAAAACAGAAATTTTGTTAAATGATTATAAAAGCAACAGTCACAACTCTTTAATAAATGATACATTGTTAGATTACCTAATCTAAAACTTTTTTTGTTGCTTTTTATGCGTATATTTTGATACATAACTTTTGAATGGCTGCTCTGAATATGTTAAGGAAATTAAAATATCCCTTTTTGAAAATGATCCTCATATCACTTTTATTTTCTTTTACATTAAACATCAATTATTTGAATTATATGATTCTACCTGAGCGATTACTTCGATGATTTAAATAAACATAACAAAATTGTTACAACATTTTAATATTTTGTTCTAATAGAGCACAGATTTATCCATCAAAGGTCGGACATCATATAACCGCCCACATTCTCTCTTTTTAATTAACATTTCTTTTTTTAAGATCTTGTTCCATTTGTCATTTTATTGTAATGATAAAAAATAATAATTTTTATTATTTTTTACATTACCCCTTCTGAAAATTCCACTGTCTCTCCCCTCAGCAAATATTCATTATAGCAGTTATTTATTTTATTTTTTTAATTAAAAATTATTGGGGAAAATACTGTTAAATCAAAACATATGTTAAATTATTAAATTTTAACGTTTAACAATTTATATATATATTTTTTCTTTGCCGTACTTCTCGCTAAGCAAGTTTCAAAAGCATATAAATCACTTTTGCCATTAAACACTTGCCTCTGCACTTGCCAAGCACGAGTAACGCCAAGATGAGTCACTTTGACGCCGAAACCTCTGGCCAATCAGATTCCAAATTGGTAAAACATGGTTGGGAAAAAATATGCATTTTAAACCTTAGAAAGTATTTGTATGTGCATGATTTGAGGCCGCAAGTGTTTTGGCACATCTATTGTACAAATAAAGTTGTTTACCTCATTTTCCTTGTGCAATAGGAAAAATTTTCACTCCATTTAATATTTATTTTTTGTTTAGCAAGTATAAATTGCATTTTGATTTTGGTCTCTAAAATATTTTTTTCAAACAAGTTTTTATAAAGAACTAAAAAGTTGAATTTAAAAAAAGCATAATATCATCAAAATGTATAATAAGCAATCCCTGCTCATACATCGCAATGTATCTGACATCTTTTGTGCGGCACTGTATAAAAAATATAACCGCAACCCACTTTCATTTGGAAAAATTACTTTGTGAATCTTAGTGCCTTACATAAATGTTACTGATTTTAATTTTAAAATTTCTGTTTGTAGGTAATAATGTATACGAAATTTTTGGAGTGGTCCTGTAAAATAAATATAAATGGTACGGACCTAAAATCATATTAATATTACATTGTCATTGGATTTACATAATTATGCAAAATTTAATCTTGATCGGATGTTTGGAAGTGAGTTAAAATTGGAATACAAATTTTGAATTAGGAAGACATACATACGAACGTCGAAGTTAAAAGCTTATAAAAATAATACAACTTTTTAAAATAAAATCATCAAAAAAAGTACACTCATTTCCTTACAAAAAAAAGGTCAAAATACAATTGAAGACGTCAGTTTCGAAACTCGCCTTATCCGAAATTTAAAAAATCGTGTTTCGCTATCAATCTATTCTATTGGTATAAATGTACCAATCAAGCACTACAATCTACAAATTTTCAATGAATACTAATGGACGCATTTAAAGGTTTTACGCGATTTCCCAAAATTTGATTTTCTCGATAAGGCCAGTTTTGAAACTCACTTCTTCAATTATTTTAACCAATCTGAAAGTTAATTACTAAAAATTAACACTACCGTAATATTTATACGGGGGCAGCACCTTCAGTTAAATCGCTTTAAAAATACTTCTTTACATTATTTAAAACCTTTTTGTAATTGGAACTATATGTCTTTGACTAACGGTTTAGGAATTAGCCATTGAACATCGTTTGGAGTGGACGCCCTTTATAATACTTTAAGCGCTTCGTGTACGACCCCTGAAAGCTTGGTCCAACTCATCTGTTTTCAGTTACAGAAAAGTGGTTTAAGTCATAAAATTGAAAATGTCATAACTCGGTCAATTTTAGGGCCAGATGAATGGGACTTTTTTTGCCGTACTTGTTAGAGAAATAGGAAAAGTTTACTAAATATCACTTATAGGACCGGGGGACCGTATAAAAATTTAAATTTCGTAATTTTTAAATAAATGTTTTTCTTGACCTAAATCGTTTTAAAAATAATTCTTTACCTCATTTAAAACATTTTTGTAATTGGAACTATATGTCTATGACTAATGGTTTAGGAATTAGCCATTGGACACCGTTGAGACCGGACACCCTGTATAATAAATGTGAGAGAGTTACGTAATTATTCACAAATAAGTAAAGCTTGAATTTTAAAGTATAAAATACCTAAAAGGACATTATAATTAAAAACCATAATATATTAATAACTAAAATTAACTTGAATATTTTTTTTAATTATTTTTATGTGTAGCATGTCATATTTATCTTCATAAATTACACCTAAGCTTGTTTTCTAAAAACATTCGACTTATTGAATTATGTTCATAGTTTTGTCTGTATAGAAAATCTCTGCGATATTTATGTATGAATAACGTAAATGATTTTACTTTTCCTTGGTTTAAATTAAATCTATCCGCATATTACACTAGTGTGCAAAACTTAAGCAACAACACAAGATGTTAATTTCTAAACACGTAAATAATCAAAAGAAAATTCTATAAACACCATATGTAAAATACAGGTGTTATCCTAACAGCTTAGGCAGCCTATTGAATGCCTTCATGACCTCACAAATGCTCACAAGTGTCACAGTCACTACAATGAACTGAAATGTGACATCTTTCATTCGTCTCATTCTTAATCCCATTTGATCACACCACCGAGACGTCACCATGACTGCTGCTTTGTGACGAGTCACCAGATGATTTTACAATGGAGTCACCTTGTGACCCCCATGTGAACATCATTTGGAGAATCAATTGTAAAATCATCACGATAGCTGTTTTGTGACGAGTTCCCAAGTGATGGAAAATAAAATCATCTGGTTACTTTTCACAAAGGAGTGCAATGGTTACTTCAAATTAGAGTCTTGGTCACCTGAAAGTGAGCATGTGACTTCATTGTGACCTTATTTGGAGATTCAGCACAATGCAATGCTCACGGTGATTTCAAAACTGAGTCTTCAAATGACGGTCGCAGGAGAAGCACAATGTGACCTCGCTATAATGTACCTGGTGACTCATCATAAAACAACACTTACAGTGACTTCTCAGTGGGGTCATCATATGACGATCACACTAGAGTAATAATGAGACGAATGAAAGTTCCCAAATTTTGTTTCCTCGTAGTAACTGTGACATTTGTGGCCATGTGTGACATGAAGGAGATGCCACATCAAATAGGTGTGTTGTAGATATAATACCTATTTGCTACACGCGATGTTTATAACATTTATATTTGAGTACTCACATGTTTGAAAATTAGCATTTTAAGCTTATTGCTTAAGTTTTGCACACCAGTGTATTATACTTGGCAGAATTTTATCTGTGAAACTATGTGTTGGCTATAAGATATTTAACCAACGAATTGATTTAATTTATTTTATTCTTTCAACTTTTAATTCCATAAACGATTACTCCTTACATTGCATCTGATTTCGGAATTTAACAATACACAAAAATGAAATTTCCATTCATCACAATATTAATAAAGTGAATTTACATAATATTCAATTTCAAAAATAATTTCGAAAATTCAATAGAGGAGTCATGTGTTTGTAATTTTAAATGTGTTAATGCTCCCTCTACAATAAATTATTTTTTTATGTAATATTAATTCTTAAATTTTAAATAATAAAACTAAACGCAAGGGTTCACCTTATTCAAACATAAAATATATTATATGAACTTTAAAAAGTTCACTGTTTTACGTAAAAGGTGACTAATGTAATGAATGAGATGTTACAAGTTAAATATATACATTTTATTTAAAACTGTTTCTGTTTAAACAGAAATTAGTTGGTAAAATATTCTCTGATGAAGAACTTGGAAAAGCTCCAAAATACTAAGAAGTTTTAAATATAATAAAATGTAGATTTTTAACTTGTAACATCTCTTTTATTACTTAGTCACCTTTTAAGTAAAATATATTTTATGTTAAATTTTAATTTTAGACTGTTCAAATTTAATTTTGCGTGGATTACGAAGTATAATTTTCCAATCCATAGTTTCGCAAGAAATTGGTCAATTTGTAAAGTATTCAATACAAAAGCATGTGTGGAATATCAATATTGTGCATCAAAACGTAATTTGTCGATATTGGGATTGGTTACTAATTTTTGTAGATGGCCCGTTCAAGTTCATTCTCGTGAAGGTCGTTGTCTTCACAAAAGCGGTCGTAAAAACAAAACATTAAATTTCTTTCAAGGAGTCTTAGGACTTTTAAAATTGGGAAGAAAGATGGGGGGAAACCATTTTCAACATTTAATATCTTAAACTGTATCTGATTTAAAAACACAATTTTAATTGGGATGAAAGATTTAAGCATGTTCTTTCATTTCATGTATTAAAAAATTGCAAGATACACACTTAGTATTTATAAGAGGCTCCAAACTGTCACAAATTTGTCGAGCAGAAAATTGGTATAACAGCATACGCGCAGGATTACAAAATAAATTTTGCAACTAGAATGAAACATTTTATGCCTAATTATACGTCAGATTGGAATAATTACCCTGAATCTAAATACGTTTGTACCGTAATTTCCGGCATATAATCCACGGATCAAACAATCATTTTTTGACCCAGAAAATTTTCAAAATAAAATATAACATTTTAGATCGCGGTAAATATTTCACTTCAATTTCTAAATAAAATTTCTGGGCCCAAACGTAATTGTTTGATCCGCGGATTATACGCCGGAAATTACGGTATTTAAAGCATTTTCATATTTTTATACAATGTTGTATTTAGCTAATGCAAAATTTCAACAGTATAATCATCCAAAAAAATTTTCTTTCAAGAATTAAAATAAAATTTTAGGTTCCGTTTATACTGACTAACATAAAACATATTTTTTAAAAATTTCATGAAAAAATATTCAGAAGTTTTTGAGATATCGTGAGCGTTATGCCCATAAACGTCATTTGGAGAAAAATGCTTTCAAACTTTCGGAAACGCAGCATCAGCTATTGAGTGTATATAATTCTAAAAGCTATAACTGTTATTCTAATGGGAATTTCTAGATATCAAAATGTTCAGAAAAGATAGAAGTTTAACATATAAACAAATTGGAATTTCGAACATTTTGAAGCTTTAAGAGTCCTGAGATTAAATAACAAAAAATATATTCTCGATGCAAGGCGAAATAATTCACCACAAATAGATCGAAATCACCTTGATCATTTCACCTGACATCATTCCTCCATGCAGGTAGACATGGAAAATAAAAGTAGACAACCTCTACTATCTCTGCAACAAATTATGCTAGAAAAAAGTTAGTGGTCCCAAACAATTGGAAATAAAGCCTACTTTTAAATGATGTACATAAAATGTGCTTAGGGAGAATTCAAAAGGAACCCAAACTTTGTGTCTTTTAGTAGAAATACCCGCGTTTGACAACATAAATAAATTCTGCACCTTTCAGTTAGTCTAAGTAAAAAATTTCATGAAATTCGTACGATTAGTTTCAAAGAAAATAATTATATAAATATGAGTCTATTTTAAGGACTGTATATAAATTGAAGTTCGGTACTCGCTTATCGAAATGTTAGAGAATGGCTGTGTCACATATATTAATGTATTATTTCTTTTCAACATGACCATTTAACTTGCTTAATATGTTTAGACTGTTGCCAGGCCAAATCATTCAATAAAATGGTCAAAATATATACCGGAAGTCCTAAAAGGGACTGATAGATTTTAAAATTCAATAGCTTGCAAACGGTGACAGATATTTAAAAAAACATTTCAAATTATTTAAATTCAAATATTTAAATTCAAAAGGAACCCAAACTTTGTGTCTTTTAGTAGAAATACCCGCGTTTGACAACATAAATAAATTCTGCACCTTTCAGTTAGCCTAAATACAAAATTTCATGAAATTCGTGCGATTATTTTCAAAGAAAACAATTATATAAATATGAGTCTATTTTAAGGGCTGTATACAAATTGTAGTTTTGTACTCGCTTATCGAAATGTTAGAGAATGACTATGTCACATATATTAATGTATTATTTCTTTTCAACATGATCATTTAACTTGCTTAATATGTTTAGACTGTTGCCAGGCCAAATCTTTCAATAAAATGGTTAAAATATATACCGGAAGTACTAAAAGGGACTGAGTGATTTTAAAATTCAATAGCTTGCAAACGGTGACAGATATTTAAAAAACTCTTGCAGGAAGGTTATGCATAAGGTCAAAAGTTTTTTTTTTTTTCAGTGATTTTCATATTTAGTTCTAATTACAAACAATAGATGGCACTATAAAGAATAGGCGCTTAATTCAGGCTCTATGTTTGGTGCTTTGGGACACACTCAATACATTTTAATATGCTTTTTTCGCATGGAAGAAGAGAAAGGTAAAAAATCGAGCCTGTACTTAGCATCCATTCGTTACAGCACCATCTATTGTTTGTAATTCGAACTAAAATCGAAAATCACTCCAAAAAAACTCTTGACCTTATGCATAACACTCCTTCAAGAATTTTTTTAAATATCTGTCACTGTTTGCAAGTTATTGAATTTTAAAATCAGTCAGTCCTTTTTGGGACACCCGGTATATATTTTAATTATGCTTTTTCTCCACATCATAGACGGCCCCTTAAACCATAATTTTGACGTTTTTTACTCATAATTTGAAAACTACTTGGAAGAAAAATTTGAAATTGAGAATCTGTAAATTATAATTTGATATATCGTAATTAGGCATATAATTTCAGTGTACATTAATAAAAATATGAAAATGCAATTTAACATTAGGAGATCTAAATTTTGAATATTTATAATTCAAAACTTATCATTCAAATGACTAGAAATTTCCTTTCTAGGCATAGACTGAACAGAAGTTGTAAAATATATTGTCAAATTTGGCTAATGCTATTGAAAAAACAAACCTAGTTTGGTCTGTTTTTGATTTATAGATGACCCCTAAGCAAATTTTATATACGTCATTTAAAATTAGAATTTATTTCCAGTCGTTTATTAGGAGTAACTTTCATCTACTATAATTAAGTTCAGAGTTATTAGTTCGTGTTTAATTTTTTTTTCTCCTCGAAAGTACCTTTAGGTAATTCATCGTAGTGTGAGTAGAATCTGCACGGATGTGCATCACGAATAATATGGTGCCATGACGTTCTCTTTAGAAGCGCCTGAAGATTCTATTGCGAACCGGACGATCGTCTTACACAGGTGTGAAAATTATTAGAATAATTTTGAAATTTACAATAAAATCTTGTTATATTACAAAATAATACATTATTTAAAAATATTGATACATTTAATATTTAGTGTACATCCCCTTGTTTTTTTTTTTATTAAAAATTCCGTCATGTGTTTTTGGCAATTAATTTGTATTTCGTTGTCATGGTGCCAAATTTGGATGAGTCTTTCTATTGGACCATTTTTGTTTGTGATGTTGCATTTTTTTTTTTTTTTTTTTTTTTTTTTTTTTTTTACAATTTTCTAACGATTCTCTATGGGGTTCATATCTGGACTAAAATAAATGCATGATAAAATATTGATTCGATATCCAGAATATTTTAGAAGCGCATGTTTCATGATTTAATTGAATGTTTAAATTATAGTACTGAATTTGAAATGCGCATGAATTCCAAAATATGTTGGTTTTCGTAAACTTATTATTACATATTTTTATACTTAATAGCAAAAAATAATATCTGGGATAATGTTATTTCTTTAGATTCAAATACATTTATACGGGTATACAGTACATTTAAAAAATAATTTACACACATTTTTTTTTTTTTTTTTTTTTTTTTTTTTTTTTTTTTTTTTTTTTACCTGCTATTATTGGAAGAAAATTTAAAATCTCAGCTGATGGTTAGATAGTGTGAAATATATGCTGTTTTTTTATTGAATTTTTGAGAGTCTATCACTTAATGGTAAACAGTTTTGGTCGGTGTTGCTGTAGCATAACAAATTTTAATTCCTTGGCATACCCGCAAGCTATCTATATTATAAAGGGCAAACATATCTGTGCGTAACGCATACGTCCTTTTGCGAATGGCAACATTTTGAAATTTGAAATGAAATTTTGGTTTTGCAATTTTCTCTACTGCAAATTTTTAAACTTCTAAACATCGTACATTTTAAATTTTTACACCGTCGTATAAGGAAAAACATGCTCTTTTAAATGCAATTTGTTTGAAAGCTATATCTAAATTAATTTTTGAGATATTAATTTTTTTGCAGTTTTTAATACCATTTTTCTTATCGTGGCAACAAAAGTACCTCATTTCTATTGAAAGTCATTGAAAGTATACGGAAAATAGTAAAAAATAGGAGATACTGTATTTTTTTGTTGCCATTTCTCATAAAACCTGAAAAAATAGTTGAAAATAAAATATGGGCTATGTCAAGAATATTGTCTGTTATTCCGTGATAATGACGTCATATGCACACTTTTCTATAGACAAAATTTAAGACTGGGTTGTAAAAGTAGATTGCTTTAGCGGATGCAAATGCGTCATTTTCACAGCGCAGCTGCTTTGAAATTCTCCACAGGTGAAAATGCTTCAGTTTTGAAAATAATGTAATCGAAAGCACACACTGATAAATGCAATGTTTTACAAAAATTTAGAATGTCTTTATAAATGAGAGGTGACATGCAAATAATAGCGATTTATATTAAGGAAATTGATGATTCTCGCCTGGATGGATTTGCTTCGCCGAGTTAGAGAAGCAAACAAATAATTCGTGGTTTAAAATAATATCGTGTTCCTGAAGTTTTTGTCGAAAATTCTCTCGAATAATAAAATTTTAATGCTATTCTTTAGGACATTCTACTATAATTTTATCAAAATAACATAATTTGCTTAATTTATTTTTTCCTAATTTTATATAATCTATATATTTAAAACACAATAGTATTTTTTAGACATCTGCCCTGATCTTTCTGCTGAACCAATTTTACTAATATACATTTTTTTTTAAACTGAAAGCTCATCCTTTGTAGATGTGATCGCAGTATCTATTTTTTTTTAATATCCCCACTTTTATATTTTAATTTTAAAAGCATTTTATGAGATTTCTTCAAAATGATGAAAATTAGATAGCTTTCATTGCTGCAGACAAGAGAGAAATAATGAGGTATTTTAAACTTTATTCATGCTATTTTCTGATAAAAATTCAAAATTGTTGATAAAAATTTTGTATACGGTTTAATGGCGCAAAATCCCATTAGGAGCAGAATATTATATTAGGGGCATAATAACGGAAAATGACATACTGCTTTTGAAAACACGCATTTTTCCACATTCCTAATTTTCTACATTGTTTTTCCATCTGCGTGCGTTCTGATACTAAGTTTCAGACACTAGGCGAAATGCTTATTTAAGTGAAAATGAAGTTTTATTTAAAAGGAAACGATCATTTTCTTAGATAAAACTAAGCCTTTTAACACAAATGTGTCTAAAAAACATAAATTACGGAAATATTTACTCTCCAAAATTGAGATTAGAATCTGAAATAAAGAGTGCGTCTGTTCACATAAAAGATGTTGCTGACAATCGTGACTTCAAGTTTTGAGTTAAAATGATTTTTAAATGATCAAACAAAATACAATAAAAAAAAATGATGAATATGGATATGAGAAGTGCGTATGCAAATTTTGAGAAGGTGGAAATTGCTGTTTTCATTCCGGAAATCCAAGCATAAGAGCCTCAATTGATAACCACATCCTAATAACTGATCTTTATTATATTTTACTGATTATGTATCTATATTATAAAGAACAAACGTATCTGTGCGTAACGCTGACGTCATTTTGCGAATGGCAATACTTCACGATCAAATTTCGGTCTTGAAATTTTCGCTACTGTAATTTTTCAATCGTCTGACCATCCTACATTTTCAATTTTTGTCGCATAGGGAAATAAATGTACTTTCAAATGCAATTTGTTTAAAAACTTTATTCGTTGAGTGGTGTATTATATTTTCTAAATTAATTTTTAAGCATGATTTTTTTAAGTTTATCTTATCACGTACCGGTTTCAATACATAAAATAATAAATATTTTGCACATAAAGCAACAAACATTTTTCATCATTTGTTTCTGACTATTTTTGCATAATGAAATTAATACTTCCTTTATAAGCAAATAAAAGAATAATATTAAAAAAACCACCAAACTAACATATTTGTGAAAGACAAATTAACGAAATTAATACTTCTTTTATAAACAAATAAAAGAATATTGAAAAAAGACAAATCTAACATATTTGTAATCGTACAATTTAAATTTTTAGATCACCAAATAGGATTTTTTTTCCAAATGGAATTTGTTTGTAAAGTTCATCTCAGTTTACTGATTGTCTATGGTTTTAAAAACAATTTTAAAGCATGAAATATTTTTTAATTTATCTATGACGCGCGGAGCTCGATTACGAATGATTAATCCGTTTGCCCTTAAAACAATATAAAGAGTTCATCATTTTTTTACGGCTAATTTCCATTAAAAAAAACTCCCCTATGAATAAATAAATAAAATAATATAAATGAAACACAAATTTACCAGACATGTATAAGTTCTGAAATTATCAGAATATAAAAGGATGCCATAAATAGTAAAATTTTAGCATGCGGCTAATAAGAAAATATCGATTTTGATAAATTTCAAAAATGTATTTGACTGTGTAATTCGTATTTTCCATATGAAAAATGCTTTTTTATGTAAGTGGTCAATATAAAAAAAAATATTGCATATAAAAAAATTATTAGTTTTCAAAAAGAAAAAAAAAAATGTTTTCACCTATATTCTTTAACCCGGGAAGCCCGGGTACGATCCCCTAGTATTATTAAATTCAGTATTTCATTGGCTTGTTAAATTTTGTTAATATGGAGATCTTTTAAAATTTTCCAATATATAATTAGAAAAAACAACTTGATAGCACCAGAACTATAAATCTTAAAGAAAACTAGTTTCGTTAGCATTAAGGGTACCGATTTCAGTGCAAATAATGACGGAAATTTGCTCGAATATATAGGAGAGAAGTGCATTTATGCAAAAAGTTTATTTACAATTAAGAAAACGGAAGATTACGGGTAACAGCCAATGGGAAAATAGTCTCGGTATTGGTACCGAAAATGTGACACATGCTTGATGAAATTAAAAAAAAATAGTTTTTTTTTTTGTTGTTGTTATATAGTATTTCGAACAATCTGATAATGAGGGAATAGCGAATTCTCAATTAACAATATTTGTATAATTTATATAAATATGATATGCTTCAAGAATTTTAAGTTCATGTATAGAAGTAGATTTAGAGATTATTTTAGTCGAATTGAAGTCATCAGTCTGGTTCACTGAAGACGGTAAGCGTGTGCAGGGTTCGTAAGGGTACCGTTGTTTTCAAGGCCAGATTTCAGTATTTTGTTATAGAAAAATAAATCTAGTTTAAACGCGTGAAATTTCGCTATATTTGAAGATGTATTTTCTATAAGAATATACTGGTACCGAAGAATTTCTTAGCCTGAGAATTCAAGGACCGGTACGAACTCTGCGTGTCCTACGGAAGCTAGTTTGCTTCAAAATTGAAAGTTCTGGCGCTATGAATGTTGCTTTCTATTTATATTATATTGTGCCAAGCATCATTTTATTAATCATTTTACAATATAATTGAAAAGTGTTAATGATATAGATTTTTCTGGTCGTCTGTCTATACTCTCGTGCTCAAACTCGCGTAAATATACTTCCATTGCCATTTAATTTTTACACAATAATAATGTTTAAATGTTAACAATATATATTCAATATATGTTATTCAGGTTTATTACCATGAGATATGCTCGATATTGGAAATAAAGTGTGTAGCATTTATAGACGGTTATAGACACGTAAACTGAGAAGAATGCGTTGTATTTTTGCTTATGCTCAAAAATCTTTTACAATATATTTTGTGTTAGACTATTTCAAACAGATTAAAATTGATATACATCACTAAGGTGCTATACGTTATGCTAGCTGTTGAATAGAATGTGCACGGCATGTATTGTTAATTTTCAGAGATCTACAAAAGAATTCATGCCTATAAAGAAGGCTCTATAAGGTTATCAATTTTGTAGAGCAGTCGAATAACTCAGTGGCTCTTCTTCATTTCACACTCAACGAGAAACAACGAGAAAGCGAATGAAGAGAAAGAAGAATGTCAAAATTTCCTAATTTCCAAAAGCAATGAAAGCTGTTCTTGCCCAGAAACCACCATTTCCTGCACGTGAAGAAAAAACTGCGGACTGGTTAGAAGTGTCTCAGTAAAGCATTTCAACCTGTACAAACATTTTTATAAGGATGTACATCCGAACTCGTTTTTAAATTGCCCGAAAACTTCCGAAATAGTTGGAAGTTAAATTTCACTGTTTTTTCAAAAACATTTAATCCAATTACGAAAGACAAGTAACTTCGAGCTTTCACAAATAATGAACATGGATGAAATTCCTCTATGATAGCATTTACCGGCAAACTTCACAGTACAGAAAAAAGGTATAAAGAACATGTTTGATAATGAACAAGAAAATGTTTTTATCAGAACAACTGGTCATGAGAAAACGAGCTTCATAGTTATTCTATGCTGCATGACATACGTATAATCGTCCGCGCACAGCCGAAAAGTTCGACGATTGGAATTTACATTGACTTAAAAATGTGGGGGATAATAAAAAAGGGGCAGCTTTTTAGAAGCCGTCTGTGGTTGATTGGGATGCGTTTAAAGCTCACTGCACAAAAAAATTAAAACAAATTCCTTGTGAGATGGGATCTTTGGTAGCTATGAACCCCGGTTGCCTTACTTCTGTTCTTCAACCACTGCAGTTTTGTCTAAATAAGCCATTTAATAACAGGCTCCGTTAGAAATGGACCGAATGATATCATATGGAAATACAGCTGTGACAAATGGCATTATTTTTAAAAAGTGTTAACATTGTCACTGTCCCTGAATGGGTGAAAGAAACGTGGCCTGAATTAGTGCAAGAAATGATTTTCCAATTTTTTAAAAAAAAGTTGCAACAGTCCTGCGATGGATGGAACGGAGGATGGTGATATTTCTGAAGAATATGGCGATGCTAATAAAGATGAATTGCAAACTGACGATATTCATCTTCATGTACCGAGAAAACAACTGTTGAATGAAAGCGATTTTAAGTATTTTCTTGAAAATTCTATAATGACTTGAATAGTGAATGTTGATTTTTCAATATTGAAGTAAGGAGTTTAAAGTAATTTTAGAAAATTGTAAGTATTTATTTATGTTTTAATACTTAATACCATTTTTTATTAGTCTCGTATATAAGCCCCCTCCTGATTCCTTTTTGGTGCCCAATAAAAGCCTAAAAATTATCGACTTATACACGTAAATATACGGTATGTAAAAAAGTAAAAGAGACCACTCAAATAAAATTTACAAAATTTTTCACACTTAAGTGTCAATTTTGTTCCTTTGTTCTTTTGCATTCGGGTATGAGAGATAAATCTAATTTTCATATATTTCACATTTACAAATTTAAATGGAACTATAAAATGTACAAAAACAATCTCATAGAATGAAATGTTCAAAAATAAAGTCAACAGTATCTCTACGCTAAATGAAACAAGTATGAAAAATCATGCGTTAAGCATAGATTATGAAACATTTTCCAACACTTCCTGAATGCTTTAACAAAACTTCGTTATTTAGGGAAATAAGTTATAGAAATGAAATAAGTAAACATTTTAGAAAACACATAAAACATTTAAAAAACTGATTTCAGCAGTTACCGTCCATAGCAAATATGTATTCCAATTCTTTTGAACAGCCCTGTATTTGATCTGTAGGTTGATACATATACTATATAATGGAGAAATTTAGTTTAGCAAGAAAACACATAACAGGTTGAAATTTCTCTTTCAGCAATTTATACTAATAGATTTAAACATACTTGCATACTTTTGTAAAACTCTGCAGTTAACCTAATACCTTTATTATACGCCACTATTTAGCTAAAGTTTAATTTAAAGTAAAACACTCTTAAAACTACCGGAATCACATTTCCAGAAAATATCATTTATAGACGGCCATGTATCCAATTCTTTGCGTGACCCTGTATGTCATTTTATATATGTTTTACAAACATTTCTTAGTAAACCAAATGCGGTTCAGCGTAAAAATGCCTAAGTCATTTAAAAATCACCTTTAAACAATTTGCAATCATACCCAGTAACCATTACGAATTCTTTTGAGTAGCCCTGTATATCAATTACAGCATTTATACACGCCATATAAAATGCATAAAAATAGTGAAACATAAAAGCACATGACATAGTTAAAAATGCATTTCCAGCAATCATCGCTACTTTACAGTACTTCGGGTACAATATAGTATCTGAAATCTTTTGTGTGTCCCTGTAAATGCTGTGCATTTCGTATTATCCATGAAATAAGTTACAGTAAACCTTAGCGACGTATATCTATTTCATTATACATGTAATAGTTTAACATAATTAAAATACGCCGGAAAAAATTCCCCCCACTTCTATATCATTATGTAAAGGAATTCTTTTGTGCGGCCCTGTAAATGAATAATAACTATTTTTTGGGCTACATATTGTAAAGGAAATGCATATTTTAGTCAATTTGATAAATACATATCAATTTATTATGTTTGAAAGCATGCAACATCATTAAAAATCATTTTAAACGATTTTTTCCCATAGGCCGTAATGTAACGAAAAACTTTTGACTGTCCCTGTAAAATGAACTAAACATGCTACAAACTTCATTTGCAATAGGGTTCGTGCTATGGTAGAGGTCACTAACATCCAAAAATTTCAGAACGATCCGAGTATATTTACGGGAGTTAGAGCGCGTACAGACGCCAGACGGACAGATAAACCGAAGTCATAAACACTTTTCAACTTTGTTGGAAAGTGTTAATAAGATTACAAATAAAAATTCAGCACGATAGAGTTGATAAAAAAAAAAAAAAAAAAAAAAAAAAAAAAAACAGTTGAAAACGGCTTACGAATAATATGTCGATTTTTAGTGTATATGTCATAGGCTAATTGAGAAATCCGGCTCTTTGCAAAGAGCCGGGTTAATTGGAGAATCCATCTCCCTTTTTCCAATTAGCCTGATATTTTCAGGCTTATTCCAAAGAGCCTAGAAAGCGTTAGGCTAATTGAAAAAAGACCACTTATTATCCGATCAGTGTGATATTTTTTGCTCACAGGCTATCAAAGCCTAAGAGCTTATGTGTCCGCCGATTCTGTGTGTACGTAACGCGATAACTCTTGATAGAAATATCCGATTTGCTTCAATTTTTTTTTCTAGGTTCATTCTCATAAGGTGCTTCCCTGATTATTTTTGGGGGTTCATTGGTTAAGGATAAAGGTGGGAAAGGGTGGCTAGTCCCCCCCCCCTTAATTTATATAAATGGGTTTTTCATGCAGAAATATTCGATTTGCTAGAAATTTGGTATACCGGTTTATTGTGTTAAGGAGCTTCCCTGATTATATTTGGAAGGTCATTATTTAAGTATAAAGGGGGGAAAGGGGGCTACCCCCTTAATTTAGATAAATCGGTTTTTCATGATGACTTATTCGATTTGCTGCAAATTTGGTATACCGGTTTATTAAGTTAAGGAGCAGGCCTTGATTGGATTTGGAGGTTCATTAGTTACATATAAAAGGAAGAAAGGGGGGGCTATCCCCCCGTAATTTAGATAAATGGGTTTTTCATGCAGAGATATGCGATTTACTATAAATTTGGTATACCGGTTAATTATGTTAAGCAGCTTCCCTGATTACATTTGGAAGATCATTATTATGTATAAAGGGGGGAAAGGGGGGCAATTGCCTCTCCCCTTAATTTAGGTAAATGGATTTTTAATGCAAAATTATTCGATTTGCTCCAAATTTCGTATACCGGTTTATTATGTTAAGGAGCTGCCTGGATTAGATTTGGAGATTTATTGGTTAAGTATAAAGGAGGGACAGGGGCTAGTGTCCCCTTAATTTAAATAAATGGGTTTTTCATGCAGAATTATTCGATTTGCTTCGAATTTGATATACCAGTTTATTACGATATGCCTTCCTTCATTTGATTTGGAGGTTCATTGGTTAAGTATAAAAGGGGGGAAAGGGGGGCAATTGCCCCTCCCCTTAATTTAGATAAATGTGTTTTCATGCAGAATTATCTAATTTAGTTTTTTTTTTTTTTTTTTTTTTTTTTTTTTTTTTTTTTTTTTTTTTTTTTTTCTAGGTTCATTCTAATAAGGAGCTTTTCTGATTAGATTTGAAAGTTCATTGGTTCAGCATAAAGGGAGAAATGGGGCAGCTAATCCCCCCCCCCCTTAATTTAATGAAATGGTTTTTTCATGCAGAATTATCTGATTTGCTTCAAATTTGGTATACCAGTTTATTATGTTAAGTAGCTTCCCTGATTAGATTTGGAGGTTCTTTGGTTAAGTAGAAAGGGGGCAACGGGGACAAATACCTTCATTTATTTTTCGAGGGGCATTGTTCTTTGAAATAAGAGTATAATATACAATTAGTGTGAATAGCCTGTGAGCTCAATGCCATCAGTTTAACTGGGAAATTTTCTTTTTATTAGGCTTATTAACACATTACCCTACCCAAACCCGAAAAATAAATTACAACACACCGTACCCCGATCCGAGCAAGACAAAATAATTTCAGTCTACATGCAACCCGACCCGAACCTGAGAGTTCCATTTGAAATAACCCGAAAACCTTAACCAAATCTGATAACCAACAAAAATATTCCAAAGATCCATAAGCGGATCTGAACAGGACAAATTAGTTTCCGTGGACACGCAACGCTACCAGAACCTAAAAATTCAATTCGAAGTCAACCTGAAACCCGTCCCGAACCAAATCTTAACCGACAAAAATATTCCAAAGAACTATAACCCGATGCAAGCCAGACAAAATAATCTCCGTCTAACGGCAACCCGATCCGAACCTGAAAGTTCTCATTGAACTCAATCCGAAACCTGGTTGTGGTCGGTTTTCGGGTTGACTTCAAATGGAACCTTCAAGTTCGGATCCGGTTGAAAAAATAATTAAACTAAATTAGATAATTCTGCATGAAAACCCATTTATCTAAATTAAGGGGAGGGGCAATTGCCCCCCTTTTATACTTAACCAATGAACCTCCAAATCAAATGAAGGGAGCCATATCGTAATAAACTGGTATATCAAATTTGAAGCAAATCGAATAATTCTGTATGAAAAACCCATTTATCTAAATTAAGGGGACACTAGCCCCTGTCCCTCCTTTATAGTTAACCAATAAATCTCCAAATCTAATCAAGGCAGCTCAAAACATAATAAACCGGTATACGAAATTTGGAGCAATTGGAATAACTCTGCATGCAAAACTCATTTATCTAAATTAAGGGGCGGGTCTAGCCCCCCTTTCCTCCCTTTATACTTAACTAATGAAACTCCAAA
The DNA here is from genome assembly GCA_963932465.1 of Maratus speciosus. Classification (NCBI taxonomy): domain Eukaryota; kingdom Metazoa; phylum Arthropoda; class Arachnida; order Araneae; family Salticidae; genus Maratus; species Maratus speciosus. Next base: position 174,749,659 of record OZ010792.1, on the reverse strand, counting down.
TCTAATCAGGGAAGCTCCTTAACATAATAAACCGGTATACAAAATATGGAGCAAATCGAATAACTCTGCATGAAAAACCCATTTATCTAAATTAAGGGAGGGGGGGTGGTCTAGCCCCCCTTTCCTCCCTTTATACTTAACTAATGAACTTCCAAATCTAATCAGGAAATCTCCTTAACATAATAAACCGGTATACCAAATTTGGAGCAAATCGAATAATTTTGCATTAAAAACACATTTACCTAAATTAAGGGGGGGGGGGTAGCCTCCCCCTTCCTCCCTTTATATTTAACTAATGAACCTCCAAATCTAATCAAACCATCTCTTTAACATAATAAACCAGTATACCAAATTTGAGCTAATCGAATAATTCTAGATGAAAAACGCATTTATCTAAATTAAGGGAGACGCAATTGCCCCCCTTTCCTCCCTTTATACATAATAATGATCTTCCAAATGTAATCAGGGAAGCTGCTTAACATAATTAACCGGTATAACAAATTTATTGCAAATCGCATATTTCTGCATGAAAAACCCATTTATCTATATTACGGGGGGGAGGGTTAGCCCCCCTTTCCTCCCTTTGTATGTAATTAATGAACCTCCAAATCTAATCAAGGCGGATCCTTAACTTAATAAACCGGTATACCAAATTTGGAGCAAATCGAATAATTCATCATGAAAAAAAAAATTATCTAAATTAAGGGGGGTAGACCCCCTTTCCCCCCTTTATACTTAAATAATGAGCTTCCAAATCTAATCAGGGATGCTCCTTAACACAATAAACCGGTATACCAAATTTGGAGCAAATCTAATATTTCTGCATGAAAAACCCATTTATATAAATTAAGGGGGGGCACTAGCCCCCTTTTCCCCCTTTATCCTTAACCAATGAACCCCAAAAACTAAACAGGGAAGCACCTTATCAGAATCAACCTAAAAAAAAAATTGAAGCAAATCGGATAATTCTATCAAGAGTTATCTTGTTACGTACGTACACACGTACATGCAGAATCGGCGGGCACATAAATTCTGAGGCTTTGATAGCCTGTGAGCTAAAAATATCACCCTGATCGGATAATAAGTGATCATTTTTCAATTAGCCTAACGCTTTCTAGGCTCTTTGCAATAAGCCTGAAAAATATCAGGCTAATTGGAAAAAGGGAGATGGATTCTCCAATTAGCCCGGTTCTTTGCAAAGAGCCTAGGCTGTTTGCAAAGAGTCGGATTTCTCAATTAGCCTACGACATATATATCGATAATATTTGATTTTTAGGCTCATGATTTTCAGAGAACCCAATTAACATTTGAAAAATATATATTCTTATAAATTCACGAAAAAATTGCCCAGATTTTTTTAAATACAATCTGGAATATTTTATTAGAAAAGTAGAGGGAATAAGGTATGTGAAAATTGAAATTTTTATAGATTAGAAAATTAATAAAAAAAAAATAGACAATATTTCCATGTCCATTTAATGTAACAACAAGTTGGAAATTGCTCGTCAAACGTGGCAAATGAGGTGAGTTCGTACTATAACTAGTTTTATAGTAAATATTTTTTTATCGGATAAATCTACTGAATGTATATTTTATTGCACTTCAATAACAGCATGTATATTTCATTCTGTTCGAAAGGCTGTAACATCATTAAAATGCGCTTGAAATATTTTTTTTCTCCACTGGCCGTCATGTAACGGGAAACTTTTGACTGTCCCTGTAATTAAACTATACATCCGATTTTCATAAAATTTGAAATGACTCAACAAAATTTTCAAAACTTATATATTTAAAATTTCAGACCATTCGGGAAGGCTGTATCATCATTAATATGCACTTGCCATAATTTATTCTCATTGGCCGTAATGTAACGGAAAATTTTTGACTGTCACTGTAATTAAACTATACATCCGATTTTCGTAAAATTTGAAATGACTCGAAAAAACTTTGCAACAATTATATATTTAAAATTTCAGACCATTCGGCCGGGTAGTTTTTGCTCTGTTATATGCGGACAAACGGACAGGCGGACTGAACGACGACTATAGGTACTACGTATTTATATAATTACGAACGCACCTAAATAGTGAAACCTTAATATTTTGTACAAGCATTATACTGTCAAATAAAATTATTCAAATAAAACGAATGTAATTTCCAATGACGGGAGAGTGAAAAATCGAATGTGTAATTATGTCACGCTATGAACATCAATAAACGGAAATTTACTTCAGATGTTTTGTGCAGTCCTGCATGTGATGTGTAGAATTTATACACGCTAAGAAATATTTTTTTCTAAAAAGTTTAATTTAAATTCGTAACGCAATAGAAAACGCAGTTGCAGCAATTATTGTTCATAGAGAAAACTGTACCCGAATTTTTTGTGCGTCCCTGTATATCAACGATGGATACTTGTAATTTATATTTAACAGTAAATATCTTGCATTGTACCTAAGACATATACAGGCATCCCCTGATTTACGCAAGTAAAGCGTTGTGAAAAGTTTTACGTAATTTGAATTTTACTTAAGTCGAATTTGTAAGTTGCTTAGGTAAAATTTTGAAAGAAACTGCAATATTTATTATACAATATATATACATACGTATATGTATATATATATATATATATATATATATATATATATATATATATATATATATATATATATATATATATATATGCATACATATATATATTATTTACCCCATATTATTTTATAAATAGAGTATCATGCGACAGTATTTTTTTGTATATAAACTATATAAGTATGAAAAAATATAAAAACAAACTAAAGGAATTACTTTTCTAATATTTTTTTGGACTACGGGATTTATAAAATTAGCGTTGATCAATTGAATTATAACAATTTTGAATCTACATGAAACGACTATAAAAATAAAAAATAATTAAAGAGGGATAATTTAACCTATTCTCCATGAATTTCTGATGGCTTGACAAATGAATAGCACTCACAAAATAAAATAATCCTTGATAAAAACAAACTATGATTATTATGAATTAGATCACTACTATGAATAACTAACAAGATTAAATTGGTCTGTTATAGAATTGATGATTTACAACCAATAAAAATATAACTTTATTTAATATATAACCTATATTACGGTTGTGGTTTAATATCAAATGTATGTAATTGCGTATCAAACGCGCTAGTATGTTCACAAGAGATTACGTAACTGCCAATTTACGTAAGTCGGGGGATGCCTGTACATCAATTTGAATATGTTTGAAGTATTGCAACATGAATAAAATACACCGCAAACGATTTTCCCCTTAGACCGTAAAGTAATAGAATTCTTTTTAGTGTCCATGTGAATGAACGATGGATGCTATCAATACCATGTAGTATAGAAGGCATATTGTAGTGTACCTCTGAGATATATATAAATTTCAATGAGTTTGAAATTGAGAAAAATTACTAAAAATCACAGCAAACGATTTTTCTCTATAGTCTGTGATGTAGCGGATTTCATTTGAATGCCCTGTAAAGCAAATGAACTGCTACAAGCGTCATTTTCAATATCAAACATGCCATAGGGAATATGAATAACTCGTGGTGATCCGACTATATTTTTGCGACGTACAGCTCTGACAGACAGGGAGCATACATACGCAGGCAGCAGACAGACAAACCGAAATCACAAACATGTTTCAACTACGTTAGAAATTGTTAAAAATCATAAAGTGTTTTTCAGAAAATAAGATAACTGAGAACAGAAGTAGACAGGCAAATTACAATGCTATATTAAAAAATGCAATACATTTTATAATTTCCTATTTTTGGAAAGTTAGCTGTTTTACAAATTTGAAGTAATTTTCAAAGTAAATTCTATATTAACGGCCGTGAATGTTTCTAAAAAATATTTTTATGAGCCATGATTGTTATTGCTTTTACTAAGCATAGTGAAATAAAATAGATTGCGAAAATTTTGAGAAACCTCCAGTTCTAATCTTGCAAAATAAAGCTATTTAATCATACATTTCACATGAAAAATATCTTCGATTCAAAATATCTAAAATACTTAATCTTATTTATGAAGCTAAAGAAAAAATGTTATGTGTACCATTCATTTATATAGATCTAACAAATTATTATGAGTAGAAAGGGAAACATTTGGAAGCGCTGATGTATAGAAGACACACAGAGATAAAACAAAGTTCTTTTTTCCAAGATAAATCTCGCTTATATCGATACTAGTCGAAATAAAACATAGTTTGTTCGGAGAAGTCCTATTATATGACATAGACATGCTGCACAACTATCGCTCTTTGTGCTTGTCCAAAGAAGCATTTTTGTACTTCTCAAAATATAAAAACAAGGAGATATAATTGTGGAGCATTTTTAGTTCCTGGAAAAAGAAACATTTTTGGGTATATTTAAAAATGTATAACAAAAGCGCTGGTTTAATTTAAAGTGAATTTATAATGGAATGCATTTCTATCATTTGCTAGCTAATTTTCAGTACTGTTTATTAGTATTTTGATTAATATTTTCTGAAGTACTGCATTTTGTTTGATTTTTTGAAGCAATTAAATTTATACTGACGTTCGTTATACATTCATAATGAGTTAAAAAATAATATAGTATATCTATGCACCATCGATTAATGGGGTTCAATTACATACGTGTATTCTGTTGAGCTGTTTAGAGGCAGACAAGAAGTTGTTTCTAATAAGGTTATCTGAGTGAAATGTGTCCGCCGGTTGTCGGCCATGTAGCTCATTAGTTCGAGCTTTGTCAATTTAACATAAAACTTTTAGGTTCAAATCCAGGGCTCAACAATTTTTCAATCATTTCGAAATATTATCATGGTGTGGTTCTGTGTTCGTCAAATTCATATCATTTTCATTTTTCAAAAATATTAATTTTTAATAAATAAACTATTCGCCCTTGAGTGAAAAGAAACTGTTAAATTTTAATTTTTGAACAATTAAGGACGTCTGATTAACTATTAATAATATCACGGTTAGAAAAAATAATATGTCTTGAAATATGAGATCTAGTTTTATATCTCATTCTAATTATATAATCAACATCTACGAAATTTATGTGAATGCATCAAAACATGCTTTGGTGCAAAATGGAGCAGTAATCGAAAGTTGGTTCGACATAGACATGGCCAATGAATTTAGAGCAGCAGGCAATTATATAATTCGCTATCAGAAGCATCTAAGATTTACCATAACAAATAGATACAAAATATTCTAATACACATTGCATTGTCTGTTCGTCATATTTTTCATCCTTGATGGCAGCTTTATTTCTTCAAATAAACCCGATAGCACCGCAAAAAATTCCGATTCCATGTATGATATATTATTTTGCTAAAAACTGTTGTTTATGAAGGTTATAAATTTTAATTGTTTCTGGTGCAGGAGTCTTGCCCTGTAGATCTTACGTTGCACAGTCTGGATTACAAATGAAAATATATATACACAAGCTTTAGCGATTAAAACTTCATTGGTTTTAATTTTTATATTGATTTTGATGCCGACGTGATTATTTCAATCCGCTAAGGATTTTTTTTTTAGATAGAAGCTTCATGAATACTAAATTATATTGTAAACGTCTAGTTAACTCTCTATATATGTCATGATTTACATATTCCATTATATTATGTAAGTGATAAACTCTGAAACCTTTTGAATACTTTAAGCAGTCGTAGTTCTGATAGAAGTGAAATCTGGCTATAGGTTGCAAATTTTCTTGAAAATCAATCTCAGATTCTGAAACGGACTTTTACACTAAAATATCGTTTATTTCTGTTGTTGATCTATCTTGCTTATATTTAGTTTTCAGCATCCATTTACATCATATAATGTTCTTAGATTTTGCCCTATAACGATTTGCCAAGTATTTTCTTTTATTGAATTAAATTCTATTTCCATGGTAACCATCTTTGACATTAAAAAAATACCTTTTAAAGTTTTATAAAATTCCAAAAAAGAATCAGAAAATGTAGTTTCTACTATGGCCTGCAATTTTTTCTTCTTTAGTGGAGAATATATCTTATATTCCTTCTTCGGCTTACCTTTGTTACCATTTTTATGTGTATTCGTGAAGCTCTGAAAGAATGGCGGTGGCTAATTTCGGAGTGTTTTTACAGCGTTAATTTTCTCTCTCGCTGTCTTTAATACGTTTGTCGTAGTCTTCATGAATGGAATGTTTTTCTGATTCTTGCTTAATTCTTTCTACATTCCTATTTTTATTTTATCAAGAGAAATAAAGTAAAAATATATATATATATATATATATATATTATAATTTTACTGCGACATGGGATATTAATTTTTTTTAATCGTTTATAAGTTTTCTTTCATAGAAAATTAAAATATTTTTTTTCTGAAATGTTTTGTCCGTATCATATACAGGATCAGTTCATTAAAGTACCAATCAAAATTGTGTTCTTCTAATCGATGTTCAAATTTTCCTTGTTTGGGACTTTTATTCAGTACGAAACATTCTTATCCAAATGTTTTGAAATATGATAAAGAAAACTAAATTTCACAATATTTCATAGGGTGCTTTTGTTTCACTGAACAATCAGGCACGAACGCGGAAGAGTTAGGAGCTTCAAGAAAAAAAATAAATGAATAAATATATATATAAAATAAGAGAGATTGCCCTGTAATAGTAAACACCTTGCCATTTTATATAAAGTCCAGGCTTGTTCAACTCTGGAACTCTCTTATGGTATTATATAAAAAGCCTCCTTTTAAACCACATTATTGAAGCTGTTTATTACATTCTTTGTTATACTCGTAGTTTTCTAAACCATTTCCCGTACGAAATATTTTTATTTTTTTCCTAGATGCTGCTGCTTTATATACCATGATAGTGTTTTAAAACTCATCGTTGTTTTTAAGACAACTAATTTAAATGTAGCGTAATTTAACATCTAAAACAGAAAAAAATATTGGAAATTGGCCCAATGAATGATTCCGCATAAAGATGACAAAATTATATTTATTAATTCATCACTCTGAATTTTTGTTTCAATGGGAAAATGTAGGAGTTTTTCCTTTAACCTTGGATACAAGATTTATAATCTTTAAGAGATTGCTTATAATTTAAATTTTAATTTCGAGACAAATTTCTAGATTTAAATCTTTCTGAATCAGGCTCATTTAAGTATCTTAATTTAGGATGCCCGTTTACAAAATCGCTTAACTATGCTATCGAAACTCTTTTCATACTTTGATATACATAGTATAAATCACCAAGACAAACAGTTTCAAAAAACATATTTTCATAATCATAAATAATTTTCATAAATTTGAAATATCTTTATTTTTAAGACACTAAAAAACTTTAGGTATTGGTCTTGATATTTAGGGCAAATTAAACTTCAATTCACATTCAGCAGATCATACTTGAGTATGCGATTTGTAAAGCCACTCCCATTAGACACGATAATGAATATTGTTCATTTTATGCAATAATCGCTGTTTTTTTCAAGCATACGCTTTGTTGTAACGTTCGTAAGATGTAAAAATCACTAAATGAGTTCTTTGTTTTACAAGTATGTGATGTAAAACTGCTATCTAAACAACTGAAAAATACTATGTTAGTCGTCTTCAAATGTCATAGTGGCTAGTTCTTCATATATAATATACAATACCGATTCTTAATTTCCATTGCTGGTGTTCTATTAGCTTATTTCTTCAAAATCTTTATGTCTGATGACGATTTGAAGATTTTTTTTTTTTTTTGAGGAGCCTGTTACGTATGTCACACATCCACATGTATGGAAATAATGTGGCGCCAGTCCCAAAAATAGCAGCAAAATAAAAACATGGGGAGGTAGACTGTGACAACAGCTTCCCTTTGAAAGTTGGAAGGTTATATTTTTCATTTGAATAATATCCTTTTCTAACATTTCAGTTTTCAAATATTTGGTTTTAGGTAACTCATCTATTGATTTCATTGCACATCTAAAACATTAAAAATTTTTAGGATTTCTGTAGAAGATATGAATTGGTAAAAAATCATGGATAGTTTCTATTTCCCTATCTCTGAGTTTAAAAACTTATCCGAAAAACATTTAAAAAAATTAAATTGTTTTACTTACAGGCGTTTTTGTAGAGAAAAGATATTTTTGTAGGATTTCTTTCGTTTGTGAGTACACTTGATTCCTAAACGTCTCGGAGTTAAATCATACAGCGTTTTATTTCTTAAAATTCTTAATATTTTGCAGTTCACTAGATTTCATGGCAAGAATAATATCATTGAAATTTTTGAATCAGCTTGACGCTGTTCCTTTTCATTCGCATTTCTTTCAAATTGTTTTATGTTTTTATCAGTAACGTAATACAAATCATTTTTTTTATTAATACTGATTCTATTTTAATCGTTCAGCTATCGAACTATATTTACCAAGTTTCTTGATAGTTAATAAATGAGACATAAGTTAACCGAGTCTCTCACTGTCAGAAGTAAAAATGAATATTGAAGAGTCTTAACACAAAAAAGAACAATTTTCATTAATATTCAAAAAAGAACAGTCTTAGTTTTCACTAAGTTTAAGCAGTGCAAGCCGAAAAAGTACAATTGTGACTTTAGAGCTATTAAATTCGTTCTTCTAGATTCATAACTAGTTATTTTATGAAAGGCACAGAGTAAGGAGATTAACTTGTGTAAAACATTTTATAAAACAAACGTGAAGTAAAATATTTGCAATGCGGGAATGGGACTTAGATTAGACATGTTTCTTTAACAATTTTCGTCTACAATGCACTTGTTAAATATCTATGACCGTGCACACAATATGTGCACAAGGAGAAAATTAATGTTTTCTTGCAAGGATTATCCAAAAAATAATATAACCTATATTCATGTCTATATCTTGATACTATAAAATTGTTTACTATATAATTATGTGCTATATGATACACTATAAAATGGTGTATCAAATATTCAAATTGTACCATCTTTACGGTCCGTTAAAAATTCATCAAGAATTATATTATTGCCTGCAGTGCACTTTAATGCTTTTAATACGATCATCAAATTACCTTTCGTTATTCAATTTAATGAATAAATAAACAAGTAATACTAAACTATGTATCATGGTTATTAATTTCTACAACTTGATTTATAATACATGTCATCTTTAACAAATTTATAGATTTTAGTTTTAATTCATTTTTATTCTTTCAAAAAAAGCCAATTTTTAAATAGGATTTCGTGTATTTTCATCATGAAACATATACTTCTGTCTACTTTATTCATACAAAACTACTATGCAGGGAAAGTACACATAATATTAAGTTAAATAACGTCTGTCTCAGGAAGCAACATTACCCGTTAATCCAAGGGCGTGTTTTTAGTATGTGTTTCTTTGAAATAATACAATTAAGTAAAGAAAGGAAGATAATTTAGATGACTTTGGCCATAAGAAACGGTTGCTTCCGAAATCAAATGTTTATTTTTCTAAGCTTTTTAACACTTCCCAACAAAGTTGAAAAGTGTTTATGCATTCGGTTTGACTGTTCGTCTGTTTATCCGTCGACGCTCTAACTCTCGTAAATATACTCCGATTTTCATGCAATTGATAGCGGTTACTTAGGGATCGACCTAAGCATGTTTGGTGTTTGTATATGAAGTATATAGGATTAATAGTTCATTTAAAGGGGCACTCAAAAAATTCCATTACATTATGGTATATGAAAAAAAAATCGTTTGCAGAATATTTTAATGAGATTATGCTATTTCAAATGTATTGAAACTGATATAAAACACTGAATTTCAGTACGATCACGTTAAAACAGGGCATTCATAGCATTTTTTAGTCAATTACAGGGACACACAAAATAAATTGATTACAGTACTGTCTTTGAGTAATAATTGTTGGAGTGTACGTTTTAAAGTTTGGTATGAGCTATTAAATTTAACTAATTTTTTGCATGTTACTCGTTATAAATAAATTCTATACCTCATATACAGGGCTGCACAAAAGTGTTCACGTACCATTCTCCTTATTAGAGGAAATTACTGAAGGGAGTTTGAAGTGTATGTATATTTCTTAAGTGAACTAAATTTTGAAAAGTATGTAGTTAATAGATACAAATCTATATATCATATACAGGGCTGCTCAAAGAATTCGGATCATTTTCCTATTGTAGATGAGAACAGTTTGAAATTGGGTTTTCAAATGTGTTATGCGTTTCCATAGGGTTGAATTAGACATAATATTTTAACTTATGAAACGTGCAGTTTTATTACATTATTCTGAATGTGTTGTAAAGTGTTTAATAATCTATGCTTGACGCATGATTTTTCTTTCTTGTTTCTATTTAAAGTAATCCTCTTCTTATGGAATTTCTTTTAAAAATAGGAATGAAAAAATTAGTAAAAATATTAAAAACATGAAATGCAAAGAATGGAAAACAGTTAAATAAAAAATACTTAAATTTAAATCTTCATAAATATATTGAGCAAGACGTGAAAAAAAAACACCCCCTACTAATTCCGCAACAGATTATTGTATAAGAAAGTTACTGTTACCAAACGATTGGAGATTAAGTCTTTTAAATGATGTATATAAAATATATTGAGGGAATCATCTACATATGAAAAAGAACCCAAACTTTGTTTTTCTTAATAGCAATACCCAAGTTTGACGCTATAAATAAATTCTACACCCTTTAATTAGCCTAAAAATACATTTTCACGAAATTCGTTCAAATAGATTCTGACAAATTAATTATTTTAAAATGAGCCTATTATAGGAGCTGATCCAGGTTGAAGTTCGCTATTCGATTGTTGAAATGCCACAGAATGACTGTGTCACTTCTATTAACGTATTATCTCTTGCCAACATGACAATTTCACCCGCTTAATATGTTTCGAAAATTAACAGCCCAAATATTTCAAGATATATTTTTTTTTCAAATTATGCTTTTCTGCACGTTATAGACGGCCCCTTTAATCGTCATTTTGACGTTTTTACAGTCATAAGTCGAAAACTACTTCGAAGAAAAATTTGAAATTTATAATTCGCATCGAGCAGGACATAATAAATATATATCTATCAAAAAAATTGTATGTTGCAATTCATAACTTTTCCGAATTTTAATTTTATAATTCGTAATTCATAATTCATATTATAAAATCTTTAAAATTACAAATTCAGTGTATTGATGTTTGGTTTTTTAAGTATTCTAACCACAAAAAAACTATCATTTTAGGATTAAAATTTCGGGAGATATTAATAAAAATATGAAAATGTAATTGAACATTATAAAATCTAAGTTTAGAATGTTTATAATTCAAAAACTTGCCATTGAAATGACTTAAACTTAAATGACTTCTAGGAATAGTTTGAACCAAAGATTTAAAATATCTTTTTAAAATTGGGTGTTGCCATAAAATAACAAAGATAGGAATGGTGTTGATTTGTAGATGGCCCCTAAGCAAAACTTATATATATCAATCAAAAGTAGTTTTTATTTCCAATCGTTTGATACCAATAACTTTCTTCTATTATAAATTAGCGCTCAAAAGTATTTTGACAAAGATAATAATTCACTTAATTGAAAAGAATAATAAAATACAAAAATCAACTATTTATTTTATTCAGCCATATTCAATGTTTTAATGTCAACAAATTAACAATAAATATTAGTAAAATTAAAAAAATTTTATATATACTATATGTATATAGCCATATATATGCATATATATATATATATATATATATTTATATCTGAATTTTACCATACTGTAACTCTCGAATTTTTTAACCGATTTGGAAGAAATTTTTCATATTCATAGTACATACTAATGTCTTGGCCAAGTTCATTGGGCAGCTTTATCCGCCATTTTGTTTCAAAATAGCGGTCATTAGAATTTTTGAATTTTTTTTATGTTTTCTAAAACTGTATACTAAAAGAAAATGTTACATTTCACAAAATGCAAAATCATATGAATCATTTTAAACAGAATGTTAAAAACATTAAAAGATATTTTAAAGAATCACACAGTGCAAGTTAACAACTTAGGTCATTTTAAAGAGAAACGTAGGAAACCTAAAAATTTCCAAACGTGTTCAAACAATTCAAATGGCCAATATTTTGAAACAAGATGGCGGATGAAGCTTGCCAACCAACTTGGTCGAGGCATTAGTATGTACTATACATATGAAAAATTTCATTCAAATCTCTTCAAAAATACGAGAGTTACAGCATGTCAAAATTCAGATATAAATATATATAATGAAAAAATATTGCATAACTGGCTCTAAAAGCAGCTCATATCAAGTGCAACAAAATGTACTTCATCAATAATTTAAAATGCAAAAACACCAGAACTCTGGAAAGAATGTGTATATCAGCAATATTTAACTATAAAAATCCCAAAAACTTTCAAGAATACAGATAAAAAAACATAACACAGGCAAAAATCTGTCTGTTTTCATCAGTGGAAGGACAGACAGACCCCCCCACACACACACACACACACACAAACACTGTTAAAAGCTTGCTTCTTGACTGTGAAAGTTCTGATCAAACATCCATCCTGCGCTCAAGACAGAAAAAAAAACTATTGTCATTATAGAAAAAAATTTTAAAAGCTAAAATAAACCAAATTTAAACAAAAAAGTAATGAAAACAAAGCATAATTAAATTACAAATAAAAAAAATTAATAAAATGTACTTTAAAATTTCAATTTAAATATAAACAAATTAAATTATCTTAGCATGTATGAAGGCAGAACAACGCCCTCATCGCATGCATGGTCACACTGACGTCGTTGTGACGTCACTGTAAGTCACTGTGGTCACGTCACATCTGTGACCAAAATGCCACCAATCAGTGATGTCACATTGTGACTGAGATGTGAACATCTTAGAAAACTTTAAAAAAATGCAAAAATTATTAAAAACATGTTACTTACTGTAAAAAATATTTTTCTGACGGATTTAAAAATTTTTTAAACGGTGGTCCAAGTTGCCTCTGTGCCTCTAACCAAAACTTTTTATTTTCATATAACATAAAATGTAATTAATTCATCAGCGACACAAAAAGATTTTCTAATTATGCGAATTTCATATTGTTAAAAAATTGTTTTAGGTAAACATACCTCGACTTATCTTTTATAAAGATTTTTGTAAATGGTCATCTGTTATACTAGAAGTTTCTCAAAGAGTAGTCGAAACATTTGTGTGGTTTCAAACCAAAAACTTTCTGACAGTTAAGTCTGCAGCTTTTAATGAGCACGTACAAAGCGTCTCCAACGTTTAGTTATATATGCATTTCTTGCTTTATAATTTGCATTCAAGTCATATTCTTTTTCCTTTTAGTGTTTCACTATTTTAAGTAACTATTTTCTTTTTAATTCTACTTCTTTCAAACGTTTAAAATAAAATTGACATTTTCCGAATATAAAATAAATGTACAACATTTATGCAAAGCCCATGACATAATTAATTATTCATATTTCATTTTTTGTTTTCAAAATATATCTTTAAAAATTATTTTAGAAGATGTTTTATTCTACAGAAAATTAATATTAAGAGAATGACAGATCGACAAAGAAAAACTCATCTCTTCTCGATAATCTTGTTGTATTTTTTAAGATTAAATTTTGTTTATATTACCTTGGATACAAATTTTACTTAAAAAAAGGAGGGGGGGTCTTCATTATTACCATTAAATTAATTTGTACACATTTTGAAAATTTAAGCAATATTGTATCTAGTAAATTCTAATTACGGATAATATTCTTATTATTATTTACATAAATGAAACTTTACAATTCTATAAAACTGATAAAAATAAAAGGTGAAATACAATAAAGCATTTTCAAACAGGAAATTGAATTAGAGACAATTTGATAAAATTATTACGCATTTAATTTCCTTCCGAATCTGTTGTATAGAAAAACAAATAAAACCGAAAAACATCTACTTCGAACTTCGAAACTTAAAAATCGTCTGCACTATTTCAGTTGTTACGACTCGACCACAGAATAACGGATAAAAGTAACAGTGAAGCTTTTTAGAATAAACGCGGGAAGTTCTGTGGACACTGGACAGCATAGATGTGTTGACACGGATTTAACCCTCCATCACTCGCGCCTGTTTTTGCCACACGATCACTCGCGGGGGTGTTGTAAACACCCCAAACTTTTTATTGCAATTTTCAAGTTATAATGAATTATAATAAATTTTTCATCTACTCATAATTAAAGTAACTTACTTTGACTTATTATAAATAAAAATAATTTGGAAATACAAGAAAAATATAATTTTATAAAAAATAGATAAAAAAAACTTTCCATATACTACTACATTACAGTCAAATTTATATAAAAAAATATTTACATTTACTACTTATATTACTTATACTAAAAAAAATATTGGATAATGACATTTATTTGCTATATTATAACATACATTAAGATTTGTTTATGCGTAATGATTTAATAATATTATTCTTTAAAACAATTTGGGCAAATGGAAGACATGTGTTTTAAGCACATATTGTTTTTGCAAGAAACACAGTAGCACTTAGTTTTTATGTCCTTTAATCGAGGGCACATCACACTTGAAACTTCTATCAGGATTTAAGCTTCTTTTCAGGCTTTTATTGATATTTGGATTTTGTGCTCTTTCATCTATGTGAGGTTGTATAAGGCTGAATCCAATTTCTTCTATGAACTTCGAACGTGGTATTTCTGTATTTGGAAACACAGAATAGTTTAATATAAAAGCATTAATTCCTGCTGTATTTAGTAGATGATAAAATAATCGAAGCGGCCAACGATTACAAATTCTTGATACATCATAAGTGTTGCACATTTGATCAGCTGTATCAACTCCACATTTAGTAGAATTGTAAAATTGTACAATTTCAGGCTTCATAACTCCGGGCTTTGTTTCTATTAATGTGTCATTATTGTAATGCATTGTAGATAGAAGAATTACATTTTTCTTTTTTTTTTCTTACAATAAGAAACTATAGTCATGGGCACCTTATTATGAAAGCCAAATACTGACGTACCCGTCTCTTGTTGCTGTATAAATTGTTTCGGCAACTGCTTTTTATTTTTTCTTAGTGTACCAACCAACGCTAGCTTCTTTTTCAATAATTCCTCAGCCAATGGAACACTCGTATACCAATTATCACATGTAATGTTCCTTCCTGAACCATATATATTTTCACTTAACCTCATAACTATATCTAAGGTGGTATAGGAAGCTTTAAATGGTCCATCTGGTTGAGTACCAACATAAGGTTCAAATTTTAAAGTATAAAATGTTTTAGCATCACATAACGCAAATAACTTTAAACCGTATTTTCCTGGTTTATTTGGCATAAACTGTAAAAATGGGCAACGTCCTCTAAATTTGAGCAACTGCTCATCAATCGTCACGTATTCACTTACTGAATAATATTTGGCACTATTTTCGTTAAACTTTGAAAATATGTCTCTGATATGAGTAAATTTATCCAAAGATTTTCTTTCATCACGATCTAAAACATTATCAAAACGAATACAACGTAATAGAAACGAGAAACGATTATAAGTCATTGTTTTGTGAAATATATTAATACCAAGACGGGATATATTCCATAAATCGCTCAATTTCCTGTCACTAGATTTACATAATCCAGCAAGAACTAATAAGCCAATGAAAGCATTTATTTCGATTGCATTTGTCACTTTGCAGTCTCTTTCTCTGGAAAAATTTGATTGTATTTTATTTATATACACATTTGTGTGCTTAACCACAGCTTCTATTATATCATCTGATATAAGCAGTTTGAAAAATTCAATAGGTGTTTAACAAGACTTAGCAGCGCCTTTAGCACCCGGCAAGTGAATAACTATGTTCGAAGAACGCGTACGTATAGAAGTTTTACCTTTTTTCTTGTACCATTTCGTGATTTTATCCTTTCCTAAGTAATACGGAGAGTCAGACTGTAGTTCGATATCTGAATCGTGTTCCGATATTTCATCAGGTTCTTGTTCTGATTCTGAGTTGTGATCAGAACATTCCTCAAAGTATTCATCATCATCCGAAAAAGTATTATCTGTACCTGCTACCTCATCATCTTCAGAATCTGATGAAACAGAAGCCAAAAGATGCCGCAAACGCTGTTGCTCCATTTCCCACGGAGATTTCGACATTTTCTAGAAAAAATGGCAAAATATCGATGTAAAAGACTCAAAATAAATTAAAATAAAACAAAAATTATTCATAAATTAAATTATTATTATGATAAAAATAAAATAAATCTGCAATATAGCTTACCTTAATTGTGTTTTCAGTCAAAAAATATTCCTTGATTACTCGCGGGGTGTTCTCAGCACCCCGTTGGAAAATTT
Organism: Maratus speciosus; assembly: GCA_963932465.1. NCBI lineage: Eukaryota > Metazoa > Arthropoda > Arachnida > Araneae > Salticidae > Maratus > Maratus speciosus. Next base: position 174,733,300 of record OZ010792.1, on the reverse strand, counting down.
TCACGTCCTCACTGCTTCGGAAAAAATGGTAGAATGAACATCTGTCGTCAGTAAGCGTGGCCTCTAGGAATGTGCAGCTACTGAAAATATTTGACCTTGAGCTTGAAAAACTCTGTACTTGTGCGCATGTTTTTACTCGTGGGGTGATCAGAACACCACACGTGAGTAATGGAGGGTTAAAAACTGAAACAAGAACGTTCTCAGGATCCAAGTTAGTTCAGCTAACAAAATATAAACCCGAGAAAATTACGGTAGCTTTGACTTGTTGAAGATGATTCAAGTCATTGCTATCGTACTTATCGGATTTAATTGGTTCCCCAAAATCAAAGTATCACGTACAACGTCAATAAAATTAGGTATGTAAAAATATTATTTTCCCTGTTTGCTTTTTTTAATTACAACAATTTTAGTTAGCTTCTCATAAACATGCTGTAGAACATAAATATTTCATTACATTTATTTTTTATTTTGTTGAAATATCTAAAATATTATTTTCCCTGTTTGCTTTTTTTTTTTAATTACAATGATTTTAGTTATCTTCTAATAAACATGTTATAGAACACAAATATTTCATTACATTTATTTTTTATTTTGTTAAAATATCTAACTTCCTTCTCAACAGCTTTGATCAGATTATTAAAATTAGTGATTTAAATTGCATTTTAATCTGGTTTATTTTCTTATTTAAATATTTGTTTAAAGACACATGGTATCATAAATATGGAAGTATATGGACAAGTATTATAATCAATCATTAATATAATTAATAAACATTTAAATATAATTAAATTATTTTAAAAAATGCTTTTTATAGAATAAAATTATTGGCAAATATAATTTTTTAATTTTGTATTAAGTGATGGTCTTAAACAATTTGCATGGCATGTTTTTATTTTAAAAAATTGCATCTGCTCAGAAGAGGAATTTATAAAAAATAAGACACAACGGAAACGTATACTATTAAAAGAGATCATAGATATGTAATGTTAAGAAAAAAAAATGATTATTTAATGTATAATTCAACCTGAAAAATGTTTTAAAATCTATAAAGAAATAGTCATAGCGGATGAAAGCTTTTAAGTTTTTAAACATTCTTATTGAAATGTTTTCAAAGTGAACTAGAAGTCTGTTGGCGAATGAAAATGTAGAAGTTACGCAATAAGTAAGAGTTTAAATATGATTTTACTTTAAAAATAACGGAAATACTTGAACGGTATGAATCTAAAATGTAATAACCATCTTTTAGTATTTACTTTTTTTTCTGGATAATTTTATCATTTTATTAGCTCACAGGCTATCAAAGCCTTTGAGATTATGTGCCCGCCGGTTCTGTATTTACGTACGTATGTATGTACGTAACGCGATAACTCTTGATAGAAACATCCTATTTGCTTCAAATTTTTTTTTCTCGTTTCGTTCTGATAAGGCGCTTCCCTGAATAGTTTTGGGGGTTAATTGGTTAAGGATAAAGGGGGGAAAGGGGGGTTAGTCCACCTCCCCCCCCCCCCTTAATTCAGATAAATGGGTTTTTCATGCAGAATTATTCGATTTGCTCCGGAGTTGGTATACCGGCTTATTATGTTAAGGAACTTCCCTGATTAGTTTTAGGGGTTCATTGGTTAAGGATAAAGGGGGAAAACGGGGGTTAGTCCACCCCACCCCCCTTAATTTAGATAAATGGGTTTTTCATGCAGAATTATCCGATTTGCTCCAAATTTCGTATACGGTTTATTATGTTAAGGAGTTTCCTTGATTAGTTTTGAGGGTTCATTGGTTAAGGATAAAGGTGGAAAAGGGGGTTAGTCCACCTCCTTTAATTCAGATAAATGGGTTTTTCATGCAGAATTATTCGATTTGCTACGAAGTTGGTATACCGGCTTATTATGTTAATGAACTTCCCTGATTAGTTTTGGGGGTTCATTGGTTAAGGATAAAGGGGGAAAAGGGGGGTTAGTCCACCCCCCTTAATTCAGATAAATGGGTTTTTCATGCAGAATTATTCGATTTGCCCCGAAGTTGGTATACAGGTTTATTATGTTAAGGAAGTTCCTCGATTAGTTTTGGGGGTTCATTGGTTAAGGATAAAGGGGGAAAAGGGGGTTAGTCCACCCCTTAATTTAGATAAATGGGTTTTTCATGCAGAATTATTCGATTTCCTCCAAATTTGGTATACCGGTCTATTATGTTAAGGAGCTTCCTTGATTAGTTTTGAGGGTTCATTGGTTAAGGATAAAGGGGGGAAAGGGAGGTTAGTCCACCTCCTTTAATTCAGATAAATGGGTTTTTCATGCAGAATTATTCGATTTCCGATTTTGGTATACCGGTTTATTATGTTAAGTAACTTCCCTGGTTAGTTTTGGGGGTTCATTGGTTAAGGATAAATGGGGGAAAAGGGGGCTAGTCCACCCCCCCCCCCCTTAATTTAGATAAATGGGTTTTTCATGCAGGATTATTCGATTTGCTCCAAATTTTGTATACCGGTTTATTATGTTAAGGAGCTTCCCTGATTAGTTTTGGGGATTCATTGGTTAAGGATAAAGGGGGAAAAGGGGGATAATCCCCCTTCACTTATTTTTTGAGGGGCATTATTCTTTAAAATAAGAGTATAATATACAATTAGTGCGAATAGCCTGTGAGCTCAATGCCATCAGTTTAGCTGGGCACTTTTCTTTTTTATTTCCTGGATGATTTTATCGAGATAAATTTCAAAGTATCGATATTATACACTCTTTATAAAAAGCGTGATTAATATGGATTTCTTATTTATAATTACCATAATCTTGTAAATAAAATATTAGTAATAATAATGAATATATGTGTGGCTCTATTTTGTGTTGATGGTCTCAATTTTTATACTTTATTTACATGAAAAAGTAGTTAACCATTTGATACTGTGTTCATTATTTTGTTTTATTGTGTCATATAAAAATAAATATGATTATTTGTATTTCTAATACAATATATACAGTAGAGCGCCGATTATCCGAACAAGTCGGGACCGACCCTAGTTAGGATAAGCAAAAGTTCGGATAAATGGGCAGACAGTTTAAGGGAAGTTCCTGACTATTCTAAAACCTTCACACTTTATCTAGGTTTAGGACTGACAGCACCAGTTACTAATGGAGTGCTTAATTTTTTTTTTTTACTGTTTTTTGTTTACTTTTTTATTATTTAATTTTTTTTTCTCTTTTTATCGTTTTCTAAACTTCAGAGATTATAATTTAAGCAAAAAATAAATTGTAAGTTAGGTGTTTTTTTTTCTCTTTTAGAGAGAGAAATATTTGGATAATTGGAAATTCGGTTAAAAAGAATTCTTTGAGAGAAATACGCTGTTCGGATAATTGGAAGTTCGGTTAATTGGAGTTCCGATAATCGGCGTTCTACTGTATTTATAAACCTATCACCAGACTTTATTCTAAAAATTTCGTAGTAGATGTAGTAGTTTATTTGTACTATTTATGATAATATCAGAGTTATAGTGGTCATGGCAACATATATCCAGCCAGATAGATCTTTGGCAAAACATAGAAACTTTCAAATTAGACGCAAAATAGAGTAGCTGCGGTGCTGTGTTTTATAAACAATAAGGTATTATTGTTTAAAAAATCATAGATAGTAAGAGTTATTTTTATAATATATAATTTCATAAATAAAAATGTAATTTTAGCAATCAATTATTAAAGTTATTTTTTAATAATCAAAAAGTTGTTTTATATATGTATTTTACTTCAAGCAAACCCTGATGTAAAATAAATTAACCCTTTGTATCATCATTCTATGCATACCCAAAAGTTTTCCTTTTTTTTACAGTGAGCTTAAAAATACGATTTTATTTATTGCTGCTATCTTCCAACATAACGATTATTGCCGAAATTGTTCTTAGAAATCTCAACATAATGATACTGGTAATACTCAGTTAATTTTCTATACCAAAGCCGTATTTTTCATTTGAGTAGTTTCAAATGGTTATTGCAAAAATGTACTTCGGAAATTTTGTAATGCATGTATGTGGTATAAAAGACGTAAACAATACGTATATAATGACTATATGGCACATGATGAGCGTTTCGAGTGCATATATATATATATATCTATATAACGCATGCATAAACTTCACATTGATCTTAGCAATGTCGTTACTGCGATTTTTGCATAATCAAATTTATAGGGGCCTCTATAACAAAGAAGTATCCTATTTTCTCTGCCCCAACTTGTTTGAATTACAATCATATATATATATATATATTATGGTAATCAATATCATAAAACATATAAAATTTAATTACTTAATATCGGCATTTCTTTTTATCTTTCATTTTTTTTAATTATAAATGTTGTGTAATCGAAAAAATTCAACTTCACCAGTGACTTCGATTTTGTAATGCGTATTAAATGAAATAAATTAATTTCATTCAGTGTTTTCTATAGTTTAAACAATATAAAACGTACTGTATATATTATAAGATATTATATTTTTAACACAAATTTTATTTTGATAAAGATTTGAAAATTTAAACAAATTGTTTCTTTGGTAATTTTAATGCTTTTAACAAATAGCTAATATTGAAAAAAATATGTGATAGATCGATCATTCAGTTGTCTTCAATATTCTCATTTATTGCAATAGGAAAGAAAGGTGCAACAAAATTGAAGTCTGCGGGGCATTGCATTTTGATTCAATAAAATTCTTTTGGTTACCCTTGTTATAGCGGCCCCCAAGTTTTAATTGCGATGTATCGCCGAAGTATATTAACGTTATAGATGTAAATGATTTTACAACATGGATAATAATGTCTATGTGTGATATGCATAGGTGTTTACAACTGTACAAGTATGTCATAGTGTGACTTCACAACATTGCCACTAGAGTCACATATTCGTCACAACGTTAATGACAAAATCGTCACAAATCACACAATTTTCACAAAATTGTCACAATGTGACTTCAAAGCAGTGTCACTGTCGTCACAGAATAATCACAGTGTTAAAGACAATCTCGTCACAAATGACACATATTTCACAAATTGATCTCAATGTGACATTAAAGCATTGTCACATTCGTCACAAATTCGTCACAAAGTTAATACCAAAATAGTCACAAATGACACACTCTTCACAAATTTGGCACACCGTGACTTCACAAAGTCGTCACAATGTGACGTCACAAAAGAGCTCTAAAACGGCCATAACGACTTCACATTCTAGTCACAATGACTTCACATCGACGTCACGTGATGTCACATCGACGGTCACAATTTCACAGCGTGACTTCACAACGACGTCGACGTGACGTCACCATGCCTTACGGGAGTGCACCCTCCCAAATCTACAAGAAAAATATAAAAACATGAAAATGAAGTACCTGTGCAATGTCCTTCACTAGTCAATAATAGCAAACTGTTAATTTTCCTCCGTGTCCATTATCAAAAATCTTTAAATCTAAATCTGCAAACCTCCATCGATTCAAAACATCCATATCAACTCGTCCTTTATACAAGACTTTAGAATTCACACTTCATATGGAATGTTCAGGAAGGATGCTACCATATGTTGCTCATCCCGCCAATCCACAATGTTGCCATTTATTTTTTTAAACAATCTTTAAATAATATTTCAAAAAAATGTTTAATTTTTTTTATAAGATAACTATTATTGAAAAAAAGATGAGCCAAAAACTTAAAAAATTGTCTATAAAAATTACTATCAGTGCCTCAAATTTTGTTAAAACGAATTAATTGATTAATTATAATATTTTTGTAATTTGTTTTATGTAAATTAGAAAACCAATGTGGCATATTTCTTGTAAAAAATTGAAAACTATTCCTTTTATCATACAAATCGAAAGTTAATTTATTATCAAAAATATTAAAAGAAATATCCAAAAATTCTGCATTATAATCATCACAGTTTACCCTATTCAACTTTAAACAATTTGGATTTATGATGTCATATTCATTAGTAAAATCCAAATTGAAAATCAAAATATCATCAATATACATAAGACTTTTAAAGATTTATTATATTTCATTGTATGCTTAAAACCATGGTAAAACAAATATAAATTATCTGCAGTACTAGAATAATTTGTCCACATCCCAATAATTTGTCCCCATCACAGATCTGATTAAAAGTATTATTGTTGAAAGTTACATAATTATTATAAAAACAATAAACGGTCAAGTGTGAGTATTACTCGCGCATAGAGGGTTCCGTAGAATAAATATATGGATTTCTAATTATATTATTAAAAAAAAACATTACTAAAAGAATACTAAGACCTTGTAAAAAGCTATACAACGTAGGGTTGGGTATAACTGTATATACACTGATGTCCAAAATTAAGGACAGTTACAAAATGCTAATTTTTCAGTAAGCGAATACTCAAAAGGAAATAATATAATTCAAATAATTACTATCCCTACAGCACAGTTAGTCCATATAGCATCTCATTCATGTCACACATGGTCACAAGTGTCACAGTCATTACGGTGAAATAAAAAATAGGAAATTCCACACGTCTCATTATGACTCCCAAATGATCACTATATGTGACTCCACTGAGACGTCAATGTGACTGCTGCTTTGTCACGAGTCACCAGATGACTTTACAATGTAGTTACATAGTGACTCTCATATGATTGTCTTGTAACTCAATTTCAAAGTCATCATGATCGCTGAATTAGGTTAAGTCAACAAATAATGTCACATTATAGTCACATTGTGACTTTTCACAAAAGGGCACAATGGCGACTTCACAGTAGTCTCTCAGTCAGCTGAAAGTCATCATGTGACTTTAATGTGACATTATTTGATAAGTTAGCACAATGCAGCGTTCACCATGACTTTGAAATTGAGTCTAAGGATGACAATCACATGAGAGTCACAATGTAGCTACATTGTAAAGTCACATGGTGACTCGTCACAAAACAACAGTCACAGTGACGACTCAGTGGAGTCACATATAGTGATCATTTGAGACTCAGAATGAGATGTATGGAATTTCCTATTTTTTGCTTCATCGTAGTGACTGTGACACTTGTGACCATGTGTGACATGAATGAGATGCTATAAGGACTAGCTGTGCTGTAGAGATTGTAATTATTCGAATTATATTTTTTCCTTTTTGAGTATTCGCGTACTTGAAAATTAGCATTTTGTGATTGGTCCATAATTTTGGACACCAGTTTACTAGAAAAGTGTAAGTGTAGGGTTGAGTATAACAGTATGTACTAGAAAAGTGTAAATGTAAGGTTGGGTATAACTGTATATCCTAGAGAAGTGTAAATGGATGTAACGTGAAATTTCAAAGAGATATGGAACCTAAATAATATCAAATATACCTATTCTGTATAACTATTTTTTAATATTATCCTAATCTTTTTATGATTACAGTAAACTCCCGACTATCCGGCCTAATGTGACGGAAGGTTAGGCCGGATAACGAAAAAACCGGATAGGCCGCAGTTCTATAAATGTTTACTCCTTTCCACCCTCCCTTCGCCATGATATTAGAAACACAAGTTAAACACACTTTAAGATAAATTTCATATTATACAGTACATACGGTTTTATAATAAGCAAAACTATTTCGTAAAAAATGAGTAAATCTTATTCTAGTGTTTATTTTTAAATGATATGCATAAGATAAAAGAGTCAAAATTTACAGATTTTTGTTTTTGAAAAAGCGTTTAGTTTATTTATTTATTTATTTATTTATTTATTAGCCTCTCTCTGTTAGCCCTCTTCCGCGAAGCAATATTCCACCATTTACGCAAGCACATGATATCATCTAGCGTCGCTTCCTCCTGCTGTCTAATGCACTGCAGTGCTGCCTCAATGGTCCAAATTCACTATATATATATATATATATATATATCCTACATCTTCATCATTAAAAATTTGATATTCATAAGTATCTGAATTTAAAAAATCTTTAAAAAAATTACTGAAATGCCCCAAAAGTTGAGATCTCCATTCAAAAAATGCTTCCAAAGGTGTACTAAAATTATAACTTTGTTTCTTTATAAAATTATTGACATTTTCCTTAAAAATCTTTAGTGCTTTACTGTTATTAATTTTACTGTTAATTCTAAATTTCGTACCAAAATTCATCAAAAATTTCACACTTTTATTCTTTATTATATCAAGATTACCTGTAATTATATGACTATGATAATTGTCAATAAAATCTTTATATTCCAAATTATTACAAGAACAAATTAAAGATGTATTCATATCTGAAAAAGTTATTTGTCTACAATTAAAAATCTTATTACTTAGTGGTTTAGGATAATTAAATGCAATTGAAATAATGCAATCTTTAAGAGGAAAAATGGTCGTAAATATCTTTGCGTATTTTATTTAAATGCAAATTATCAAACAATTTCTGTTGATATTTCATATTAAAAGAAATTACATCTTTGTTAACATTACCTCTATTCAATAACTTAAAATTAATTAATTTATATAATAAATCCTTAAACTCTAAATTCTTAAATTTGAAAGCATCAAGAAATTTTTTATTTTCTTAAGTATATTAATCTTCAATTTAAAAACCCCAATTTTAACATTTTTCACACTATAATTTTTAACAAAATTAAGTTCCATATCTTTAATCCATATTTTAGAAATTACATGATTAATATTTTTAGCAAATTTACGAGACCCCCTTTTTCTTCTTTTTATAACAATTTTATCATTAAAATTATAAAATAAACCATGTACATTATGAACCTTCGTTAAATTACCTTTGTTAACCAATGTATTTAATCCGTAGGCATATACTGTTTTAAACTTAAACATATAATCATTTTCTTTATCTAATCTATTACTTTTTACTTTAACATGATATAAAATTTGAATGTTAATATTACTGAAACTATTAATTCTAAAATGTAAAATCTCAAAAGTGGGGCATTTCCTATTATCATTACAAACATCTGAACGATGCAGATTAATTCTTATATGTAATTCGCCTTCTGTCTGCCCTAAATAACTTTGTTGTCAAGTTAAACAATAAATTTCATATATTACGTTATTAAATTTACAAAAGGAATGTAGTTAGTAAATTGTGGTGGACTGTCGGTATGACCAAAAACACATGTCTTACATCTTTTATCTTTACATTTATACTATCTCATTCTTTTTATCTAGATATAATCGTAACTTATTTTATGCATAAATTTTGTAAGCAGTTAGGCTTAATATGCCAATAAAAGAAAAAAAAAACAACAAACAGTAAAAAAACAAGATATACACCAACTTTCAAAGCCGTAATGAAAATGTATAAATATATATGCCAGAGGCGCAAAATGCAGTTCACCATAGTCACATACAGCAATATTTTATATATAATTAATGAAAATTTATTGCATAACTGGCGCCAAAAGCAGCTCATATCAAATGCCACAAAATATACTTCATCAATAATTAAAAATGCAAAAACACCATAACACTGGAAAGAAGGTGTATATCAGCAATAATTAACTATAAAAAAGCCAAAAAATTTCAAAAATACACGTAAAAAATAAAACATAGGCAAAAAAATGTCTGTTCTTCATCAGTGGAAAGCCAGACAGACCTATCTTCATCCCCACTGTTAAAGGGTTCCAGGTTTCTGAACACATATCCATCCTGCACTCAATACAGAAAAAAAAAACTATTTTAATTTTAGAAATAAAATTTAAAAAAGCTAAAATAAACCGAATATAACCAAAAAAATTAATGAAAACAAAGCATAATTAAATTACAAATCAAATTTTTGGAATAAAATGCCCTTTAGAAAATTACTTTAAAATTTATTATTTACAATTTATTATTTATTATTTACAAACAATTTAAATATGAACAAATTAATTTATTTTAAAATGTATGAATGCAGAACAACGTGCACCCTCCCAAACCTACAAGAAAAATACAAAAACATGAAACAGAAGAACCTGTACAATGTCCTTCACTTGTCAATAAAAGCAAACTGTTAATTATATATATATATATATATATATGTTAATATTTATTGTTAATTTATTAAAATTAAAACGTTGTACATGGTTAAATAAAATAAATGATTGATTTTTGCATTTTATTGTTCTTTTCAATTAAGTGAATTATTATGTTTGTCAAAATACTTTTGAGCGCTACTGTAATTCGTTGCAGAGATAGTGGGGTGTGCTTAATTTTTTTTCCACGATTGTGCAATGTATTTTAAAACGGAATATTCTTTTTCAAACTATTTTTATGTCAACAAGTGCCATGAACCTTGGTAAGTTACATTATGTCACATTTTCTAAAAATACACTTTTCACGTAAATTGTATTTTCTTAACTATATAAAGAAAATGAAACATCTGTGAATATTATGCATCGATAACTAAATCCTAGTTCAGAAAAAAATCCCTTAAAAATCCTTTTTTTCACTAAATCCTAATAAAAACTATATAAAAAAATTCTCGAAAGATAATTGGGAAGAATTGAAATATTTAATTTAAATGATTATCTCTCATTTCACATGTATGTTAGCCACGTCAATCACCATCATCATTTTTTTTAGAAAAGCTCCAAAGTTTAATTATGCTTTAATGAATATGCGAAACGCTTTCTATTAAAAGAAAATTTATAATTCCTTTCCAAACCTGAACAAAAGACTTGCTCTCGCTTCGTAAAATAGCATTCTTTTTTACTTGTTAAAAAAAGTCTTTAATGTGACGTGTCTACACATGATTAACTTTATGTTTTCGAATGATTAAAAATCGTGCAATGACAAGTATGTGACAAATGATACGACATTCATTCTTTTTTGTATTTGAAAATAAAAAATAACAATGGCATAGAAATATAACATATTAATAATAAAATAATTTCCTGGAATTAAACGATATACATTTATATTGGAACTCATTACTTAGTTAATAATTTTATTTTACTTAAGAAAATATGTTCTTCCATTATACGTAAAGTTATTATATCTTTTAAATTGCGTATAAAAAAAGATATTGTAAATCACAATTCCATTTCGCACTCAGAAAATTAACTTCTGTGAAGAAATTCCAAACACGTTCTGTAGGCATCACTTTGTAACAAACAGTGTTATTGCGTGGTAGTGAAGAAAGGAAACTCTGATTTAATAACTGTGACTGTCATAAGAATAAAATATATCGAATTGATTTATATAAAGAATTTCAATAAAGTTTATAGAATCTACATTTTTTTTTCAATTCATCATGAAAAATTATTCCAAATTTACGTAAGTATAATACAGGCAAAATTGTAAAATCTACTGAAGTACAAATGCAGCTTTACATATCGTTTTGTTTTATAATAAATACTAAAACATAGTTACACTATTTCAAACAAAATTATAATATTGAGCTTTATTGTTGTTGTTGAGGGAAATTCAATAAGTGATTTACGATTTTTAAAAAAGCCGATAACGTTTGTTTCAACATTTTGGTAAAATATTGAAAAATAAATTGAACTAAATATATGTACAAACAAATGTATTACTAAAAATAAATTATTCAGTTCCAAAACTAAATAATTCATTCCCTATAACCAAGCTTTTAAACTAAGCATAAATATTTTGTTTTAAGGAATTATAAAAATATATTAAACTAGGGGGCTCTGCCCCCTGCAAGCTACGCTCGCCAACCCCCGTTCAGACACCACAGAACCTAAAAACATGCTAATCTGATCGGTTAAAAAAATATTATAGAAGATTGAATTATACTGAAAAAAGCTGTGAAGATCTCCCTGTAAACGGGTTTCCATTCAATTTCCTTTGATTTGAAAAATTTAAGGCCGAACCAGTTGCTGCTAAGACATCCAATGGTTGTTTTCGTGTTTGATTAAAGAGGATCAGTTAAACGTTTGAAAATAAGCTAAAAATAAAAGGAATTAAGTGTACAGAGTCTTTGTCTCCCGGTATTTAAAAACAATTTCTACAACAATAGCCTAAGTCATGTGACTATCATCAAGAGTTCCGGGCGAACCACTTCGCTTTTTATATTCCTGGTGCCATTTTGGTACTTTAATGTTAGCCAGGCACAGGTGATAAGTCGCCAAATATTATTCTATCTCCATCATTTCATCTATATTATAATAGTCCAAGTCATGTAACTGCCATAAATAAATACGCTCTGATCCCTTCGCTTTTCATATGAAAGTTTGGCCCAGATATCATATACGGCTACATATTGGCGCGATTTTTTCCCGACGCTAATTTGGGAAAAGCTCAACAGCATAAACAACAACATCCGGCTTGTCAAATCAAGCAAAATAACGATACTATGGCGCCAGTTAAGTACCTTTTGCGTATATGACATTGGCGTCAGAAAAAAATAGCGCCAACATGGGACCGTATGTGGCATCTGTGCCGAAAGTTTTCCATTTCGATTAAGAAAAAATTATTTTTTTTTCGAATAATACTACATAAAGCATTGTCGCAAAGAATTCTTGGTACTGTTACGCTAGCCGGGTGTAAATTTCGACAATTACTATTTTTCAACTCGCAAGTTAGCATTTTTTTTTTTTTTCGAATGGTAAATTAAAACATTGCTTTGAAGTTGAAATTAAATGTCATCGTTTGTTACATAATTTAATATTTGGCCAGATGCCATATACGCACCCGGTTTGACGTGATTTTTTTTTACGAAAATTTGGCGAAATCCTCGTTTTCGAATACCAGTTACATATGTATTTTTGGTACTACTTAGTTATCCCATCGAACAAAAATCTATCACCAAACTATAAGATTAAATGGCAATAATGGTTGATAAATGTCACATTCACTTGACTTTAAGCAAGTTACACGTCTTTACGTCATCAAGTGATTAATATTTCGACGTTTTATTTGTATACTTATTAATGTTATACTATTTTCTTTGTTCTTTCGTTATTTAAAATAAAAATTACGTCAATTTGTTTAATTTGGCGAGTGGTTTGGCGATTTATATAATTTGGAGAAATGGGTCGATGGAATAACTAAGTAGTACCGTATTTTTTTAATTTTTTTCTATTATTTTTTATTTTTAAAAGAAAATAACCAAAAAAATTAATTATAGAACAAAACAATTAATGTAATTAAAAAAAAAGAAAATAAAGTAAATAAACACTTATTATTAAATAAACAACAATAGTCGGGCTACCATGTCTACCAAAATAATGCCATTTTGGCACCAATTCGGTAGCCCGGTGCGTATATGACATCTGTGCCTAATATTTTTCTTTTCATTTCGTTTAAAAAAAAATAAAGAAGTGAAAGATATTTATTTTAAATGTTTCTGTTTGTATTAAATAAAATGATAATGAAATACAAATTGAATTATGAATAAAAGTAACATGATACATTTCTTAGCATACATTTAAGGGAGGCCAAACTTCTCGCCAAATTAGTTTAAAATAGTAACCTTTTCTAAAATATGAAAAAAAAAATATCTGTTTGATTAAAATTTGAGTTGCCATCATTAGAAAAATGTATACAAAATTAGAAAAAAATTAATATTTCAAAAACTAATTCGAATTTAAAAATTCTAATACCAGTTTTGAAATCTGCGGATCAATATTGATTTTTGGAGTTAATTTCATCGCAAAGTATTCCATATTTTAGGAGAAATCGCCGTGAAACATAATCAGTTGTTTAATCAGTCAATTCAAAGAATCGATACACATTTCAGCCGTTTCATGTATTTGTTTCATAAATTCGTTTCATTAGTATTTTATATATATAGGGTAGATATACTGTTAAGAAACCTACTGTAAATACATATTCCGTGTCATGCTAAAAAAGGAAAGAATCAACACACTTTTATTTTTTAATGCCGAAAATCATAAAACTCTTTCATACGAGTAAAATATCCATTTGCTTCGTAAAATCCTACCAATGAATTAATTAAAAAAAAAAAAAAAAAAAAAAAAAAAAAAAAAAAAACAAGTACTACCTGATTCAAGTAAATCTTAGAATTATAAATATATATATTAAAAAACAAACGCGGAGTTTATATAAATATTTCGAATGTTAAAAAAAGTTACTTTTCATCATTTATTTTGTTAATAACACCCATTTTGTTTTTAAATTTTTATTAAATTAGTCCATATAATGTGGATACAACTTTTGATTTCCGATTAATATTTATGATTTAATTTGATATTTACGGATTAAGGAAATAATATTTACATTATATATTTTTAATGGTTATTTGTCACATTTTATTCCATGTGATATTTTTGCTTTCTTTCATTGGTGCAATTGTTTTAAGAATGAAGTATGTGTTATTTATTTAAAGTATTAAAAAAATAGGAAGCATGCTCATGCTCAATAAGAAATAATTTTTTAATTATTTTTAAAACAATTTACTCTTGATGTTTTCTATTCGTTATTCACGATTCACGGCAACTTTTTAAAAAGTAAATTTGAAGAAGAAACGAAATAAAAATAGACTCATTTCTCATACACACTGCAAAAAGATACGAATGTTTCTTTATTTAAGAAAATATAATATAGCTACGAACGAAAATAAACAATAACGCCTTTCGAAATTATCGCACTGTGAAAAAACAAAATTTAATTCTACAGACGTAAAATTACATAAATCTGTCTGTTTACTAAAATTTTATATTTACATGGTACAAAAAAAGTTGTAAATCTACAAAACTAGATTTTGAGAAGCTATATAAATCTGTATGCTTTACAAAAGAATCTACTAAAATTACAGTAATCTTACTAAAATGTTATCTGTCACCCGCGCTTCAGTTGAATAAAAAGTTCTAGGCATCCCAGTTTCCTAAAAAATTCTTAATATTCTTACATAATTTTTGATTTACGGAGCAAAAGTTTATCTGTTATATGAATTTTTGTTGTGCCTTTACACAAACGTGTCTAGGAATCCAAGTTTCTCCCCAAAAAAATTAGTAACTGAAATTTTTCGAGTAGATTTCATAGTTTATTAACCAGTTTCCTAAAACAGGAATATCATTTTTTTTCGAATAGTATTTAATCTCAATTAAACATTTTCATCTCTTTAATCGAATTTAAATATGCAAGAGGAATAACATTGTATTAATTTTAATGTTAATATTGATGCTGTTAATTTATGATGTTTTCCTATAAATCATGTTTGTTGAACAAGAAAGTGTTTACGTGAGAATTGATAGCGCACTAAAAATCTAAATTCCGGGTTGAATAAACTATTTACTACACCATAAACATACTCGGAAACGGTTACGAAAACTACTGAGTTAGAATTATGGAGGGGACAGTTCAATCATCATGACTGGTACAAAACGCAAATTATATTTTTGAAGGTACAGAGGACGCTGTTAATCTCACGTGGCCAATACTTTTACAAAATATCATTGAATTGCAAGTTAGTTTATGAAAATATTTTATTCGTATATTTATTATTATATAGATTATATGCTATAAATTTAAGATGATGTATAAAAGCTTTGTTCATGTATACAAAACAGCTACTGTGAGAACAAATATAAAAAAAAGAAAAGAAATACCGAGGGAAAAATAATTTGAGTAATAACGAACATGCTTTCGTAAACATCAGTTGTTACATAGATAAAAATGACAGTCAAACGAAAAATAATATATAACTATAGTTTTGTAGTTTTTTTATACAATTTCTGCAATGATACCAACTAAAGTTCTCCATTCTGTAGCAAGTAAATGGAGAATATTTGGAGAAAAAAATGTAGATTATTATATATTTTTGTTATAAATTATATATTTACTATATATACAGTGGCGGTCAAAAGTTTCCGGCCAGTTAGTTTCTTTGATTTGTTTGACAGAACGTTTCAGCGAAGAAGAAGCACAATTTCTCCAAAACTTAGGAATAAGCAAATTACCTCTGACCACGTGATCATTTTGATTGGATACTTAAGATATTTGATGCAAAGGGGAGGAATTAGAAATTTGCGCGTGCAAAAGTTTCCGGCCAATCGTCATCCATTACTTTTTGATAACGCTAAAGTGGTTTTTTTGGCCATGTTTGTTAATTAATCAACGTGAATAACGGGTTTTAAATTCAAAATGAAAAGTTTAACAATTTATTGAACCTAAACGAGTGATTTGCTTGTCGCTAAAGGGACAATCCTCTCGTGAGATTGCAGCAAATTTGCAAAGTTGTCAATCGGAACATTTGCTGTAAACGATATTTTAAAAAATATATAAAGATGGTCATGGCCTTCGGAACTTGCCACGGTCCGGGGCAACCCGGAAAACGACTATTCTTGTGGACAGAATTATCAGAAGAAAAGAAGTTGATGTCCCGCGTAAATATGCCGCTGCAATTCCACGCGGTTTATGGTGTTAAAATATTGCTGAAACAAGTCTGTCTACAGTGTCAAGACGCTTATGTGACGTAGAACTTTATAGAACAGTCGGTGTTAAAAAAACTTTTATAAGTAAAAAAATTCAAAGGGCCCGACTGGCGTTTGCCAAGGAATACAAAGCCTGGTCAAGTGAAAACTGGAAAAAAGAACTATTTTCCGATGAATCGACGTTCAATCTTTTTGGGAGAGATAAAAGACATTACAACCGACGACCTAAAAACAAAAGATAAGAAGCGAGATACATTATTCCTACAATGAAGCATGGCGGAGGACACGTTATGCTGTGGGGAGCATTTTCTGGAAAATGCGCCTGTCCGTTATTCGAAATCCGTGGCAAAATGAATAATGCAATGCATAAGGATATCTTGCAAGATCGTTTGCTGCCTTATTGGAGGAAAAATTGTGGTCGCAACTATTTGTTTCATCATGATAAGGACCAAAAGCATACAAGCTAGCTCATCAAGCAGTGGCTTTCGCACAAGAAAATTCCGCTTTTGAAATGGACAGCCCTATTATCCGATCTGAATATAATAGAAAATCTTTTAAACTAACTTGAAAACGTGTGTGGAATTATAAATATTCCAATTCAGCAGCATTTTCACAATAATTGCAAAAACAGTGGACAAAACTTAACATTGATGATCTGCAACAGTTCATTGAATTGATGCTATGCTGCTGCGCCGCAGTACTTATTTCTAAATGTATTAATACAAAATACTAATTGTAAATGTTGTTGATCACTGTTATTTTCTGTTATAACACCATTTTTTTTCCAAACTTGCCAAGGTGGCCGGAAACTTTTGAGAACATGCGTTTTCTTTTGCAATTAATTTTGTCAATTAAATTTATTAATATTTAATTTTTATTCCATAAATAAGTTCTTAACTGATATGTCAATAAAGTGTATAAGTATCACTTTGAGATTCCACTTCATATGGGTTTATTTACAAATTAATCAAAAATTTTAAGCTGTCCGAAAACGTTTGACCGCCACTGTATTTTATCATTTTATCATAACCACCGAAATAAAATTGTAATTAAAATACTGCTAGTTTGAAAAATATAAATGAAATATTTCTGATAAAACAATGGAGCTATTATAAACTATATTTAATTTTAAGTATCCATATTAACGTTAAAAAAAATCAAGGCCACATAAATCTTTTTTTTTTTTTTGTCAAGTTTACGGCATCGCTTTTTGCTGTATTTGTGCATTATCTTGCGATAGTGACGTCGTATGCATACTTTTCTATAGATGTTGTTTAAGACAGTATGATAAATGTGGAATCATTCAGAAGATGCCAATGACGTCATTTTATATAAAATAAAAGCGTGTATTCTAAGACTTAAAACTGAAATAATTTTTGTAGAAACGCATCATTTGCACTCTAGAAGCTTTGAAATTCTGCACAGGTGGAAATGAGACACATCTGAAAACACACTCATATAACGCAAAGCTTTGCAAACATTTCCAATGTCTTCATAGAAGTGTAGTGGCCTGTATGTTAAAATAATAATTGTTTGAGAGTTAGACTTACCAATTTATAACATACATTTTTTTTTTTTGTAACTATTTTTGTAGGTTAATTACAGATTAATGAAACAGATCTTTCCTAACACTTTTCTTTCGTCGAAATTATCGGTTCTCCTCTCGTAACACTAATAATATTTTTTTTTTTTTTTCTCATCGGAGTCGACACAGCAAAATTCCTTCTTGTTATTTATATTATTATTACATCTAAAATTAAAATTTAAACATAACTTGTCTTTATCTGGGCATTTAAGAATAAAAGTTGCACGCAATTTAAATAACTACAAAAACAGAGAATTAAGATTAAAAAAAACATTTTTTTATGTGTTATTAAACTAACTAGAATACAGAATTAATGTTTCATGTGTTGCTGAACTAAATAAAGTGAAAAGCAACGGAAAAAATCAAAGATTGCATTGGACCAGTCATATCCATATGGATGTATTGCTATTTTCAGCATAAATATTATTTTTTTTTTCTTTCAAGAAATTTCACAATAAATATTTATTAAAATAAAATATAAAATCTTAAAGTTACTTCGTCATATGTAATTACTCTGATAGATGAATATGAATAATGAAAGTAAATTGCCTATTTGTATGGGTCTCTGTTTTTTTTTTTTCAATTATTATTTAATGAATGTTCTTACCTATTACAAAAAGATAAAAAGAAAATGTTTAAAATCCCCTTGATTATTTCTTATTTGCCATTTTATTGTATGTAAATTTGTAAATTTCAAGGAAAAGACACGGAGAAGAAATTGTAACTTTCAATGTTCAATCTCGCAAGTTATCCTAATTTTAATTATTTTAGAGTAAACCACAAAATTAAAGAAATTTTTATGTTTGAAGATAAAGATCATTAGCGAAAGCATTTCACTTCTATTTAATTAAAAGAAAATTAAATTTCCCCGAGCTAAAATTAAAATAACATTTAATATTGTGTAACAAAGTAATTTGTTTTAGAGGGTGCATTAAAGTAATGAAATTTCAGAAGCTATTTCACTTCACATTTATTTGTTATTTTTGTACTCAAACATTTTGTAAATTAAATATTTAAAAGTGTGGCGAATATAAATATCATTTTTTTGTACTTTATAAAGTTGAACACTTCGAAGTAATGTATATAACTAATTTTTAAAAAGAGAAAATTGTTAAATGTAAATTTTAATAACAATGAAATTTCCTATCCACATATCCTTTAAAATATAGTTTATTACTTAAAAATTATGGATGAATCCTTTTTTAAGTTTATAATGAAACGCTTAATTTAGGTTGTATTTTAAGTTTATAAGGATATGATTTAATTATGTATGTTTGTTAATTTAAACTAAATATATATATATATATATGCTTAAAATGGTAAAAGTGTTTTTATCTTTAATAAAAACATTCTTTGTCTTAATTTCTAACGCCGAATAACTATATTGATGATTTTTAAAAGGAAAATAAAGTTTTAACTTTTGCCAAATCGCAAGACATAAAACGCTAATAAAAAAGTAAAAATGTTTAATCTATGCGAATAATTAAAAAAAAATCGCTCTGTGTGTGTTTCCGCGATTTCTAGCGAAGCCTACCGTGCATGCATGGCTGAAAATATGAGTAAGGATAGTCCGAAGCTGGTTCGAAGACACCTGAGGCTTATAATTTTACTATTTTGTTAATTAGTCGAGTTATTATTAAAAAAATCTGTTAAAAACGCTGGTTTAATTAGCGAAAATAGGAAAGAAAATCATCGCATTTTATCAAAACCGCAAACAAACTCATCTCACATCTGTTTCAATCTGGAGAGGAAAAAAGCTTTGCCTGAAAAATGCAGATTTGCAAGAGAGATCAGACAGTGCAGGTTTTTCCAACTCATCCATATTTTAAAAACTATCGGATGTAGGGATTTGAAAATTTGGACATGCGCGCAAAATTATAATCTATTTCAGAAATTCAAAAAAAGAAAATATCGGTTCAGAACTTGCTGAAATATCAATTAACAAACTCATTAATAAAAATAATCTCATTTCATTTTATCAGGAAATCACAGACGATGCGCCCTGGGTTCCATCAGATTTGAAACAAGAAAGAAAAATCGTGCGTAAAGCATAGATTTCTAAACACTCTACAACACTTCTAGACTACGTTAACAAAACATCGGCGTTTTTTAATTAAAGAAAATCCCTAAGTAAACATATCAGAAAACGCATAACACATTTGATAACCAGATTTCGAGAATTACAGCATATAGCCGGAAATGTGCTTCAGTTCTTCTGAAAAATTTACTTTGAAATTTAAACTATAGAAAAATCCATAAAAACGTTGAAACCGTGCTGGTAAAATGCGGGTTCTTTTTACATTTAAAATATAAAAATATATCCTACAGCCCCATAAAGAATGAAAAATTAGTAAAACCTTTAAGTACTGTTATAAGTACACACTGGGACAAAGAAAAAATTCCACTTAGACGTCTTTAGTTTCACTTTGAATTTTCACCTCTTCTATTTTTGAATCTACTTTGTTTATTCGAATTATCACCACAATCTTTTTCATAAGCATTTAGAAACTTACCAAGTGTTTCTTTGAGGAGAAAAAGCTTTTTGAAAATTTAAATTTCAAGAATAATTTCAAATGTGGCGATATAAAACATTTTTCAGTTAGAGAAAAGTTAAAATAAAATTCGTGAATATGAAGAAGCACAATCCAGGAACTCCTTATTTTCAGTCTAAACCAGACTATTCCGATATAACGAAATTTAAAAAAAAAATAAATTTCATTATAAATTTTGAACATATTTAAAAATTAGTAAAAAGTTTGGACATCATGATTTCCGTAAAAATATCTGTTAATTGAAACGAGATTAAAAGCTGAAGTATTTGTACAGACACATAATATGAATATGAAAGGACAAGAATTAAAAAATAATTTTAATAATAATTAAAGAGGTTTTTATAATTACTAGGTTACCGATTAGCATCAAGTAATTTTATTAGTTGAATTTTAGTTTTTGGTAAAACAAAATAGTCGAAAACTGCGTCAAAAGACAGTATAAATCTATCATACATTCACCAAAATTGATTAATTATTTTAAAATAGAGCGAGTAAATTAAAATATTATAAATATTTTTTTATATATGCATTTTAACCATTTATACTTCATTGAATGTCCATTATTACAATTATTAACAATTACAAATATATTAATTCTGTTCATATTCATCTTTATTAATATTTATATGATGTATATGATTTTAAAACACATATGAAGAGAGATGGAAAAGGGGAGGGTAGTACACAGTGAGAGGAAAATTATTATTACCTAACGAATGACAACGATTTTTATTCTTTTGAAAAAAAAAAAAAAAATGCTACATCTTTAAGCTACGCAAATACTCTACACATTAATGTATAAATGGTTTTAAAAAAGTTATATATAAAAGCACAGAAACAGAATAACGGAGTATCGAAAATTGTCTCACTGTGTACCACAAATGGTACACAGTGAGACAATGTATGTATTTTTTATAAATCATACATTTTACACTCTATCAATAATTTTCTGCAGTTTATGACTTATAATTAATATTTCTAGATTAAAAAAAAATTAAAATATGAGTCTCGGGTGAACAATAGCAGACATTGGGCTAACTTCATGCAAATTTTCGGCCTGTTACGTTTAGTAGATTTCACTAGCCATCGCACGCCTCCCCCCCCCCACACACACACACAGGCAGAGATAGGGATTTAAAAAAAACTTCTTTTATTAATAAATAACTTTTTTTATATATCAGAACAGTATAGTAGATACACAATAGGGCACGTCTCACTGTGTGCCACAACTGTGTGTCTCACTGTGTACTTTCGTTACGTTGTAACAAAATGGATGCCATATCTGTTTCATCATCGATTTCACAGCTTTGAATTGTCGACATGGTCTATCATTAGATATAATTAGGTTTGGTTAAGTAAATATATGCTATAATGAAAGAAATAAACTCTAAAATGGACGTTTATGCAACTTTAACCCCTGTAAAATAAATAATTACTTACTATTTTGTTGGACGAGTAACCGACCCGGTAAAAAAAAGAAACAGTGGGCGATCAGCTGGAAAAAAGATGGCAGCCAGCAGTGCTATCAGCGGTAAAGTGCAAGGGTGCCATTACATAAACCTGTCGAAAAAGATCCAAGCCGAATGCAGCTGGCCCATCAGTGATGGCCAACAGCAGGCCAGCATTGGTATGCCATCACATTACTTCAATCCGGCACTTTTCCTGCAGTGTTAGCACCTATCCCACTGCTATTCCTTTGCTGACCCAGCACTTTCCCTTACAAAAATTTCTTATAGAATTCTATAAAAAAACTAAGTATTATACAGGCTGATTCATAAATATCGAAACAATAGTCTATCTCCTCAAATATTGCCCCTAGGAACATACTTCCAATTGCAAAGTTTCATAAAAAAAGGTGCCTAATTTAATGACATAAGTTGTAACTACATGGGGGGGGGGGTCTATTTGAGAAAATATACAAACTAATTTTTTATACGGCCCCCGTTGGGTAAAATTTCCAATTAGCAAATTTTCTGTTATCCCTTCCTGAATAAAAAAAAAAAAAAATCATCTCTGTATCAGAAAAACTCGCAGAGTTATTAAAATACAAAATTCGCGACTTACACCATTTTCCCATGCCTCTCAGCGACCAGTTATTGACTCATTTTGAATGCAAGATAGGGATCATCCACAAATTGTACGTTATTAAAAGTCGATTTAAGACAATGCCTCTCCTTTGGACATAAAATCGCAGCGTATAGATTTTAAGTTAAACCTTCTTTCAAATTATGCTGGTGGCCTTCATTAGAGGTCTGCACGTGTCGAAATATCCAGATCCGGTCTCGAGCGGACCCATAGAAAAAACAGTTCGTCCCGGCCTGGAAAAATGTTTAAATCTTAGCACGAGTCTGGTCCGGCCTGATTGAATTTCCAAAAGACATAGTTTTTTACGTCGATATGGTTAAAAATTGTTTCGTATGAAAGAGATCTGACCAAAAATAGCTTTATAGCTTTATAATAGCTTATAGATTTTCTTTTTATATGTTTATAATCTTCATTTTTAAAGAAGCGAAGACAGTGATATTTATTTTTTTTAATGACTCTCTATTTGTATGTAAATGTTTCACTTACCATTTTATATCGTTAATTCATAATCCATGTATTGGAGACTTTAAAAAATGATATACAGTAAAACCTGCTAAGATGGAATCACACAGACAAGAAAAAAATGCCTTTTAGACAATTTCCCATCTTAGGAGCTGCAAATGTATTCTATTCTTTTCTCAAGTATTATTGTATTCATTTTGCATGGATCATTTTTTTTCGTTTTAGGCAGGATTCCGTAATAGGCAGGTTCTTTTTCATTGTTTTACAGTGTTCTTTTTCTTTTTAAAACGACTTCCTTTAAAAACGATTTTGAAATTTTAATTTTAATGGTAATATATTTTAATTGTAATGGCGATTTAAAAATATACGAATTTTTTGTAAATTTTTTTGGATTGAGCCAAATTTTACTGATTTTTGCACGGATGAAGTGAGTCGGATAGAATGATTTTAATACGGGTTGAGTCGAGACCGGGAGTGAAAATTTCGCCCCGTGCAGACCTAGGAAGAAAGAAAGCCAGTCCCGGTTTGGTATGAAAAATATATTAGTCCCGGTCGAGACTAGTCCGCCCACCAGAATAACCGCCCCCTTTTTTAACCGCTCGCCTGTACGATATAAAACCAGAAGTTGTGAAGGGTTAAAATTATGAAAACACTCTTAATCGGTATGTTAGAAAAAACCTTGTTTTAAATAATACAGAAAGAAGGTGGAAAGGGCAAAAGTTAAACTGAATCGGAAGTTTAAGCTACTGGTACAGGAAAGAGTTACATACTGAGCTGCAATTTTTAAAAAAGCATTTAAACATTTTATTAGGAGCCAATCTTTGTTTAAAACTTTTAAGGCGTTTGGAATTATTAATTTCAATTGTTAAAAATAATAAATTTAAATTTATTAATTTAAATGCGTAATTAAAATTAAAATAAATTTAATTTAAATTATTAATTTACATTTTTAAGTCAAGAATTGTTAAAAAAAGGGGGGGGGGGGTGCAAACTCGGAACATGTCCATTTTGATTATTTTACATTAATTTTGTTTCGATGAATTTGAAAGTATATTTAATTTTGAAAATATGATTTTTTTAAAAATAAGTTACATCATTTTTTTAAATTTGTGTTTTTAATATTTTTAATATTAATATTTAAAAAAAATCCAGAAACAAAATTTAAATTATATTTTACTCTTTAATTAAATGAAAAAAAGTTTGAAATTCGACTATACTATTTCGCGTTATAACGATTTTAAATTACCCCAATTAAAAAAAAAATAATAATAATTTTAAAAATTTAAAACTCTCTGAGAAATTTTAGGATGTGATTATATTCGCACATAAAATGGTTAATTATCACACAAAACAGAAAAATCAAATTCTAACTCAATAAATATATATTTTACATGTATCCTGGAACTTTTAAAGTAACATTGTTTATTGAATAACACGCATTTCAATTTGTGTCTAATCCCTTAAAACCTGGCTAATTATTTAAACAGACATAACTCCATGAGTTTTGCAGACATGAAGATGAAACTTTTTGTGTTTAATTCTGGAATGGATAAGGAAATAATTCCTAATTGGAAATTTTACTCTACGGGGGCCGTGTAAAAATTTTATTTTCGTATTTTCTCAAATAGACCTCCCATGGAGCTGTAACTTATCTCATCAAATTTTCCATTTTTTTTTAAATGAAACTTTGGAATTATGTGCCTAGGTGCATTAATTAAAGATATAGCCTATTGTTTCGATATTTATGAATCACCCTGTATAATTATGGCTCTTTTTTCTATAAGCTAGTTTCACCAAGAGCTATAGAGACATCTGTAGAAGTGTCTATAATAGAAATATCTATAGAAATATTTGAACTCCATGTGGTCACACTCCCAAGTACTGACCGCGCTCTATGCTACTTGGTTTTCGTGATCGGACATGAACAAGTGCTTTCAGCGTACGCTACGATTGCTCGTAGTTTTCAAGCTCTCATTACACTATTTCAAGTTTGTTTCTTTTGTGATTTACGTTCCCAATCATTAAACAGGTATAGAAATTATTCTATTGTATAGAAATCCTACGTATTTTATACGCTTTTTTTTATTATTGATTCTGAACTGCTTACATTATGAAAACCGAAATCCTTTGTAACCTAGTAAAACAAGATTTAAGGTGAAAAAAAAGTTTGTTCAAAAAAAGAATTTATTTATTTATTCATTTACTTATTTATTTTGTTGGTGGCAGTGGTGCTATATTTTTTACAGTTTAAAAAAAAAAAGCTTCACAGATTAAATTGTGTTAAGATATTCATTTCAGATTTGTGTTCAAATACTCAATGTCTTCGATATTCGCAGCACCACCTAGCGTAAGTGTTCCCAGCAATAATACTGCAAAAGATCGTGCACTTCCATGTAGTGGTGGGCCAGCGCTTGAGATAAAATGGATGCCCACCAGAATTTTATCTGATGATTTCCAACAGCAAAGTTTACTGAAGCTGTCCAGCAGTGGGCATGCAGTTGTAGACCATCAGCCAGCACTTCTCCATCATTGCCAGCACCTATCTTGCTGCTGGCCAGCAATTTCCTCTTTGCTGGGGAAGTACTCAAACTACATCCACGTGTTGCATAAGATGAGGTAGTTCAGTGTGTGTTCCAGCTAAGAGAAAAAGTTATAACTGTATGTCAAAATGGATGCTTTCTCACAGTGTACCATGTCTCACTGTGTACTCCCCTACCCTATATAAATATGTTATTTACTTTCATATATTTAAAAAAAATACTAGATGCAGAATTAATATTTATAGGGGCTTTAGACTGTCAGAAATTTGTTGAGCAGAAAATTGGCCTGCCAGCTTGCATGCAGGATTACTAAATAAATTTTTCATCTAGAATAAACATTTTTGTGCCTAATTATACTTCAGTTTATAATAATAAGCTTGAGCCTAAATAAATTTGTATAAAAAAAATTTAATACAATGTTATAATTAAGTAATGGAAAATTTTGAAATTTTCAACAATATAACTATTAAAAAATGTTTTTTAACAATAAACTTTTATGTTCAGTTTATGCACTGTAAAAAAATCTGTAAAATTACTAAAGTGTTTCTAGGAAACTGGGATTCCTAGAACTTTTTATGTAACGACAATAACGAAAATTCATGTAACAGACACACTTTTGCGCCGAAAATCAAAAAATCTGCAAGGTTACTAAGAATTTTTTAGGAAACTGGGATGCCTGTTTTTTAACAATAAACTTTTCTGTTCAGCTTATGCACTGTAAACAAATCTGTAAAATTACTAAAGTGTTTCTAGAAAACTGGGATTCCTAGAACTTTTTATGTAACGACAATAACGAAAATTCATGTAACAGACACACTTTTGCGCCGAAAATCAAAAAATCTGCAAGGTTACTAAGAATTTTTTAGGAAACTGGGATGCCTGTTTTTTAACAATAAACTTTTCTGTTCAGCTTATGCACTGTAAAAAAAAATCTGTAAAATTACGAAAGTGTTTCTAGGAAACTGGGATTCCTAGAACTTTTTATGCAACGACAATAACGAAAATTCATGTAACAGACACACTTTTGCGCCGAAAATCAAAAAATCTGCAAGGTTACTAAGAATTTTTTAGGAAACTGGGATGCCTACAACTTTTCATGTTACTACATCCAGGGTTACATGTAAAATTTTAGTAATATTCCTGAAATTTTAGCAGAGTGATTTGTAAATTTACAGATTTCAGTAGCTTTACAAAACTAGTTATGTAGATCTGCAGCTTTTTTTGTACAGTTACAAATGAAAGTTTCGTAAGCATGTAACTTTACATCTGTAGAGCTACAGATTTTTTTTTTACAGTGTGTAGACTAACATGAAAAATACATTTTGATAAATTAGGGGGAAATATTGAAATGTTTTTGAGATATCCTGCGTAATATGCTTAAAAATGTCGTTTTGAGGAAAATGATTTTAAATTTTCAGAAAAGCAGTTTTCGCTGTGACTGGGTATAATTATAAAAGTCACAATTTTTGTTCTAACGGGACTTTCAAGGAAACGATGATATAAATCTGTTCAGAAAAGATAGAAGTTTAACACAACCAAAGATTAACATTTTGAAGATATAAAAGTCCTGAAACACCTGAAATGTATACACTGCAAAAAGTAAACATTTATAGCATTAGGCATTAAACAAATCTACACAAATAAAGTTTTTTGTTATTAGAATTCTTTGAAAGATATTCAAAACATAAAATCTCAAAATACCTATTTCTACTTTTTTTTTTTTTGGGTCCAAGATTGAAACGTGATAATATCGTCAATTGTATTGTTTTTTCTTTCTGATATATCCATCTTTAAAAAAATGAAACACTTACATTGTTAATACATGCGTAGAATACACAGAAGACCGGAAGCACAGCTACAGAGTAGCTAAAAACAGAAAACACATATAAATTAGATATATATGGGGAATTCTCACAATCCTTTGCCTTTGTGGGATAAAAATCTGGTGGAACTTGCAAAAATAACATTTTAAACTTGCTAAAATAACATTTTAATCTGATAGACGAATACGTTAATGATTCAAAATAAAGAAAAAATGGTCAGCAGCGAAAAATTATTTATTTAACTGTCGTTTAACTGTGGTTAAGTAACTGTGGTTACTTGCGAATTTAATTTTCCTTACCATTTTAACGCTATAACTTTTTATTTTCGTCTAAATTTTTACTTATAATGAATTTGCATATTACCCACAGGACATTCAAATATGAAATAATAACAATGTAGTATTTTTAGTACAAAATGTTGGTATAAAACATTGTCTTAAAGGCGTGTTCAAGAAGGGACCAAAGAAAAAAAAAGGATGGTATAGGAAAAAAGGGACGGTAATGGAAAAAAAGGGATGTTAAAGATGGAACTGTAAGGAAAATTACCACTATTTTTAGGCAAATCGTTGAAGACTAAGTGATAGCTACAATGTTCATTGATTTTTAGAAGCAGTTATTTACATTGTATTATATTAAAAAAAATAATTTACCTCAAAAAGTGCAGAAATAAATCTTGGGGACGGTAAGACTACCAGAAAAGCCACGATATTTGGAATTGATATTTAAATGCCGATTTAAATTCTGCAGTAAATTTCCTGTCAAAAAATTTTAGACATTTTTCTCTAGCATACTTCTGCATGAGAAAAAAAAACTTGAAAAAAATTCTATGGCTGCATCTGAAGTGATTTTCTGTATAAATTTCACAAGAGGGATGGTAAGGAATCTAAAACACAGGGACAGAGTTTAAAAAATAATATCAACCATAAAAATGTGTGCAGGTTAATTTTTTGCTACATATTTATATAAAACAATTGTCCCAGTTTCATAAATTATCAATGATCCAAAATATATCTCATCTGTCTTTAAGCTTTCTAAAATCATTTAAAAATTTATTTTTTTCTGTATTAAGGAAAAATAATTAAAAAGTTAACTGTTTATTTATAAATAAATATAAAAAATAGAAGATTTGAATCGGTTATAAAATATTCAATGTTTGCATTTTACCAAACCTGCAATTTTATAAACAATTTCATTTATCAAAAGAAAATCAGGAAAATATGTTTATTTTGAAATAATCTACACTTTTCTAAACACATTAAAAAATAAATAATGCACAGAATGAAAATTCAACGAAAAAATATGGTTTTTAAATTTGTTTATGCTTTTCTATTTCGGCTTTACGTTTCATATAATGGAATTTTCTTCACTCAAAGTCGCTATTGTTAAAGACTTATGAAAATATTCGCTTAAATGTCCTCTTGCAGGTAAGCTTTTGTTCATTGACAAAGAAGAGCACATAAGTTTTTTCATCAATCAAAAGATAAGAAGACTGATAGTAAGTTGCAAAGCAGTGAGCAGAACCCCAGATTTTGGAAATGTGTTTTGAGCAAGTATTGAGAGTTTATAATAAAAATATACATAAAATGTGTCATGTTTCTGTTCACAAATCACTATTGTAAAAAAATACTATAAATAAAACGTGAAAAAGGTATTTAATACGCATTGTTCTACATTTATTTAAATATGGTTTGACACTTCGATAAAATTATTTACAATGGGAAAATTTAATGTATAAAAGTTCAAATATTTTATTTATATTATATTTTAATATATATATTATTTTTCTATGTAGGCTTATAATTGTTTTTACTATAAAACATATATCCGCATAGAAGTGATTGTGCTATTCAATTATTCTAGGAATTCTATCTCAACTGCTTTACGATAATTAAGTAGTTCTTAAACAGTTATTAATTATTCTGTTTAGGTGTATATGTCTCGGGAAATATTTCTCAAAACTATGTGTTTAGCTATATCGAGGTACTGAAAAGATAAAAAAATATATAATTTTTATACTTTTAATAAAAATTAATTTTTTTTTCACAAAATAATCGTATTTATTGCAAATTTTATTCTTTATGTTATCTTTTTTAATTCCTTAATTTAGTATAACTAAATAAATGAATAAGGTGATAAATTTAAACAGAATTGATAATTCAAATGTAATGCAAATTTATATCTATTTTATAATCCGATAGATAACTATACAAAATTTAACATACTTATTAAGATATTTTCATCAGTAGGAAATGCCGATAGTGCATTTGTAGCAATCCGCAGCAAATCAGTAGTCATATGAGTGCAAATTTTGGAATTTATATTTATTTCGAAATTCCTATTTCATACAGAAATTATGAAAAATGTTTTTGCTTTATTTAACAATAGACATTTTGTGATTACTGAAAGTAAAAATTCTTTTTTTGAAAGTTCCGTACTTCAGATTTTTTGTAAACAAAAACATCCTGAAGTGCACGCTAATAATGCAAATGGGTTATTTGATGGAATAAAATCGTGTTTTATGAAAAAATATACCATTTAAAGGTACTCTATAATGTGCGGCTATTTTTGAGAAATAACTACAAATTTTAATAAATAAACTTCATGCTAATTAATATCATCAGAGTTGTTCAATTTTCTGAGTTATTAATTATTGATATATTAAAAATGTATTTTTTTTAAATCTTTAAATTTATATTTTATTATAAAGGATACATATATCTAAATGAAAATTAAATAATTTATACGTAGTTTCTTTGTATCCTAAACAGAATTCGAATCAGTACATATACGCATGCCGGATTTATATAAAATTATCAAAACATAAAGACAATCAATGTAAATAAAACTAATTCTCGTAAGATGTCAATAACAAACCTTCATTTATTAACCAATTCACAATACTCATCCGAAAGAAGGAATAATTCACTTTAGAATTATAAAACATACCGGAATGAAACGAGGAAATTGATATAGTTAAGAACTTCTATCGAAATTGAATAATTGTTAAGTATTCTGTCTGTTGAAAAATTATATTTTGACAAATATTCTTCAAATAAGTAAAACATATATTTAAGAAAATATAATAGGCATCCGAAGATTTCATGAATTTAATTATAGGAAATTTTATCAGAATCCTCTCAGAATTTAAGAAGTCCTTTATTGAATTTAATTGAGAAATATATACTGTATTTCATTGTGATAATTATGGAATTTTTTTATCTACCTAAAGAAAGGTAAAGATGTATAACTGGACAGTAAGCATCAATTTAGCTCAGTTTGAATTATTCATTTTCTTCAAAATGTATCAAGAATTAGTTTACAAAGTAAATAAAAAAAATATTTTAAAACCAGAAATCTTATATGAAAAAATTAAATTAATAATAAAGTAACTTTCGAGGTTGTTACTTTCAGGGAAATGTATTTCATATCTATTTCGTAAGTTGTCTTAGACAGCTTTAAAACATAAGATTTGATAGCACGCTAGATGGTTGAAATTAAATAAACACGAACTCGTCAATAACTCAAAAACACATTAAATAAACTAAACAAAATCAACTGTATCAAGCTTTTAATTATAAACCCTATTGTTTTCACAACTCTCTCAGAAAAGAAGAATAAATTACATGTCATCACAAAAGATTGTTGCCATTTTTTAGAAATTAAACTTGCACAAAAATGCTCACACTGAGCCTTGACAGACGATAAATAAATTTCGAACAAAAGTCGTAACCGGTTAAGACGCTTTTGGTTAACACGCAGGATTTTTCATGTTCCTTGAAATCGTCCAAATAGTCCGGTCAAATTAGGTTTTTTTTTTTTTTTCTGGACATAATTACAAAAGTTTTGAAATTTGGTAATAAAATTACCAAAAGTCCTAGAATATTGTTTCGAAAGCTCTATTAATAAACATACTAAAAGTCCTGATGAATGGGGGGAGGGGTGTGCGCGAAGGCGGGGGGGGGACGCAAAAGAAGATACCTTTTTTCGTTATATATATATATATATATATATATATATATATCGTAATCTATAAGTCCTATTGAAAAGTTGCTAATACAAAAGATAAAGACAATTAAATTCTCTACAAAAATGGTTAGAAACATTTTTCTCTAGAGGTTATAGTTAACGAGATACTTGCATTCAAAAATGAAGAAGTTTGCCAAAAGTCACACCAGTGCCAGAAAGCGGGTCAATGACACTTACATTGCATCTACCCAATTTAAATTTAAACAAGAGTTAATAAATGTTGTGGTCAAGTGATTGGAAGCCTGAACAATAACGTCAACAAATGACATTTTTCTTAATTATAGCTTATGTTATATAGATTATATGTTCCGTAATCGGGTATGAAGTCATTTTAAAAAGCGTGGCTTAACGCCAATTTAATTTGGTTCTGTAACTTTTGTTTGGCATACTTTTTTTACATAGATTACAGACATGTTGAGTATTCAATCCGTCATGACCAAAGAGGAATACGTAAAGTTTGTTAGACAGAGCTATTTCACGATTCGACGCGGTGACAAGTTTTGGACAGGATTTTGGTCTGAAATAACCATTGAGCAAATACTAATGCTATCTATGAAATGCTCTGGAGGGCTCACACATGGACGAGGAATAAGTGACAGCGTTTTGAGTAAGTGGGTTCTGGGCACCACAGCCACCTTTCATATATGTCCCACCCTGGAAGAATTCTGTGGTTTAACTCTTTGTTCTGGTGAACAACGTAAGGATTTTCGCGAAGCTCGGATGGATAGAGATGCTGTGAATATCTCCAAACTTTCAACTTGGTTTAAAAATCACCCGCCTTTCCTCAGATAGGTATAATTATACCAATATCTTCTGAGGTTATTGGAGATAAAACTATCACCTGCTTCAAAACTTTGGAAATCCGGAGTAAATATATGGCTCAGGTGTCTAGCAAATGTTACTCAGATGTGAAAGTAACTCGGAAAGGTATAGCACAATCACTCAACCGTATGCACAATTCAATAAATGTTCATGATACTACTAAAACTGTGCATCTTCTAGTTACCGGGTGTCCTGAAAAGGACCGACTGATTTTAAAATTCAATAACTTGCAAACGGTGACAGATATTTAAAAATTTCTTGCAGGAGGTTTATGCATAAGATCAAAAGTTTTATTACAGTGATTTTCGATTTTAGTTGGAATTACAAACAATAGATGGCGCTGTAAGCAATAGTCGCTAAATACAGGCTCGATTTTTGGTACTTTCTCTTGTTTCATGCGGAAAAAGGAGATGGAAATGTATTATCCGGGCCACTAAGTACCAAAAATCGAGCCTGAATTGAGCGTCTATGTATCGCAGAGCCGTCTATTGTTTGTAATTCGAACTAAAATTGAAAATCACTGTAAAAAGACTTTTGGCCTTATGCATAACCCTTCTGCAAGAATTTTTTAAATATCTGTCACCGTTTACAAGTTATTGAATTTTAAAATCAGTCAGTCCTTTTTAGGACACCCGGTATATTCCAACGAATTTCCTTGTGCAAAAGTAGTAATGATGATTTAGCAAATTAACTACAATATGAAGTGGCCCCTTATACTCTCTCTCTTTTCAATGATTGCGGAATGTGCAAGACAAAGAAAAGTGCGTCGTGTCAAATATTTGAGCAATCAGGTAAGATAATAGACCAACAACGAACAATAGTTGTGGATGGTGGATTCATGATGGTGGTTACATGCGGTGGTGTGGAAGAAGGGATCAACAGTACAGGATATTTGCAACACCTAAATAAAGTACGTTAAGAAACACTATTGTGGAAAGGGAAGCAGAATTGTTTTCTATGAATACACTGACCTTCTAAACAGTACCATAGTAGCTGAATAAAATAGAAGTTGCTCAGTGAAAAATGCTCAGTTGGCATACATTATGAGGAACATATTGTCATCAGTGTTCCCCAAAATCAGTTTCTCTCAAATAAGAACAATAAGACAATGTTGATTCCCATTCTATCCTCTAATTTAAATGACATAATAGTCTCATTTCTGCAAAGACCTAATTATGCTGACACTCTGACTTTTCATATTGCTATAGATGTACTGATTGAACGTGACAACGTTACTGTTGTTGGACAGGATGTGGATATACTTGTTCTTCACACAGCCTTAACCTCTTCATATAAAACTATTTAAAGATACAGCTATGGTAGGGAAATTAAATGTCTCCTGAGATTTGGGGTTAACGTAACGAAAAGAACATAAGCTCGTTCATACGTTAGTGCCTATCACAACCACAGATCCTGTTGCCCCTGAAGCAGTACTAATCCTCATCCAGTCTAAAACGGGTTGTAGGCAAATATGTGAATGTAGAAAATAGGAATCACATGCACTGCCGCCAGCCAATACTGCCATGAAGACAGCTCAAACATTCCACATAAATCGCCATAAAACGGCATACATCGTCATACGGACACATTTAAACGTCCACCTAATACCTAAAAGCCCTATAAACCTAAAAAGCACTAAAAATCGTACAACTTACGAGAAAAACGTACAGTTTGGCAACCCTACCGTCTACTCACCCTTCTTGAAAATTTCCCTCCTTAATTATCTCGCCACTCCTCACTCGTCAATAGGTATAATTCATTTCCATAGTTAGAGATGAAAAGAAATTTTTTTTGGATGGGACGCGAAAAAAAAGTCAATTTCTGTGATGTTGAAAAAAAGCCGTAGCGGGCTTAGTATTGGGTATAGAAAAAAGTTTTTTTGAATAAAATTTGTAGAGAATTTAATTCTCTTTCTTTTTGTAACTAAACATTGTACACAAAAAAATTATAATTTTCGAGTTATAGGCCAAAAACTGAAAAACATCCAAAAATTTCGTTGTTTTTTGCTCTACAAAGTTTAGCCTCGAGATATTTCGTTGGAAAACAATTAATTCCTGTTATTAGCATCCCCATAAACACTTGAAAAACATAAAATCTTCTAGCACAATTTTTGCATCGATCGGCCCTATTTTCTGACAATTTGTCTGGACTATTTCATTTATCGCAAAAAAACAATTGTTTGATTTATTTACTGCGTAAAAAAAAAAAAAATAATTCATGCAGGAGAGGGTTAAGGACCAAGAAGATATGTGCACGTAAATGAGAATCTACGTAAGATTGTGGGTCACAAAGCAAGCAATTGTATTAACAGAATGTTATACAGGATTTAATATAAAAATTTTGTTGAAAGGATGTATACATGGTATTACCAGAGGTTCTTTGTTTGAAACGTGAATATTGTCCGAAACCATGATTGTACAAAGAAAGCAAAATACTCTCAATTAACAATCGTCAGTGCCATATGAATAAGGGATATGGCCACCGTGTAATGCGAGACAACTTTCAACATGGTGTGGCATACTCAGAACAACATGATTCAGTAGCGGTTGAGGCAAGTTGCCCCATTCCTCTTTCACTGCACGGATTAGGGTTTCCTTGTTTGTGGGAGCAAATTGTCGAGCAGAAATATGGCTCTTCAATATATCCCATACATTTTCAATGGGATTCAGGTCAGGAGAACGTGCTGGCCTGTCTATGCGATGGATATCTTCGGTCTCAAGACAATCTTGTACAAACTGTGTGCGATGACAAGGTGCGCTATCGTCCATAAAAAGAAACTTTTCGCCGGCAGCACCTCGAAAAAGTCGAACATGTGGAAGAAGGACATCTCTCAATGTACCGTCTACTGGCCATGGACCCTTGGGCGTGCACTTGGAGATCTGTACGGCCATTGAACATGATGCTGGCCCACACCATGATACTTAAAGACGCATATCGATCTCTTTCTAGAATATTTTCGCTATGTGAGCACTATAAACATCGCTCCATATCTGTTTACGTCTGCAATCAGGCGATATACTGAATCTACTCTCCTCTGAGAAGAGCACAATAGACCAATCGTCATTAGTCCAATTGCGATGCATACAGATATAACAACATTCATACAAATTTACACTTGTTGCTGCTTATCTATTTCTAACTGTAATAGCTGAAAATAACAGTGGGCCTTAAGTTTTGTCCGACAGAGTACTTTACATTATCAGAGAAATATTTTTATGTAACATTATCACACATTCGTTGATTGATATTATCTCATTTAACACTTATATTTTATTTATAGTATAAACAGATACAAACTAATAGGTATATGGATTTTATTCATTTTTTCCCAACTGGCAAGAAGGGTTATGTGTTTCACGCGTATATGGGTATGTTTATTTCTTTATATCCTCGAAACATCCCAACGGCTGGATGGATTTTAATGAATGAGGTCTCTATCGATTCGTCTTAACCATCCGATGGTTATAGGATAGGTTTTGTTTTTATAAATTTAAAATGGCGGCCATAAAATACAAAATGGCGGTAGAGACGAAAAAAAATTATGCGCCCTATTGAGTGGCATATCATTGGATAGGTCTTATAAAGTGAAGACGATGTTTCATTGACTATTTTACAGCCAGAAGATCCGATTAAATATGACACAACCTGGAAGTTGTGTAGGTAGGATCTCTAGCTTTACTGCTACTCTAACCTTCATAGACATCGATAGGCCTCACCAAAACAGTGTTTATATATAGGAACTAAAAATTAAACACAGCTTAAAAGTCATCAATAAGAGTGAATAAAAAAATAGGTAAGGAATCTAAAAAATAGTTTCATATTGATGAGAAATAATTAATTAGTTCGGTTTTTACGCAGTCGGGTTTTTTGATTTTTTTTATTTAATTTTTATTTAATGTAGTAGTTTAATATAATTGTATGTTCGTAAAAGCGTAGAAATTTAGAATTAACTAAATGTTTATAAAAAATAAATAAGAAGAAACTGCAAATAAATAAGTGATTACAATCTTGGCTTAGTGTTCTTTAATTTGGGTTTGTTTTATAATTTTAAAGTATAATACACACATAGCTCTGCAAAAACTTCGACTACACTTTGTTAATTTACTCACTAAAAATAAAAATAAAAATGATTAATCTCAATTTTACATAAAACTTCCAACTTATAAAATCATATAGCATACAGAACTGGGGTACAATGGACCAATGTCCATTGTGCCCTATTTCGGGTGATCCATTGTACTGCATGTGGAAGTCTGACAGAAAAAAAAAATTCGGAAATATTAGTATATTTCTATTGTAAGAACACTACATTTGTACATTTCCTAATTGTACAAAATACAAAGAAAAATATTTAAAATAAAATATTTGTGTAGTGTTATAAATATTGACAAAATCTCAAAAAATCCAAATTTAATTAATCCTTCAATTCTTCTAATACCCTTCTAAAATTTAATTAAATGATAATGTAATTCTTCTAATTTAGTTTCAAAAATTCACGAAAAATGCTTTAGATAAAGTTTTCATGGATTCATAATTCAGTACATAAAGGGTTAATGAACATGAACGTATTTGTTTGGAAATCCTAGAAACTTATTGTCCGGTTAAAAAAAAAAAAATAAAATAATAATAATAGTAATACATTGTAAAATCTACTCGGCAGCGTTTCCTGAAAAATTACGTGTAGCAAAAAAAAAAAAAAAAAGTTTTAAATAAGATCTTTTTTCTATCTAAAAAATCTATTGTTTTCTAAGATTTCTAATCTTTCTTTGCGCTTTTATTCAGTCATTTGCATGTAGACTTGGAAAGTAACTCTTAAACCATTAGGTTCAATTTAAGCTGTGCTAGCCGTTTTAAAGACAGTTGTCATAAAAATTAACTAGTGGGCCCCGTCCCCCAGCCCGCTACACTCACAAACCACCCGCGTAATCGCTTCGCGATTTCACTTGTTATCGCAAAGCAATCCCCGTTTTCTAGTCAACCCCAGACGTAATAGTTTCGCGTTTCCATTCTGATTCTAAATAAATAATGATATAAATCTCCTCTCCTCTGAAATTTTAACTTTGCCGCCTTTTCTCCGCCAACATAAATGTGAAAATCATAGATTCTGTGACAAACTTGGCGACGTTTGGTGACAAAGCCGCTCCCTAGGTAACCCCCCCCCCCCCCACTTATAGCGTCAGAAAGCTCTGACCAATCAGATGCGTTTCGACGTAACTACGCAGATTTTCATTGGTCCATTTCCAAATCGTTACTTTTATATATATATAGAAGGATTGTAAAATCACATTGTGTAAAAACATTTTTGCATACATTAAAACATATAATTTTATATTTTTTACTTTCTTCCTGACATATTTAAAAAAATAATGTCTGTTAAATTTCCTTCACAATTTTTTTAATAGATTCGTACATATATGCATCGTTGTGTATTACAATATGACACAAAAATTAAATTTATATGAGTTACAGCCTCTAAATGTCGAATTTAATCATTTGGGCTTTTGTGTTCACATCTGAAAGATAAATCACTTTCACATATACTTCATTCATTTCACATGGACTAAATTAAAGGAAATACTTAAAGTATTCGAAAACAATTTGATCGAACGATGGGTTCGAAGATAAAGTGAAAAAGTTTCCGTATGCTAGATTAAAATAGAGAGAATAAAAAAGTAATTGCTTTAGACGTGATTAAACCAAAAAGGAAAATAGCGTTGAAAGCAGATTCGAAGTAAAATACAGTAAAAAAAAAAAAAAAAAAAAAAAAAAAAAAAAGATTTCTTTTCATTATCGTACTAGATGTGTAAGATTTATTTATTGACATAATCAATCTTTGTGAATACAAATTTATAAAACAAAAATAAATTTATATGTACCAGAAAGGTCATGCTATAGTATCATTAAGAAATATCTTAAGCATTTAAAGCCCTTAATGCAGGTGAAACGATAAGAAGGTTATCATACGAAATTTTTAAATTTTTCAAATAAAAAATAAATATGAAAACAAAAACACGATTAAGAAACATTTCATCATAAGTTTTTCTTAATTGCAGAATCCATAAAATTGTTGCACCACTATTTATTTCCTTTCAGCGATACATCCATAGTAAAAAATGAAAATAGCATATGGAAAATGACATAATTTATTGTTCCAATTGCTGGGCTTCTAAATGGTTCGCTCTTTGAATACCAGCATTTTATTAGACAAAAAATATGTGTATATTGTTCTTATGAATTTTGCCTCTTAAAAAAGCCTTGCTATCTAGTGGGCAGACGATATGGGAGCCCAGCTTTAGAATAATATCACGTATGCGATTTTTTTCTCATGCGAATGGAGCACTTTGTAGTGATATTAAAATATCTAATGAATTTTACGCTAAGAAGTTTTTCGAAAGTAAATCTGAACAGAAAATATCATGTTGTGAATGAGTCATGAAGATAGTGAATTTTAAGATTGCTTACTTCTAATATAAGAATTAATGTTACACATAAACATTGAGCCTATCAGTTTAAAGTCAATCTAGATAAAATAGAAAATAAAGAATGAAATTTATAACTTTATTGAACTAATAAAATCATGTTATGTTTCAATTTAATAACATTTCGGATGAACTTTTAACGGTACTTTAATCTTCAGCATAAGATACGTCGCATATATTTGGGGATCCAGTTCGAACTTCACGATTTACAGAATATAGGTGATTTTTTTTTTTTTAATTGAATTACTAACAGTTTTATTTTTACATAAAATAAATTATTTTTTTATAACGCACTGACAACGTCAAACAGCCTTTATATGTAAAAAAATATCAATATAGTTGTTTTGAAACTGACAATGTAGGTACAGATCATACCGTGTTAGTTTCTCCGTGACCCTATAAATGAGGGCGGAGAAGTTTTTAATTGTCCGAAACTGTACGAATGTGGTTGTATTATATTATTGAAAGTAAATTATTTGATTCTATCATGGAATTTAAAAATATGTTACATACACTGATTTGGCTTGAATGAAATTTTATTACTTCTAGTTAGGTTCTCAGATTCACTCTTAAAAACGGGGCTTTGTAGATACTGTAGGGAATTTAAGATTACCTACATCTAAAATAAGAATTAATGTTAACCATAAACTTCAAATGCATCAGTTTAATGTTAAACTAGGCAAATTGTAAAAGACAAAGTGAAAATGAATATTTTGTCAAACTAATAAAAAGATGTTATGTCATAATATAATAATATTTTGAATCAACATTTAACAGTGCATTAATTTACAACCTGTAATATAATACATAACGCACTGCCAGCGTCAAAGAGCATTTTTATATAAAATATATAAATATGGTTGTCCTGTAAAGTTTCAAAATTAATTAAAAACCAATCTTTCGTATTAGACGCATGCTTAGAGATAATAGCTGAAGAAATGGCTAAAACTTTTACGCAATGCCACAGCCTTTTAATTCTGATAATATCAGTAACTTAATCGCGTAATTCGATTAAATGTCTGATAAATTTGTGCTTTATTTATAGCAAGTTATTTATTTATCACCAAGAAACAAATGCTGAATTATATTCATTTTACGTCGAAACAGGTTATTCTTTCGCAATCCTTTCCATCCTGTAGAGAAGATTAATTTTAAAAAATCATGCTTGAAAATTATTTTTTAAACCATAAATATTAGTAAATTATGATAAAAATTTTCAAACAAATCGCCTTTAAAAAAATCCTTTTCCACGGTTTAAAAATTGAAATGTGTAATGTTTAAAAGTTTAAAAAATCCCAGTTAAAACGAAATTTAATCTTTATGTGTTGTCAAAGGTAAAATGATTTCAATATTTCTCAGAGACATATTTGTCCTTTACTAAGTATATATTAGTACAGTGAAATCAATTAAAAATTAATGAAATTAAAAAAACACAGTTAAAATAATTTAGAAGAAAATATCGTAAATTAAAAAATTGAATGTTAAATAAATATTTAGTGTAGATTGGGTGAAGATGGCGTACTTTTTGACTTAACTGTTTTAAAAATCACCTATTGTTTATATTTGTTATTCATAGATTTCTTGTTAATGTTTGGACTCGTATGTATAATTAAAAAACTTATTAATTTTACAGATGTTATAGAAAGCATCGAAAATTTTGTTTTTGTAAACACTTGCATTTAACCATTTAAACCATAGGTATGTGTAAGATGGCCAACTATCTAGGTGTAAGATGCCTTATGGAGTTTCAATGTAAACAATAATTTTTGTGAAGCAGTAAAAAACACAATGGCACGAATAAAAGTAACTTTAATATTTTAGATATATAAAGTTGTTAAATTACTTAATATTAGGAAATTACAAAAATATGAATGTAACAAACGTTGGCAATATAATCAAAGAACAAACTGATATTTATTTGTTATATAATTATTTGCATTATGTTAATATATCTCTTCGTATAATATTTATTTAATATATTATATTCTACATAACATTTAAAAGAATTATAGCTCTATAAGTATGTCCATTTTTAAACATTATAACAAGTTTAACTACGGTAAAGCCACTATGATAAAGTGATTTAGAATCCAGCTTTTTTGATAATGCTTTTCACATGTACTTTGTTCTTTTTAGAAATATATCAGGTCTGCCACAAACTGCACATTTGTCTTGGAACTTTGTGCAGCTTTTAATTAACCAACAGTTTCACTTAATGCATTTGATTCCATCACATTTTCCCTAAGTTTTATTGCACTCTGCTAGACACTCTGAACAATCATTCTCATTCACTTAAAAAAAAAAAAAATCCTCGTATTCTGAACCTTGGGAGGGAATTAAATCATCATATCATAGTCAGTTGAAGATTCTGTCTTTCTACTCTTTGACTTCTTATCTAATTCCTTTTTAGAAAGGCTTGAAACACCTGGAAATTCGCAGTTGCTATTATCACACCGATTTACTTTGCCTTTTATAGGCGTTTAAATTATTTTTATTTGAATATTAAAATGATAAATAAAAAAAAAAACTTTCGTGAAAATTGCGTAATATTTAAAACGATACTTTTAAAATGTCTAATTTAAAATAAATTTCTTATAGTGTCCTTATAATATTGCTTACTTACCCATTTTATACAGGTTAATATTAAATTGTTGGGTTGATCTTATTTATTGAATCACGAACGCAGCAGTTAGCTGTCTCGACAGAAAATGATTCTGTCTTAAAATCCCTCAGCCAAAGGGAAATGGATGAAAATCTGGTTGCAGGTGATAGGAACTAGTCGTTTAATTACGGTTTAATGTTCCGTAATCTTTTCAAAGCAGATAAAATTAGCGTGCTTTTAGAGTCTGCTGTGTCAGGATGGAGGTTAGCGAGCATAGCTCGTTGGGGGCAGAAACCCCTAGTTATCTAAAACTATATTATATACTACCCATATTTACATTTATTAAAATTATTCATAACTGCATTTAACATAAAATTTTTAACAATGATTAAAATTAGTAATTATTAAGCCATTATTTATAAGGCCAATGAAGTTTATTTATAAGGAGGAATAAGTATAGAAACCTTTAAAATTATGTTCACCTTAGATTTTAATATTTCTTTATGTCATTTTAAACATTTAAAAAATTTGAAATTTTAATCAATGATTTCTTATAATCAGTTAGTTAATATCACGATTTAATCACTGATATAAGTTATCTGATTAAAATATTTGACAGGTCAGTTGACAGACAAGAGTACTTTAAACAATGAAGAAACAACCAGGTATTTGACCGTAACGGAAAATACCGGCATCTTACCCCAAGGGAAAACAGATGGCATCTTACCCCCAAAATTTTCTTCGACTCACCCCAAAGTATTGCGCAAGACGCTGGTGCCCAAAACTGATATGAAGAAGCGGGAACCGGCCACCATTTATGTTTTTCAGAAAGGCCAAGCACCAGTACTCTCTAAAAAAATCAGATTTATTTCTCTGGTGTTTAAACTAAGACTTATCTAGGCAAATAAAGAAGGCATGTAAAATATTTTGAACACTTATTAGAAGTGTTAAGATGAAATAGCAATAAAAAGTACCACTTAATTTTTTTTTTTAAAGAACGAAAATGAAAATTAAAGTATCACTAGAGAACCCTCTTCCTTAAAACTGAGCAGCGTTTCCCTACATCGCCTGCGCATATGAAAACTACGTGATACGGCATCTCACCTCAAGTTACCCTATTGAATATTTTTAGTGTTTTCTAAATTTAAAAGATAAAATAAAAGATGTTTAGTTTTGTTATGCTTACAGATTTTGCTAAAAGAAAGTGAAAGTAGATAATAAGAACAAATATAGAAAAACTAAAACTTATACCACCATAATTTATTCAGAATGTCCGATAGCTCGGTTAGCATCTGCTTCAGTCCGACAGTATTAAATATTGAATACGTGAATTTTCATATTGCTGACTATGCAATAACCAACAGACTGAAAAATGTCCAAGCCGAGAACGAATGGTTATATGCTCAGTTACTAATGTGGGAAATCACGTGTTTAATATTCAATAATTTTGGACATAATTTCACTCCCAAATATTAATTGGAAGACTGATAAAAAGAATTATAGATTATTTTTATTCGACAAAATACAGAGTGGTTAAAGACAGATAAATTGTTTCAATGGGGAAGTGTTCTGAGTACTCTTAGTGAGCTTATTTGCATACATAAAAAAAAATAATTTTCTATTTTGATGTATATGACAGTGAACCTTGGATATTTATAAACAAAGTATATACTTGTATAGTAAAT
Organism: Maratus speciosus; assembly: GCA_963932465.1. Classification (NCBI taxonomy): domain Eukaryota; kingdom Metazoa; phylum Arthropoda; class Arachnida; order Araneae; family Salticidae; genus Maratus; species Maratus speciosus. Next base: position 174,690,314 of record OZ010792.1, on the reverse strand, counting down.
TAAACTACATTTAAAGAATCATTTTCACAAAACATTCTACAGAATAAGGAAAACAAATGATATTTATTTAAAATAAAGGAGGAATTAATAATTAAAATATATATTTGTAATTTGGCATATTACTTATTGAAACAAAACTGAGATTTTCATTAATAACTGTAAAATTAATTAAAAGTTGTATGTATATTTTGAACAAAAATCCTTTTCAATATGCAATGAATGACGTCATTATTAATTTTGAACATGTTCAGAATTTCGATCAGTAACAACAAATATATAGTCAGCTATATTTCAAAATATGTATCGAAACCAGCTTATTGATGGAGAATGTCATCATAACCTCCTTTCTGAATGACGTCATTTATCTTCTTAGAATTCAGTTTATATGTATTGGAATTTCGTTACAAAATCTTTATTACATTTAACGTTTTAGATAAAAATCCGAGTTTGATTTTTACAGAAACAATGTTCATTTTTTACGAAAAAAATATTTCGGGGTTAACATTTGTGTTAAATTTTTTTCTTCTCTGTGTGTACTATCAATGACTTTTTATTCAACAGTAGAATAAATAGATAAAATTTCTATAAAATTTCTAGAGTATTTATTTCACCTATAAGTGTATTACACATGTTTGTCGTTGCAACTCTTAGAAACATGTCTTTTATACGAATTTTTAAATATTCATACATGGTATAAAAATAACATGGTGTAAAAATATGGTATAAAAAATCACTTCTAATGCCCATGGTTTATAATTTTTAGCTGTTCAAAAAATATAATACTGGTAAAAGCTTAATTTTAAATCTAAAATATTTTCTTGTTTTAAAGAAATTTTAATTATACCCCACGGATGTTTTTCATACTTGTAAGAAACAGAAAATATTGTAAAGTATGTTACGTGCAAAAATGATGAAATTTTTAAATTAAAACTTATTTTTATTGAAAACTATGTGTGAATTATTTGCTCTGTTGATGCTCATCTATGTCAGCACATACATATTATCTAGCAAAAATAGTTATATTTAATAAATATATATATTTGAAGTATTAATTTTTTAATATGGTACATCAAGTTTAAGTTTGAAAATACACCATATCTTTTCTCCAACCTCTCAAATACAATAAACATTGTCTACATAGAAATCGAAAAAAAGTCTAAAATCCTTCTTTCTCAGACAATATTCCGCCTTCGACAGTGAGTACTGTATTGAAAATCAATGTGTGAGTTTTCAAAATCATTTCCTGTTAGACGTATTTCATTCTTGTACAGAGTACGCCTGTCCAAAAAAAAAGCAAAATCTCGTATAGTGCAATTACCAAATGAAAATATTTAAATTCGAGCCAGGAACTACGTTAAAAAATAAGATACAGTGGGTGATTGGTTAACGAAATGTTCGGTTTATGAACAGATCGGTTAACGAACACGATCGCGATAGACTTTTGTGTTCGGATAACGAACACATGTTCGGTTAAAGAACATCTCACAATCAATGCCAAGGACAAGCAATGCTGTGTTTCAGCTTTGATGAGCTGTATTTAATTGCATCAATCGTAAAGTTAGAGAACATTTTAACAGTTGTATACGCGTGTTGAGAATGCCAACTTGGCGATACTTGCCATTTTCTGACATTCGGCGGCTGTGGCAACCCCTTCTTATTGTTTTCTGATTTTCTTTTCAATGTAAATGTAAAATTTGATCTGAACCGTCTGTCGGTAAAAATAGAACTCTCAAAATCAGAGTAATAATAGGTTACTATTTCTATATATTTGTAAATAAATTGTAAATATACGTTTTTAAAGGAAGTGTTTTAATTTGAGATCTACTGTGTGAATTTATTAGAGTTGTTGTGAGTGTGCCTTTCTTCGAATTTATAAGAGAAAACTTTCGAATTTGATTTATATAAAAGTTTCGAATTCTCGACTCAAAAGAATATTATTATGTTAGTTCCGAGCCCGTAGTTTAATTGACGCGTAGTATCCTTTTTTGGCGTCTCAGCGACTGAATGATTGATGTCTGGATTTCATCATCGAATGAGGTAAGTACCTCAAATTAAATTATATTGAAGAAATTGAAGTACATTGAATATATATTTTTTTTATTGATTAAATTCTTTATTTTATGATAGATCTGGAAACTCTTAAGAAAAAAGAGCCACGATTCGTAGTCAAACTACGAAAATATTTGACAAAATAAAGGATTTATTAGATAATACACAAAATTTAGATCTCGAGAATAGAAAAACACAGCTGGATCTTTTTAAACAGCAACTGAATGATAAAATGAAAGCTTTAAAATCATTAAATTCTGAGATTGAACCACTGGTTCCAAGTACTGAATTTGAAAAAGAAATCGAGAAATCAGAATCTTATAATGAAAATATTATTCAATGGAAATATAAAATTTCCAAATTTATAAATGATAACACCGTTACTCCTGAAACTAAACAAGATGCTTCAGACATTGAAAGTTATAGTAGTATCCAGAATAGTTCTCTACTAAAAAGCCAGAAAATTCTGAATCAAAATTTGGTAAAACTTCCTAAACTTAATATATCTAAATATTATGGTGATTCGTGTTTATGGCTTGAATTTCGGAATCAATTTTCGAATGCGATAGATAATAATGAACATTTAACTCCGATTGATAAATTTTCTTACATAAAGTCACTTTTGGGCGGAAGTGTTGCAAATACTATAGAAGGCTTTTCGCTGACTAAGGAAATTATGCTCATGCTATAGAATTAATGAAAAATCGTTTTGGTCGTAATGACGTGGTGATAAATACTCATATGACTAAACTACTAAATTTGAAACCTGTACGAAATTCTAGTAACATTAAAGCTCTTAGAGATTTATATGATGAATGCGAAATTCAAATAAGAAATCTTAATTCTTTAGGTGTTGCATTATGTTCATATGGGCACTTGTTATGTCCGATTCTTCTGAAACTTATTCCATCAGATATTGCACTAGAATTTAATAGAAAAGTATTAAACATACTGACTGGGATATTAATGAACTGATAAATTTCATTATAGACGAAATTGAATATCGCGAGGCTACTGTCCAATTAAACTATTTAGAAGAAATCCATGAGAAGCAGGAAAATTATAAGAAAAATTATAAAAAAATTCGTTCCATCAGCTTCTGCCTTAACCACAAACATTAAAAATAACTGTATTTTTTGAACCAGACTGATCACAACACTGAAAATTGTAAGTCTTTCACCATTCCGGAAATGGGAAAAAATATAAAAGGGGAAGGAAGATGCTTTAAATGCTTCCGTAAATTTCACATCGCTAATTTTGTAAATTTTCGAATGAAAATTGCAAAGTGTGTGGCAAAACATATCACAATACTATACTTTGTAATTCTAATTAAAAAAAAAAAAAAACAGAAGTATCAAGAAATTCAGATAGTATTATTTCCTCCGTATCTCATTGTAAAAGCAATATAAATAATATCAGTAGGGAAGTAACATTGCAAACAATTCATGTAAAAGTTGAAGCTGGTGAAAATTCAGAAACTGCATTTTGTTTATCTGACTCTGCTAGTCACCGTTATTTCATTACAGAAAATTTAGTTTCAAAATTAAAACCTGAGCCCATTAGAAAGGAAAAATTAATTGTTTATACTTTCGGTTAGAAAAAATCTGAAGAACGATGTTATGATGTCGTTAAGCTAAAGCTAATTCACTTGACGGACAGAAAACGTAGTATAATAATTGAAGCATTAGTCACACCACTAATAACCATCTCTTTGATACAAATTCCTCCTCTCCCAATCAAAATTAAGAGAAAACTTTCTAAATTTCGTCTTGAGATATGGGAACATTTTGAAAATAGTGATGTTGATATTTTAATAGGAGCTGACTATTTATATCAAATTAATGATAGATCATATCCCATAAATAAATCATTGTTCGTCTGTGAAAATTTAGTGGGGCATTCCCTGTGGGGGACAATTGACGTAAATAAAAATAGTGAGAGTAAACAAGCTGGGATTTTATCTACACGGGTTATGAAACCTATTCAAATGATTTGAAAACATTGTGGGAGTTAGAAACTTTAGGGATGAATACAGGAGAAAATATTTCTGAATTAGATAAAGAGATAATCGAAAAATTTGAAAACAATTTGCATTTTCTTGAGCATCGTTACGAAGCTGAATTGTTATGGAAATATGATAAAACAGATTAAGGAAGTAATTATAGCAATGCTAGAAACCGATTTATTAACTTAAATCGAAAATTGCTAAAAGATAAGGAATTATTGTAGAAATATAAAGAAATTGTGATTGAACAGGAATTAAATAACATAGTAGAAGAATGCTCTAATAAAACTGTAAATAGCGGTTATTTTATGCCTCATTGACCTGTCTTGCAAAATAATAAACCCACAATTAAAGTTAGAATGATATTTGATGCTTCCTCAAAAGAAAACAACAAATCATTAAATGATTATTTGTACAGTGGCCCAAATTTGAACCCAAATTTATTAGAAATTATTATTAATTTCAGAAAATTCGATACTGCGTTTTGTGCGGATATTGATAAGGCCTTTCTACAAATTTCCGTAGCTGAAGAAGACCGAGATTACTTTAAATTTCTTTGGTTCGATAATGACGCAAACACCCTTTTCAAAATTTTAACAATTAGACGTGTACCATTTGGCATTTCATGCTCACCATTTATTTTGGCTGCCACAACTAAACATCATATAAAGAAATATCGATATCAACATCCAAGTGTTGTATATATGTTAGATAATTCCCTATATGTCGATGATTTACTATCCGGATCACATTTAGATAACGAAGCTTATTATTTATAAGCTACAGCTTCTGAAATTCTTAAAGAAGCGGGGATGAATTTGAGAAAATTAAAAAAAAATTCTATTAAACTTAGGGAAATGTGGGAATCTGATAACTTAGGTATAAGTGAGGAAAACACAGGTAGTATCTTAAAAGTGCTAGGACTGATTTGGAATACTGAATCTGATGTTTTTTATGTTAGATGCGCAGCCCTTTGAAGAGTGTTATATCAATGATCCCACGAAGCGAACAGTTCTTAAAATGTTACTGAAAATTTATGACCCATTAGGATTTGTGAATGCATTTGTAATACGTATTAAAGTCATGTTGCAACAAACATGACAAAGAGGTTGAGAGTGGGACAATTAATTACCCGAAGATTAGAAATGCGAATGGAACACTTGGTGTTCACAAGTTGTACATTTACGAACATTTGCAATACCCCGAAAATATTCTCCTAATGGGATAAACATTTCTCAAAATTCACAAATTCACATTTTTTGTGACGCTAGTCCCAGAGGGTACGGAGCAGTTGCTTATCTGCGTTCCATTTCGTTAACTGGTGAAATTCAAACAAGTTTTGTTTGGAGTAGGTGTAGAATAGCCCCCCTCAAGAGGTTAACTATTCCACGGCTGGAATTGCGGTAGTTGCCGCTAGTATGTGGAAATATTTAAAATAATATATTACATGTTTCGAATTTAAATATAAAGTTATGGTCGGACTCAGAAATAACTCTTTGTTGGATTATGGGTTCTACTACAAACTGGAAGCCCTTTATTTCCAATCGTGTAACTGAAATTCAGTCATTGACAGATCCAAAGGTCTGGAATTATTGACCCGGAAAAGAAACCCTGCAGATCTGCTTACGCGAGGGGGTAAACTTATCGAAGTTAATGAGTAATAAAGTATGGTTCTGCGGCCTACCTTGGTTATCACTACCAGAAGATATGTGGCCTTAGAGGCCAGCTATAGAAATGGATCCCGAAGATTTTAATAAAATGAAAGCAAAACCAAATTTAACATTATTGTGTAACGAATCAAACTCTACTCCTAAGCCAGTATTTGATATGGCAAAGTTTAGTAGTTTAAATCGCGTATATAATATTACTGCTTGCATAATGTGTTTTATGCATAATGCCAATTCGAAAACCCCTAAAATTTTAGGGCCTTTAACTGCTTCAGCAATTGAATAGTAGAAAAGTACTGGATTAAGCAAACTCAGGAAACTTCATTTAAAGTTAAAATAGAAGCACTTAAAAAACCCCACTTAATAAAGTTTCTTCTTTATACAACCTTAATCCACAATTAGATGAAAATAACTTACTTGTTTTATCCGGAAGACTTCAGTTTTCTGAAGTTACAGAGCAGGAAAAACATCCGTGGATCCTAATAAATGTTATTTTGTAAAATTACTAATTAAGGATGCTCATGAAAGAATTTTCCATTTTGGTGTAGCTGTCACTTTAGCTCACCTACGTGAAATGTATTTTATAATAAAGGGAAAAAGATTTGCAAAATCCGTCTTAAGATCGTGTATGATATGTCGAAATCTTAATGCTATTCCTAGAAAGGTGGAAATAGCACCTTTACCGAAAGACAGAATCATCAAAACAACAGTTTTTGAAACCTCTGGTGTCGATTTTGCCGGTCCGATTTATTATAAAACTTCTGAACTGAAGGTACTGGGAAAGCTTATATTGTCGTATTCACATATGCAGTAACTACAGCGATACATCTAGAGTTAGTCACCAATCTATGTACTGAAACCTTTATATTAGCGCTACGAAGATTTTTCTCTAGGACAGGTTTCTGCAAAATAATATACAGTGACAATGCCAAAATTTTTTCTAAGGCTGATTTGGTGTTAAAAGATGCTTGGAAAAGAATTTCTAAATAAGAATTTTTTTATTATTAGAGAAAGAATAAGATAACATGGAAGTTTATAATTCCCAGGGCTTCCTGGTGGGGTGGCTTCTGGGAAAGAATGGTCAGATCAGTCAAAACACCTTTAAAAAAGGTTGTATTCAAAACTTTTCTCAGTTATGAAGAGCTAGAAACAATACTTACAGAAATTGAAGCTGTGGTCAATTCACGTCCTTTATGTTATCTCTACGAAGAAAATGCTGAACCATCACCTTTAACGCCATCTCATTTTTTGGTTGGCAAACGATCAATGTCCTTACCTTCTTATGTATTACCAATTTGTACGCAAGAAAAATTCAATAAGATTTTGTTGACGAAAAAATATAAATATAAGCAACAAATTACTGACTGCTTTTAGAAAAGGTGGAGAAATGAATATTTGTTAGGACTTAGATCTGCTTTTCAAGTGAAAAACATAAATTCATCGCCTCAGTTCAAAGTTAACGATATAGTGATAGATCATGATGAAAAGCTCCCAAAACGTATGTTGAAATGTGGTCGTGTTAAAGAACTCATATTTGGTCGTGACTCTAAAATAAGATCATGTGTATTACAGAGTGCAAAAGGCGATCTTAAACGACCTGTGCAACTCTTATATAATCTTGAATTGGACTTAGTGGACTAAAAACCCTGACACTAAAAAAACTATTCATAAACTTTTAATTTATTTTGTTACTCATATTTACCTTTATTTTTGTTTAATTTTCATACAATGCATGTGTTTTATTTTTTTTCTTAGATTGCAGCTTTCTTATTATTTTTCTTGTATATCTGTATCTGTATGTAAGTATGTTATCACAAAATTTGTCATGTATGTAAGTATATTCTTATGTTTATTAAATTGTTTAATGTAGATGCTGAACTAAGTGTTCAGCCGGGGGCAGGATATTGAGAATGCCAACTTGGCGGTACTTGCCATTTTCTGTCAGTCTGCTGCTGTGGCAATCCCTTCTTATCGTTTTTTCTGATTTTCTTTTCGAAGTAGATTTATAAGAAGAATTTGATCTCATAGTGGAACTATTTATAGAAGAATTTGATCTGAACCGTCTGTCGGTAAAAATGGAACTCTCAAAATGAGAGTAATAATATATTAATATCTCTATATGTTTGTAAATAAATTGTAAATATACGTTTTTAAAGGAAGTGTTTTAATTTAAGATCTAATGTGTGAATTTATCAGAGTTGTGAGTGTGCCTTTCTTCGAATTTATAAGAGAAACCTTTCGAATTTGGTTTATATAAAAGCTTCGAATTCTCGGCTCAGAAGAATATTATTATGTTAGTTCCGAGTCTGCAGTTTAATTGACGTGTAGTATCAACAAGCAGCCTAATTAATTCATGAGTTAATGGCGATTCATGCCCTACTTTTACGGGCCCCAAATTAGAAGGCACAGATTAGAAACATCATTTTTTATATTTTGTTTTCCTTTTTAAGCAAATGTTTTTAATCCCAAATTAATTATTTGAATTGAAATTTAATGCACAAATTATTATCAGGTTCTAGGTTACACTTGAGCTTTATCTGCCCTGCAGTAAATACGATCTTTTAGAGGACTAAGGAGTTTTTGAAAGATCAAAGTGGGACAATTTGATAGGATTTAATGCCATAGTCAATGAATGTAATCCTAAAAGTTTTCTAGAAAGGTCATGCCATTTTTTAATATGCCACTACACGGAAAAAGCCTTCAAAATACGATCTGTCCATATTAAATAAGGACGTCCCTATTATAAAGGGAAGATTCATATTATAGTTTATATATTATTTAGCTTTTAGGAACAAATTAATTGATTTTCCATACAAATCTATACAAAATCTGTGATCGGTTAACGAACAATTCAGTTAGCAAACACTGTTTTGGAACGGATTGAGTTCGTTAACCGATCACCCACTGTATACAGATCACTCACAAATAAGTAAACTTATGATGCCAAATAGCTTTAAATAAAATTCTGGTGTTAATTATTTTTATATAAACTTGAGTAAAATTATCGGCATGTTTAATTTTAAAGTCATGTTACGTTTCTCTTGAAAGTTTGAATATATATGTTTATTATGAGTCATTCCATGTCAGTTCAGGCAGGCGTGTAACCCACCATCACAGATTTTGATGAAACTGCGCGTGTTTGTTCCTATTATTACGCTATGATCACCAGTACTTTTTTTTTATTCCTTGGTGAAATAGTTTCTGAGAAAAAAATTGTCAATTTTTTTAAAAAATGCCTTCAGTTGGCATTCTTGACTGTTCGGTTTCCAAATGTAGCATGTCATAATTATAATCATATTTCAATATCCACTAGACAAATTATCTTCAAATAATTTATGCATAATATATAGTGTACGCAGTTTATGAAAAAAAATTACTGAATTACTTAAAATGTTATAAGCGTAAGCTTATAACATTTTAAGTGTGTCTAAAAAAATTTTAAACTTTGAAGTCGTGAATTTTTTGTGAAAAATAATGCACTAACGAAAAAAGCATTATCAACAAAAGGCGGTATTTTTATTAAATTTATTTTTTGTGGGGTATATACTTAAAGGCGTCCTCGAACTGATTCTGAAATAAAAATAGTGGGATTTTGGGTGTTTTTAGTAGTATTTCCTATTTTAAAATATTTTAATTTCAATTCAATTCAAGCAGAGTCATGCCATGCCAGTTCCTTAGTCCATTTATTTCACTGCCACAAATTTCAGGGTATAGCTTATTTTAAGGCGTAATCACCTTTAATTTTCTTGATCCTAAGTAAAATAATTTTTTAAGATAAAAAATATCAAAATTTTGAAACATTGTTTAAATTTTTTTAATGACAGTTCTATATTAAAAGACTGCATTAAAAAAAAGGTCATTTCAACGTAAAAATCACTAAATAAGTTTCAAATAATGCATATGTGACAAATAATGTAGGCAGATTATTATTTTTTGTTTTTTGCCATGTTTAACACGAGAACTACCAAGACCGTCATTTTGACGGTTTTCAAATTTCATGGTTAAAAATTTGATATAATTTATGTATTGTTCTAGAATTTTATGATACGACTTTTAATGAAATATAAGGATAGTTAAATATTCCTACTCAATTTCAACTCACCCGCTTTAATTTTTATAATCAGTATGACCTATACCTATTTCTACCAAGACCCGTCAAAATGACGGCTTTGGCAATTTCAAAGTTGAATGATCCAAATTGTTTGGCAGCCGTTATAACGGGATCTATTTTGCACCGATTACGACTCAGTTTACTCGAGGCCGAAAATGTTTTACAGAAGGACGATTGGAAAATTACTATTGGAGAAATATATGTGTTTGTAGCTATTTTGTATGCTCCAGGAGCCTGCTAAGCGAGAAATTTGAAATTATCCTATTTGTGGTCAGAAAAATGGTGACCTTCTTTCTTTCACGAAACTTTGAGTAGAAACAGATTTTCAGAAATTATGAGATTCATTCGTTTCGACAAAAAAAAGAGTGTTCACTTACGAACTGACAAATTTGGATTAGCTTCAGAAATGTGGAAGTCCTTTATTGACAAGAGCCAAGCTTGATACAAACCAGATCAGAATATAAGCGTAGATTAACAACTGTTTTCCAAAAAGGCAAGATGCAGATTTCTGCAATATATGTTTCATAAACAGGAAAAATTCGGAATTAAGTTTTGCTCAGCTGTAGACGTGCGAAGTAAATATCTTATAAATGGCTTTTCCTATTTAGGCAAAAATGAACTTAGATCATCAGGATTACTTTTGAATGAATTTGTAGTTTTGAATCCTGTAATAAAGTATGTAAATTGTGGGAGAAATATAATATCGGATAATTTTTTTTGCAAGTATACAACTCGCAAAAAAGCTATTGGCCAAGAAAAAAAAACCCAAATCCTATTGGAACTATGCGAGCAAATAAAAGAGAATTTCCGAAATTAGCTAAAGTTAGAAAAGATAACATCACTCTGTTCTCCACAAAACTCTACAAATCAAATGATATTGTTCTAACAATTTACAAAAGTAAGCCTCGTAAAAAAAGTACTACTTCTTAGCTCAAAACATAAATCCGTAAAAATTGCTTCTAATCGAAAAAAAATTCCTGCAACTGTGTCGTTTTACAATGAGACTAAGTTTGGAGTAGATGTAGTTGACCAAATGGCCAGCAAATATAGCATGAAAGCAGGGTCACGTAGATGGCCTTTGCAGGTATTTGGCAGTAATCCATGCGTGGATTTTATGTAAAGAGACTTTGATGAAGATATAACTAGAAAACAATTTTTATTTCAATTATCCGAAGAGCTCTCCAGTGAATATAGGTGCTGCAGAAAAGAAGCCTCCTCCCAAACACAAGAACAGAAAGCAATGAATTGTCCTTCAGAAGACTAAAAAAAGTCCTTATTAACGCAAATCTTGCAAAATTCGATTGTGTAACAAAAACAGAGCGATTTATAGCTGCAATGTATGCAACAAATATGTTTGTGGCAAGTGTTCATCTAAGATAACATATACTTGTAAAATATGCGACTCATAGTTATTTCATGCATATCAAATGGGCTCTACTATAAATGCAAATAGAAGCTGTTTTTGTTTCTTTTTTATTAATAATTAATGAATTATTATATTAAATGTTGTTTTTGTTAAATTATATACTTTTTTTTACATTAACTAAGTGGCAAGTGATAATCTAAGGTAACATGTACTTGTAAAATATGTGCATCATAGTTATTTCATACATATCAAATGTGCTATACTATAAATGCCAACAGAAACTGTTTTTTTAATTAATAATTAATGAATTATTTTATTAAATGTTATTTTTCTTAAATTACATTCTTTTATTTACATTATCTAAGTCAAAAGTTACAATGAAAGCCATCATAAAAAATCCGTCAATTTGAAGGGTGCGGTAAAACTAGGTATATATTTAACATTGGTAGTTCTAGTGTTAAACACTAACAGTGTCTTTAATCTTGGGAGTTTTTAAAATCAGGAATTTTGTGAAAAATAATGTGTTAATCAAAAATTTAATATTAACCGAAGGCAGAATGTTATTACTTTTTAGGTGCGTTCGTAATTATATAAATACGTAGCACCTATAGTCGTCGTTCAGTCCGTCTGTCTGTCCGTCTGTCCGTCCGTCTGTCCGTCCGTCTGTCTGTCCGTCCGCATATAACAGAGCAAAAACTACCCGGCCGAATGATCTGAAATTTTTAATATATAATTGCTGCAAAATTTTGTCGAGCCATTTCCAATTTTATGAAAATCGGATGTATAGTTTAATTACAGGGACAGTCAAAAGTTTTTCTTTACATTACGGCCAATGGGAAAAATCATTGCAAGTGAATTTTAATGATGTTACAGACTTCCGAATGGTCTGAAATTTTTAATATATAATTGCTGCAAAATTTTGTCGAGCCATTTCCAATTTTATGAAAATCGGATGTATAGTTTAATTACAGGGACACCCAAATTTTTCCATTACATTACGGCCAATGGGGAAAAAATATAGCAAATGCATTTTAATGATTTTACAGCCTTCCGAATTGTCTGAAATTTTAAATATATAATTGTTGCAAAATTTTGTCGAGTCATTTCAAATTTTATGAAAATCGGATGTATAGTTTAATTACAGGGACACCCAAAAGTTTTCCGTTACAGTATGGCCAATGGGAAAAAATTATTGCAAATGCATTTTAATGATTTTACAGCCTTCCGAATGGTCTGAAATTTTAAATATATAATTGCTGCAAAATTTTGTCGAGCCATTTCAAATTTTATGAAAATCGAATGTATAGTTTAATTACAGGGACCGTCAAAAGTTTTCCGTTACATTACGGGGAATGGAGAAAAAATTATTGTAAGTGCATTTTAATGATGTTACAGACTATGCACTTATGAAGCGCAAAAAAAATATACATTCAGTATAATATGGGGTGCAAAAAATAATTATAAAACTAGTTATAGTACGAACGCACCCCATTTGCCACGTTTGACGAGCAATTTCCAACTTGTTTTAATTGCACTTAAAAATATCTTTTAAATAAGTATAAAATAAGAATACTGAAAATGTGAACAATTTTAACAAAATTTTCATAAAATGTGAATTTTTAATCATAAATACTGAAGCTTTTCATGCTAAGATGTACTATAATGACTAAGATATAGTGTAATACTACTCTTGCTTAAATGTAATGCATACAGTAATAAAATAACAAATATTATTTACAGCAATAAAAATAAATTAAATGATATTCAAAAGGCTTACTCTTTGTTACAGTACAAATAATAAATGTATGCAAATTCACTTTCTTATCTTGTCAGATTAAATTGTTTATGGGCAGAAAGTATTTTCTTTCCTTTAAACTAATACATTTGTCCTTTCTTTCAAGATGTAGGAATGGCTAACACAAGAAATCAATTGAGACAAAGGTATATTTAATGCATTTTCTTTCTTTTCTGGGGATCCGCAAATGTTCTCGCAGGATCTTATGGATTCACAAATTTTACTTATTTTTACTCTTCTTCATCTTTTGAAATTACCACCCCCTCAATAAAGTGATTGTCACAAGAAAATATGACATAGGTTTCCTTTCATAAGTACCAGTAAAATACCAAATTTAACTCCTAAAATTTAAAAACACCACCCCTTAGAGGCTAAGTCTGTTTTTCATTAATTGCAATGGATTTTTTGTGTTTTTTTTCACTTTACGTGCACAGCCAGTTTTATGACACATAGTCCCAGTCCCTTTACCAACACTACACTGCTCTACAGCCCACTTAAAATTAACAGCCCACTCTCATTGAAAAATAGTTTCAGTTGTTCAAATAATAAATAAACCACATTTAAGAATCTTAATGCCAACTTATTATCTTAAGACGATAATAATAACTAAACAACATAATGAATTTATAAATCAGCTTTTAATTGAAAATACATGAAATGTTCGCTTTAAATGTTGTTGTTCATCGAGTCAATCAAAACAAACTAATAAAAAAAAATTGTGAACCTAATATGCTGACTGCAATGGCACTTCTAACAAAACTAATTAATTCATGACCACCCCCATCAAATCCGAAAGATCAAAAAGAAAAATCAGCTGTAGTGTGAATGAGACATACTCAGTTGTCGTTGAGATCGAAATGTCTTTGTGAAATTTTCACCTGTACTTCAATAAAATATAAACATGTACGTTTTTTCATTCATCCAAATTATGTAAAACTATTATAAAATTTTGTTGTCATTACACCAGATGTTAAATTGTCCTTACCTATTGTTAGATAAGTTTTTTACTTTTAGATCTGATTGACATAATATCATAAAGTTTACCATATATATACTTTATGAAACATAAACGAATAATTTTTAAATAATTTGTTTGGGAACAGGGATATATATACACTCATATATATACATATATACATATGTTGAAAATCAATCTTTCAGCAATATTGAGATAGAATAAATCAAATTAAATATCATTAAAATCTGAATAAAATAACAAAAATGCATCTCATTTAGTTTTTAAGATATAGTTATTTGAAGGGTATAAATAAATATAATAGATTATGCATTTTTTTGCATATATTTAAAGCACAATATGTCAAAATTTTCTTCAAATGTGCGAAATTTGTTTTTTTTTTAAATATTAGTAGGTCAATGTAATCCAAATATGAGTTTAAAGATTAGGAGTGTCATTTTGAAAATTTCTATTGGGCGGTGAGGAGCAAGTGATTTTTCTCTTTTTTTGAAAGGGATAATTGCTCTTCGCCCTAGAGGTTTTACTAAAAATCAATATTGTTTATATTTTGCCTTAAGATACGAACATAAAATATAATTTGAAAAATAAAAACATTTCCAGGGATGATACATTGGATAAATTTTACATCTGAAAATATTGATAATTTTAAATATGATTTAAATACTTCTAAAACCAACAAAATCCCGCTATTTTTATTTCAGATCCAGTTAAAATGTAGTATTATGTACAACGTAAAGTTAAAAAATTAGTCATAGAAACCCCGCCTTTGATTGATAAAGCTTTTTTAATAATTTCATTATTTTTTGTAAAATATTTTTGATTTCAATGATTATACAATTTTTTAGACACATTTTAATATTTTTTAACATTACAGCAATATTTTTTCATAATCTACATACTTTATTTACCTTGCCTAAATTATTTGAAGAAGATTTCTTTTTTAGTTTTTGAAATATGATGTTATATATAAAATGATGTCTTTGAAAATTGAACAATCATTAATGGCAACTCGTGGCAATTTTCCAAAACTTTGGTAATTTTTTCACATATTTTCACTATTTTTATTTTATAACCATTTAAAAGATATTTTTTACGCACAATTAAAAAAAAAAGTAATAACACCCTGCCTTCAATAAATTTTTGACTAACCCATTATTTTTCACAAAATTCTTGATTTTAAAAATTCACAAGATTAAAGACACTCTTAGTGTTTATCCATAACAAAAAATAATAATCTGCCTACAATATTTGTCACATATACATTATTTGAAACTTATTTAGTGATTTTATATTGAAATAACTTTTTTTAATGCAGTCTTTGAATATAGAACTGTCATTAAAAAATTTTAAAAAATTATTCAAAATGTTGATATTTTTTTATCTTAAAAAAATATTTTATTTAGGATCAAGAAAATTAAAGGTGATTATGTCTTAAAATCATCTATAAACATACCCAGTTTCATTGAAATTTGTGACAGTGATTTACATGGCTTATGGGAACTGACATGGAATGTCTCTGCTTGAATTGATTTGAAATGCGCCTCAAAAATTTTTAAATAGGAAATAGTACTAAAAACACCCGAAATCGCACTATTTTTATTTCAGAATCAGTTAAAGGACGCGTTTAAGTATATCCCCCACAAAAAATAAATTTAATAAAAATACCGCCTTTTAGAGATAATGCTTTTTTTGTTAATGTATTATTTTTCATAAAAAATTCACGACTTCAAAGTTTAAAGATTTTTTTAGACACACTTAAAGTGTTATAAGCGTAACACTATTTTTTCATCTGCGTACACTATATATTATGCATAAATTATTTGAAGATGATTTATAGAGTAGATATTGAAATATGATTATCTTTATGACATGCTACATTTGAAATCTGAGCAGTTAAGAATGCCAACTGAAGGCAGGTTTTCAAAATTTTGACAATTTTTTCTCAGAAACTATTTCACCAAGGAGATAAAAAATTACTGGTGATCATATCTTAATAGTAAGAACAAACCCACACAGTTTCGTTAAAATCTGTGATGGTGGGTTACATATTGATATTTTACTGCCTGATTTTATGTGGAATGCCCCTTATACTATGTATTAAATATGTATAAGGGGGTATATATTAAATACTATGTATTTGTTTATTACAAATGGCCTTTACATTTGCTTTATAGTTTTTATATCTATAAGGAAATATGTCTTGGCAATTTGTTCCTGATTCAAATCAAATAATTTTAATGAATATGCCATCGATAGGAAAATATATTACATTCAGTAAAGATTGTATTTGATCCAATAATATTGCAACCTTAAACTTTTAAACTTTGTCCTTTCACTCTATATTTAAAACTTCTAAACGGATAAAAACAAAGGAAATTTCCTTCGATGAAACTACTAAACTTTATCGTTCAAATAACTGTAAAAAGCTCAAAAGTTAAACTGAAAATAGAATTATGATGCTTTTTAAAATAAAATTGGATTTGTAAAATATTCTTTCCCATTTCTGATTCATTAAAAAAATATATATTTATTTTTCCATTACAACAGACAAATATATTATGAATTCGCAATGTTCTTTCAGATTACCAGAATACATTTATTATATTGATGTACAAGGGCAAATCAAAAATAAGTTATACTTCCCAGTTATGGCTATTTAGTTATACGGTAAATACGGTAGTTTTTATGATCTCTTTTTAAAAACTTAAATCCAAAGTATTTCTTTTTTTTTAATCTAGCCGTCATATTTATTTTACTTAAATAGGAAAGGAAGCTTTTTCTCCATTTTAAAAACATTTTTTATATATAAATATAACGCAAGTTCTTTAAAAATATTTATTAGTTACATTTTTTTATTGTGTTTTAAAAGAGATTTAGAAATATTTAATACAATATTTTTTTATTGCAGATTAACAATGTTCACTTATTGGATTTTAAAATTTTAATAACAAGTTTTTTTATTGTGGAGTAATTGACTGAATTTAAAAAAAAAAATAGATTCGATTAACTGTCGTACGAACACAATTTATTACAAGTTACCTATACTTCCAGTGTTAAGTAATTGTATTTCTACAATGTCGAATTCAAGCCAGAATATAAAAAAATAGGATATGATTTTTTTTTCTTTTTTTGCAAATGTTAAAAAAAAAAATGTACTTTTGTAAACCAGAAAATACTGGTAAATTAAAATTAAAATTAATTAGTATAAAAAATAACCTACCTGCTATTACGTTTAACCATTAATGCCGCAACAAGTACCATTAAAATAACTTGTTATAAAATACATTTAATATATCGATTAGGAGTAATAGAGTTTAGAATGAGTTATAGATACTTTACATTATCTTGTTCCAAAAGGATTATTGGTTGCATAAAACAAAAATATTTTTAAAAGATGATTTATTTTGACTTTGCATCTTTGCAGCTTTCTTGACGTTAAGTGATTGTTGGGAGGGGGAGGGTTCAGTCCGAAAATATTTCTATTTTAAGAAAATTATATATATATTTCTACATTTCCTAATTCTAGAAAATAATGAAAAAAAAATTTCTTAAACAAAACATTTGTGTGGAGTTATAAATATTGCACAAAATCGCTATAAATTTAAATTTAATTATTTTAATTGGGAAAAACCTTCTAAAATTTATTGTATCCTTCTAAAAATGATTGTATAATCTCCTAATATAGTTTCAAACATTTACGAAAAAGGCTGTAGAAGATGAAATTTTCATGAATTCTTAATTTGGGGCATAAAGGATTAATATTGTATAAATTGTAAACATTTTCGTTTACTTTCAGAATAAATTAAATTGGTGTGTGTGTTTATGACGGCCAGTTATCAACACGAGAGTTATGGGCCCGAAGTGTGGGTGCTTTCCGTGGGGGGGGGGGGTGTCTTTCTAAAGAAACCTAACCCGTATTTACGCAAGGAAATCCAAGGTTCGAGGAAAACCACCGAAAAATCCGAACGATTAGGCCGACGGACGCGATTGGGTTGGAACGCAGCACCTCTCGTCTACCAGCTTTCAGAGCAGAAACTCTCAGCCACTGGTCGGGCTCAGATTAAATAGGATTTTGTTGGATTGCATTAAATTGGATTAAATTAAATTACTTGATGGGAAAGAAAATGTTTAAAACTGATTTAAGAAAGACCTGAAAAATTGTTTTAGTTTCCTCTGCAAGAAAAAGTGTAATGCAATATAAATGGGAAAGTTGATAAGAACTTTTTTCCATTTAAATATTGCTTACAGTAGGTAAATAGAAACACTGGAAAAGACTAGAAAGAACTAGAACGTATGAAAGTAGCAGTCTTAACTCTTTCGAGGGCAGTGGTATGTTTATGAAACCAATTAATATTAATTCCCAAACGCCAGTATGACACCAGAATTTTGCTAAAACCTATTATATTTAATATGTATGTGAAATACAGCCTTTTTTAAATTTCCAAATAATTTTTTTCCAGTGCCAGTCATTTATTTAAACATTTTAGTAATGTAAGTACTAATTAACCCCTGAAAGTGTTAATAGACGTTAATGATATGTTAAGTGCTCATGTGGTTGCAAAAGAACATAGCATTGACCGAAAACTTTCAGGAAGGTATTGTGGTGATGTTCAGTGGTGCGTGTGATGCACATGCAAAAAATCTCCAACTCTAATTAAGGGAACAAAATTTATTTAAAATCACTTTAAAAAGCTAACAAAGGGGCATTATATTTCTAAGTGCTGGAGTTAAGGGAGAGACACCCCATCCATACAGAATGCGCCGAAGGCGCGGATATTATATGTTTGCATCAAAATGAGCAGAATAGATGGGCGTGGTTTTACAAGAAGTTTAGGTCACGTGGCGTTACAATCTATCGCCAATTTCAAACTTTGGAATACTGATCGAAGAGTGGACAAAGGTTTTTGGCGAAAACAATTGATTACCCCACTTACACTGGTTTCCCTACCAGACGAGCGACGCAAAGGTTTCCAAAATAACGGTTTTCATATTTACTTAACAGCGACGACAGAAAATCTGGCTTTGTTTATCTAACTTTAATGATTAGCTTAAATAATCGCTACTTATAATTACACCATGCCGAGAAAAGGCATATGTTTTATATTCCCCATAAATCAATTCAACGTACATGAAAATAATTTTAAAGACCCAAACGCCATTACCGCATTCACATAACAATCTTTTACTTTTTGTTATTTCCTTGCATTTCATTCTAATATTACAGACAGCTACGCTTATACCTTTTTTTGTTTTATTTTATCAACCTACTTTTATTTTCTATAGCAGAAAATAATAAAACTCTTTCATAGTAGTAAAATGTTTATATGCATCATAAAATAGTATCAATGAATTATTTAAAAAAGACAAATACTACCTGTTTGAAGTAAATCTTGGAATTATAAATATGTTTCTTGAAAAAGAAAAACGGAATTTATATAAACATTTCGAAAGTTAAAATAAGTTATTTTTCTTTATTTCCTTTGTTAATAAAACCCATTTTGTTTTAATAGTTTTTTAACTTATTAAATATATTGTGGATTAACTTTTAGATTTTGGATTAGTACAATATTTATAATTTAATTTAAAATTTTCAGAATAAGGAAATAATATTTACATTATATATTTTTAATGGTTCTTTGTCATATTTTATTCCATGTGATATTTTTGTTTCCTTTCTTCAGTGTTATTGTTTTAAGGAAGTATGCGCCATTTATTTAATGTATTAAAAAAGAAAGAAGGAAGAAAAAGAAATAATTTTAAATTATTCTTAAAATAACCCAACCGCTGATGTTTTCTATTATTCGTTATTTACAATCCACTGTATAACGACTATCCCGTTATATATGTTTGCGTTCTACCCCCACCCCCCGCAGTTCCAATTAAAATTCTGTTTAATACTTTATTTATTTTAGTGCACTATAGTCACACAGTGCAGACCCTAAATTAAATGTAACACTTAAAAACTATATCGCTTGTATTAATATCCCTTCATATTTAAATTAAATTATTGTAGTTACTCATCTCTTTAAGAAAATAAAATCAGTGATTCAGTCTTCAATTTTACTTTCAGATTTTTTCACTCGAGATTTAACCTTGTAGGAGAACGTTACTGTTGTCTGTTATTAACAAAAGCATTTTAACTTCAGTAACTTCCTTTTTTGATCATGAATATAACTCATCATTTAAAATCACTTAACATGTAATCTATTCATTAGATTTATTTTTTCACTGCCCTTTAACATTCGGACCGTTATATTCATTCGTATGTGAATGCTGTATTTTTGTGGAAATGCACGCTGCTAAACTTTGCCCTGCCCTACCATCTGCTTTAGAAAATACATTCTCATGGCCTCTTCGCCTAACAACTCAATCACTTTTTCCACCCTTCGTTTTTATTTTCAGAAACACTGTCCGTTTAACTTAACCGCATTTCTATCGAAGTACAGTATAACAATCCCTTTCCCAGACCACAGGAATCTCATGACGTCAAAATATACTTTCCCTACACGATTCAAATATCTGATAAGTTCACCGCATGCATTTGGCGAAGTCGCACCAGCCAATGTTTTTAAAAAGGCCATTGTACAAGGGGCAAATACTTTTAGATTGGCGATATTGTACTACGCCAAGCAAATGAATTGTAACTGCATATTCCTCGCACTCCTGTTCTGACGCTGCTCTCTGAATGAGGCACTAAGAAGTGTCTTGTGCTTCCCCTCTTGTACGTCTCCCACCTGCTTTCCAGGACTTAATTAAAAGTACTATCTTACTAATAATCATTGGAGTTTTTTATTTTATTTTAATTCGTTCCTGGTTATTCAACTGCCACTTTATACGATCTGAAACGTCCCTTTAAAGAACAAACATCTTTACACACGGCAACTTTTTCAAATTTTAATTTAAAGTAGAAACTAAATAAAAAAATACTGATTTCTCATACACACTGTAAAAAAATACAAATGTTTCTTTATCTAAGAAAATATAATATAACCACGAACGAAAATAAACAATAACCCTTTCGAAAGGCATTCTCACAAAATTTGTACTTTCAGGAACAAAAATCTGGAGAAATTGAAATTAATAAAGTAACATTTTAAACTTATAGACGAATGCCTTAATGTTTATGAATGAAAAAAACGGTCAGCAGCGATGATTTTTATATTTAACTGAGGTTTAGGTTAAAATTGCCAGTTTAATTTTCATCGCCATTTTACCTCTCTAACTTTTTATTTTCTTCAAAATTTTTACTTATAATGAATTTACATAGTACCCACAGAACATTCAAATAAGAAATAATATCAATGTAGTATTTTTCGTACAAAATTTTGGCATAACATTGTCTTAAAAAGATTTTAAGGAAGGGACGTTAAGGAAAAACAAGTGGGTAAGTGTAATCACACATTGCACAGAGGATTTTGTTAATATTCCTTTCAAAACACTTTATTCTTTTGAAAATTCTGTTAGTTTCACATTTAGGAACCAAGGGACGCACTCTATTTTAAACAAACCTCTATCCGATCGAAACTCTCTTATACAAACTATCCCGTAGGTATATTAGTCGAGGGGATCTGACCCATAGCACCCGAGATAGGTATGTGCCCCTGGTGGTAAAATTTGGAACTAAAATATGTACTTCTAAGGTGCATAATATGAAAGAGTGGTTAAAGGAGTGTCGGTAAAAGTTAGAAAAGTGCACCTCGGGTGAAAAGTGTGGAGGTTAGAAAAATTGCTAAAAATACAGCAGTTAGAGCCCGGAGGGGTAAATAATGTAAGACTTTTTCAAAATTTTACGATATGTCTTTTGATATGAGATGTTCAGCTCTAAGTAACGAAAATTTCAAGTCTTCAACTTAATTAGGGGATCAGAAAAAAAACTTAAAATACAAAATTTAGAGCCCAGAGCGGGTAAATATAACACTTTTCCAAAAATTTATTATTTGTCGTTTTATGCGAGTTGTTCAGCTATAAGAATACAAAATTTCAAGTCTCCATCATATATAATTTCTGAGAACCTGCCCTGTGACAGACTGACATACATAGGAGAGAGACGAATACACTGTAAAAAAAAAAATCTGTAAAGTTACTAAAGTTTTCCTAGGAAACTTGGATTCCTAAAACTTTTTATGTAACGGCAACAACAAAAATTCCTGTAACAGACGCACTTTGCGCCGAAAATCAAAAAATCTGTAAGATTACTAAAAAGTTTTTAGGAAACTGGGATGCCTAGAACTTTTCATGCAAGTGCAGCCAGGGCTACAGATAAAATTTTAGTAAGATTACTGTAATTTTAGCAGATTCATTTGTAAAGATACAGATTTCTGTAGCTTTACAAAAACTAGTTTTGTAGATTTGCAGATTTTTTTGTACAGTTACAGATGAATGTTTAGTAAGCATGTAACTTTGCATCTGTAGAACTACAGATTTTTTTTTTACAGTGTAGGGTTTCGTCAGATGAACGAAATCCTGAAAAGGGGACGATAAGGAAAATTATCACCTATTTTTAGGCAAATCATGTTAAGAATAAGTTATAGCCACAATATACATTGATTTTTAGCGACGGTTATTTACATTTGATCAAATAAAAATAAATAATAATTTATCTTGAAAAGTGCAGTAATAAACCTTTGGTACGGTAAGATTACCAATAAAGCTACGATGCTTGAAATCGATATTTAAATGGTGGTTTCAATGCACAGTAAATTACCTTTCAAAGAATTTTAGCCATTCCCGCTTTAGCACACCTCTGCATGAGAAAAAATAAAATAATAAAAAAAAAAAACTTTGGCTGTATCTGGTGTGATTTTCTATATAATTTTAGCTAGAGGGTCGGTAAGGAATCTAAAATCCGGGGACAGATTTAAAAAATAATACTAACAACTGTAAAACTGTATGCAGATTAAATTTTGCTGCATATTTATATGTTACAATAATCCCACTTTCGGAAAAAATTACAACGAATTGCTTTTATTGAAACAATTTTATACAGACAGCCCCAAACTTAAAATTCAGCATCAGGTACACGCTGCGGTAAGCGTGATACATTTGGACACCCAACATCGTCCAAAACTTATTTATCTCGTTAATATTGTTATACAGTCAAGAAATGGAATGTTTTCTAACATAAGAAATAAAAAGAAAATCAATAATGTATACTAAATGTTTAAAACTTAGCAAGTCTTATTTATGTTAGGGACTTCAAAGTCCAAATTATGTTAGAAAGCCTCATGTAAATTTACATAAATCTATATGCTTACGAAAATTTTATCTATACACTGTACAAAAAAATGTAAATCAACAAAACTAGTTTTTATAAAGCTACAGAAACCTGTATCTTTACAAAAGAATCTACTAAAATTACCGTAATCTTACTGAGACTTCATATGTAACTCGTGTCGCAGTTGCATAAAAAATGTTATTCATCCCAACTTCCTAAAAAATTCTTAGTAACCTTACAGATTTTTTTTTGAATTACGGTGCAAAAGTGTATATCTTACATGAATTCGTTTCGTTTTTGTTACATAAAAAAAAAAAATTCTATAATTCCCAGTTTCCTAGAAAAAATTTAGTACCTCTACAGATTTTTTTTTTTCAATGCCCGATTTCACAAAAAAAAACGTATTTTATTTTTAGAAATATGAGATAGCAACATATTTACTAGATTCAAGAACCATATATAAAAACGAATCTTTTTACTCCCATAGATTTTCGGAAATTTTTCGGAGTAGATTTCATAGTTTATTAACCAATATCCTAAAACAGGAATATAATTTTTTTCGGATTGTAATTAATCTCAATTAAACATTTTCATCTCCTTAATCGAATATAAACATCCAAGAGCAACATCGTTGTATTAATTTTAGTCTTAATATTATTAGTCTTAATTTATGACGTTTTCCTCTAAATCATGTTCGTTGAACAAGAAAATGTTTCTTTGAGAATTGATAGCATACTGAAAATCTAAATTCCGGGTTGAATAAACTATTTAATGCACCGTAAAAATACTCGGAAACATTTGCGAAAACAACGGAGTTAGAATTATGGAGGTGCAGTTCAATCATCCTGACTGGTCGAAAACGCAAATTATATTTTTGAAGATACAGAGGGTGCTGTAAGTCTCACGTAGCGAATACTTTTACAAAATATTATTGGATTGTAAGTTAGATTATGAAAATATTTTACTCGTATGTTTATTATTATGTAGATTATATGCTATAAATTTAAGATGATGTATAAAGGCTTTGTTCACGTTAAATGTTAAACAGATAATGTGAAAACGGACGTTAAAAAATATACCGAGGGAAAAAAAATGAGTTGAATAATAAAGAACATGCTATCGTAAATATTAGTAGTTACATAAATAAAAAGGATAGTCAAAAGAGAAAAAATATATATAACTACATTTTTGTGTAGTTTTTATGTCATTTCTGTAATGATGGCAGCTGAAATTCTAAAATTTTGTTGAAAGTAAAGGTAAAATAGTTGGAAAAAGATACTATATCTTTTATGTTGTCATTTTATCATAACAACTGGAGAAAACTGTAATTAAAATACGTGCTAGTTTGGAAAATATAAGTGAAAGATTTCTGATAAAACAATGGAGCTATTTTAAACTGTATTTAAATTTAAGTATCCATATAAATGCTACAAAATTTAGGGCACATAAATCATAACATAATTAGATAGCCGATTTTTTCCCTTTTTTTTGTTGAGTTTACGGCATCGCTTTATGCTGGGTTTATGTATTATTCCACGATATTGACGTCATATGCGTACTTTTATATAGATGTTGTTTAAGACAGGGTGATAAATGTGGAATCCTTCAGCAGATGCAAATTACGTCATTTTATATAAAATAAAAGCGTGTATTTTAAGTCTTAAAACTGAACTACAGACCGTTCAAAATATAAGACCACTCAGAATTTCACATGTTTTCAACAAAGAAAATATTAGTTTGAATTTAAAATTAGTTGTATGAAAAGAAATAACTCTATAATGATCATTTAGATCAAGGAAAAAAAGCTTGAATATTTTTTTTTTTTTTTCATGCTAAACGATTTTACGCAAACCGCTGTTTCATAAATATAAGACCACTCTTATATTATTAATAAAGCAGACGAATTTATTTTGAAATCAGAGTTTCACTGTAACCTAAACAATCTGTAAAATTTAAAAAGAAGAATAAAATGCAGAAATTCTGAATTATATCTGATTCTTTGAATTTATTAGTAAAATGCCTCTCCTGAGCGAGCTGGCTGAAATAGAAGTGGGGAGAGTGTGGTTCTACAAAGGAAAATGAAAGTCTGAACGTGAAATAAGTAAGATTCTTAATCGTTCTAAAACTGCGATTCATAATGTGTTAAGTATAAAAGAATTGCACGGTATACATAAACGATCTGGCCTTAAAAAAGTTATCAGATCATGATAATAGGCGAATTGTCAAACTAGCAACGAAAAAATACCAGTCGACTCGTAAAATAGCACAACATATAACTAAAAAGCTATGACATGCAAACCGAGTGGCGAAGTTTGAAATATAATGCTGGTGTTATTCATCGCAAATTAAAACATAAACGACTACTACTGATTACTGTCACAAAAAAAAGTACTGCTACTACTACTGTCAAAAAGAAGCTCGTCGTAAGTAGACAAAGAATGTCAGGTCCTGGAACTCTGTATGGCAAAATATATTGTTTTGAGAAGAAAAAAAATTAAATATTGATGGTCCAGACGCAATAATTACTACTGGCACAATTTAAAGCAAAGATCTCGCGAGTTCTTCAGTAGACAGATGGGAGGCGGTTCCGTTATGGTGTGGGGCGCATTTTCATATGCATGAAAATGCTATCTCTAAAGATTTGAAGGGAAAATTAACTCCGACAGTTACCGCCGGATGCTATTTCGAAGTGTGATACACTTCGGACCACTTTTAGGTTGTGCAAAATGAAAGTTTCATCCAGATAATGCTCCAAGTGATTCATCGGAATCAACAAAAGGGTGCCTTAAAAGAGAAAATATTGATATTTTACCTGGGCCAAGTCGAAGCCCTGACCTAAACCCCATAGAAAACCTGTAGGGTAATTTGTCTCGTCAGGTGTACGAAAATAACAAACAATATCATTTAACATATGAATTAGAAATAGCCATTAAGGAGAAATGTGACAAAATTCCCGAATCGTTCCTTAAAAAATTAATTATCTCTATGCCAAATCGCGTATTTAAAGTTATTCAGAGAAATGGTGGAGCAACATGTTACTAAATTTGATAAAACTGTATTTCCCACATGTGGTCCTATAATTTTGTAACAGTTCTTATTGAAACTTTTTTGTTATATTGATATTTTGTTTTTTCCGAATTAATTTCATCTGTGTAAGTTGCTACATTTTACTAAAAACTTGATGTACTAACATAGAATATTCTTTATTTTGATAGAAATAATTCTTTAATTCCCTAAATAGCAAAATATATTGTGGTCTTTTACTTTTGTAACAGACTGTAAGTTTTTTAGAAGTGCACCATTTTTACTCTAGAAGCTTTGAAATTCTTCACAGGTGGAAATGCTTCACTTTTAAAATAACACATTTGAAATCACATACTGATAAAACGTAAGGTTTTGCAAAAAATTAGAATGTCTTTATAGAAGAACAGTGATCTGTAAGTTAAAATAATATTTGTTCGAGAGTTAAACTAACCAACATAAGATATTTTTCTTTACTGTAACTGTTTCTGTATGTTAATTACAAATTAATGAAACAGTTCCTTCTTGAACATTTTCTTTCGTCAAAATTCGACGGTTTCTACCTTGTAATAATAATAATATTTTTTTTCCCCTCATCGGGTGGACAGTCAGCGGAATTCCCGATTGTTATTTATATTATTATTAGAGCTGAAAATTGACATTCAAACATAACTTGTCTTTAGCTGAGCATTTACGAATAAAAGTTGTACACAATTTATATAATTACAAAAATACAGAACTAAGATAAAAAATAATTTTCTTATGCGTTGTTAAACTAACTAAAATGCAGAATTAATGTTTCCTCTGTTGCTAAACTAAATAAAGTGAAAAGCAACGGAAACAATCAAAGATTGAATTGTATCAGTCATATCTATAGAGATTTATTGTTATTTTTAGCGTAAACATTTTTGATATATTAAGCGTTATTTTCCTTTGTTTTCAAGAATTGTACCAATATATATTTTATTAAAATACAATATAAAGTCTTAAAGTTATTCCGCCGTATGTAATTACTCTGATAAATGAATATGTATAATGAAAGTAAACTGCCTATTTGTATGGGTCACTGTTTTTTTTTTTTTTTCAATTATTATTTAATAAATGTTCTCATTATTACAAAAATGTAAAAGGAAAATCTTTAAAATCCCCTTGATTATTTCTTATTTGCCATTATATTATACCTAAATTTTTAATTTCAAGTATAAGACACGGAGAATAAATTGTAAATTGCAATGTTCATTCTCGCAAGTTATCCTAATTTTAATTATTTTAGAGTAAAACACAAAATTAAAGATATTTTTATATTTGAAGTTAAAGATCATTAGCTAATGCATTTCGCTTCTATTTAATTAAAAGAAAATTAAATTTTCCTGAGCTAAAATTAAAATAACATTTAATATTGTGTAACAAAGTAATTTATTTTAGAGGGTGCATTAAAGTAATGAAATTTCAGAAGCTATTTCACTTCATATTTATTTGTTATTTTTGTATTCAAACATTTTGTAAATTAAATATTTAAAATTGTGGTGAATATAAATAAATATATATATATTTCTTTTGTACTTTATAATGTTGAACACTTCAAAGCAATGTATATAATTAATTTTTGAAAAGAGAAAAATGTTAAAGATAAATCTTAATAACATTAAAATTTCTTATCCACATATCCTTTAAAATATAGGTATTCCTTAAATATTATAGATATACCCTATTTTAAGTTTATTAAGAAATGCTTAATTTAATATAATTGCATTTTAAATTTATTATGGAGTGTACGTTTAAATTATGTATGTTTGTTAATTTAAACTAAATAAATATGTATCTTCTTAAAATAGTAAAAGTGGTTTTATATTTAATAAAATCATTTTTTGTCTTAATTTGCAATGCCAAATAACTATATTGATGATTTGAAAAATAAAAATAAAGTTTTAACATTTTCTAATTCGCAAGATATAAAAAGTTAATAAAACTGAAAAAAAAAAAAAATGTTTATCTATACTACTAATGAAAAAAAAATCGCTCTGCCTGTGTGCGTTTCCGCGATGGCTAGCGAAATCAATCGCACGTACTGAAAATCTGGGTAAGGATAGTCCAAAGCAGGGTCGAATGCACCTGAGGCTCATAATTTAAATATTTTGATAATTAGTCGAATTATTATTAAAAAATGGTTAAAAACCCTAGTTAAAATAGCGAAAATAGTAAAGGAAAGCATCGCATTTTATCAAAACCGCAAACAAACTCATCTAGAATCTGTTTCAATCTGGAGAACCAAAAGATGTTGCCAGAAAAAGCGGATTTGCAAAGGAGATAGGACAGGACGAACCCATTTCGAACTGATCCATATTTTAAAACTATTGGAGGTAGGGATTTGAAAATTTGGACACACACATAAAATTATATCCTATTTCAAAAATTCCAATTATTTTTAAAAAAATCGGTTCAGAACTTGCTGTAATATCAATTAATAAACCCATTAACAAAAATGATCCGATTTCATTTTATCGGGAAACCACAGACGATCTTCTGGGTTCCATCAGATTTGAAACAAGAAAGAAAAATCTTGCGTCAAGCATAGATTTTTAAACACATTTCAACAATTCTAGACTACTTCAACAAAATTGGCCGTTTTATAATTAAAGAAATTAACCAAGTAGATAACTAATATTAATAACTAACTAATATTAGAAAACGCATAACACATTTGATAACCAAATTTCGGGAATTACCGCATATAGTCGGAAATGTGCTTCAATTCTTCTGAAAAAATTATTTTGAAATTTAAACTATAGAAAAAAACCATGAAAACATTGAAACCGTACTGGTAAAATACGGGTTCTATTTACATTTAAAATATAAAAATATATCCTACAGCCTCAAAAAGAATGAAAAATTAATAAAACCTTTAACTAATCTTCGACACACTGGGTCATTAAAAAAAAATTCACTTAAAAGATTCTAGTTTGTCTTCGAATTTTCACCGTTTCTATTTTAAAATCTGCTTTGTTTATTTGAATTATCACCACAATCTTTTTCATAAGCAATTAGAAACTTACGAAGTGTTCAGTTGAGAAGAAAAAGATTTTTGAAAATTTAAATTTCAACCGATATTGAATTTGGTGATATAAAACATTTTTGAGTTAGAGAAATGTTAAAATGAAGTTCATTAATATGAAGAAACGCAATCCAGAAAGTCCCTATTTTTAGTCTAAACAAGAATATTCCGATATAACGATTTTTTAAAAATAAATTTGATTATAATTTCTGAACATAATTAATACTTAATAAAAAGTTTGGGCATGATGATTTCTGTAAAAATATGCAGCGTCTGTTAAATGAAGCGAGATTAAAAGCTAAAGTATTTATGCAGACACATAATATCAATATGAATGGACAAGAATTAACAAAGAATTTCAATAAGAATGAATGAAATTTTTATAATTACTATGTTAACGATTAGCCTCAAGTAATATTATTAGTTGAATTTCAGTTTTTGGTAAAACAAAATTGTTGAAAATTACGTCAAAAGGCAGTATAAATCTATCGTAAATTCACGAAAATTGATTAATTATTTTAAAGAAGAGCGGGGAAATTAAAATATTATAAATAATGTTTTTATGTATGCATTTAAAGCATTTATACTTCATTGAATTTCTACTATTACAGTTATTGACAAACACAAATATATTTTCTTTAAATAATATTTAATAAAAAAATTCTTTTGAGTTCAATACCGCAAAAATTAAGTGAATTGGTTTTCCAAAATTCTGATTGTTCATTTATCTGTTCATATTCTTCTTTATTAATATTTAAGGGGGTCTAAGAAGTCTTAAAATTGGAAAAAAAAATAATAACAATTTTCAACATTTAATATCTTAAAATGTATAGGATTTTAAAATACACATTAAGAGAGATGGAATATATAAATATGTTATTTACTTTCATATATTTAAAAAAATACTAGATGCAGAATTAATATTTATAGAGGCTTCAGACTGTCAGAAATTTGTTGAGCAGAAAATTGGCCTGCCAGCTTACACGCAGGATTACAAAATAAATTTTCCATCTAGAATAAATATTGTGGTGCCTAATTATACTTCAGTTTATAATAATAACCTTGAACCTAAATAAATGTGTATTAAAAATATATTTTTTTAATACAATGTTATAATTAGCTAATGCAAAATTTTAAAATTTTCAACAATATAACTACTAAAAATGTATTTTTTTTAACAATACAATTTTATTTTCACTTTATGCAGACTAACATGAAATATACATTTTGATAATTTAGGGAAATATATTGAGATGTTTTTGAGATATCCTGCGTAATATGTTGCGTAATATCCTGCGTAATATAATAATTTTCAGAAACGCAGTTTTAGCTGTGACTGGGTATAATTATAAAAGTCACAACTTCTGTTCCAACGGGAATTTCAAGGAAACAATGACATAAATTTGTTCAAAAAAGATAGAAGTTTAACACAAGTAAAGATTAACATTTTGAAGATTTACGATTCCTGAAACACTTTAAATGTATAATCTACAAAAAGTAAATAAGTATAGCATTAGGCATTGTACAAATCTATATGAATAATGTTTTTTGTTATTAGAATTTTTTGGAAGATATTCAGAACATAAAATCTCAAAATACCTATTTCTACTCTAAAGCATTTTTTTCCCTTTATGTCCAAGAGTGAATCTCGATAATAGCCTCAATCTTATAGTTTCTGCTTTATGATGTATCCAACTTGCGTCTGTTGTAAAATGTAACTGTATCTTTGACTGCACATACGACCAAATATTTTTGTTAAATTTATATTAAGCAGAGTAGCTGTGCTCGAATTATAATTTTAATA
Source organism: Maratus speciosus (assembly GCA_963932465.1). Taxonomy (NCBI): domain Eukaryota; kingdom Metazoa; phylum Arthropoda; class Arachnida; order Araneae; family Salticidae; genus Maratus; species Maratus speciosus. Next base: position 174,659,254 of record OZ010792.1, on the reverse strand, counting down.
TCATTTAATAAACTTTTTACGCTCTTAGATGAAAGGTTTGTTGAATAATAGTTTTAAAAATATTAATGCTCCTAAATATAAGTTTTCCCTCTTTAAACTTTCGGAAATCCTTTAAAAAATGTGTTGTGTTCTTTTTGTATTAAGGAAAAATTATTAAACATTCACCAGTTTATTTATAAATATATATAAAATATACAAGATTTGAGACAGTTTTAAATTATTCAATGTTCGAATTTTATCAAATCTGCAATTTTAGAAACAGTTTTATTTATCAAAAGCAAATCAGGAAAATATGTTTATTTTGAAATAATCTTCACTTTTCTAAACACCTTAAAAATACATATTTTATAGAATGAAAATTATACAAAAAAATAATTTATAAAAATTTTTATTCTTTTCTAATTCGACTTTACATTTCATATAATGGAATTTCTTCCCTCAAAGTCACTATTGTAAAAGACTTATGAAAGTATTCGCTTAGAAGTTCCTCCTGCAGGTAATCTTTTGTTCGTTGACAAAGAAGAGCACATAAGTTTGTTCATCAATCAAGAGATAAGATGATGGATAGTAAGTTGCAAAGCAATGAACAGAACCCGAGATTTTTGTAATATGTTTTGAGCAAGCAATGAGAGTTTATAATAAATACACATAAAAGTTTTGTCATGGTTCTCTTCATAAATCACTATTTTAAAAAATGCTAAAATTAAAACATGATAAATATATTTAATACACATTGTTCTACCTTTATTTAATATGCTTAGGCACTTCAATAAAATTATTTGTCGTGAGAAAATTTAAAGAAAAAAATTTCTGATATTTTATTTATATTATATTTTAATATAATTATTTTTTCTATTCAGGCTTATATAATTGTTTTTCCCAGAACACATATATCCGAATAGCAGCGATTATAATATTCAGATATTACAGGAATTCTATCTCAACTGCTTTACGATAATTAAGTAGTTCTCAAAGCGTTATTATTTGTTCTGTTTAGGTGTATAATACTAGGGTAATATTTCTAAAATGACGTGTTTATGTATATCTAGGTACTCAAAAGTTAAAAAAATATCTATAGTTTTTATAGTTTTAATAAAAAATATTTAATTTTATTTGTTTTTCAAAAAATACTCGTACATATTGCAAAATATATTCATCATATAATCTAGAATTTTTTTAATTCCTTAATTTAGTATGACTAAATAAATGAATAAGGTGATAAATTTAGACAGAATTAATAATTTAAATATAATGCAAATTTATATCCATTTTATTCTCAATAGATAATCATATAAAATTTAACATATTAACAGTTTTGCATCAATAGCGTATATATGCGTATATTTGGAATTTATATTTATTCAGAAATTTCTATTTCATATCAGAAATTATGAAAATAATTTTGATCTATTTAATAACAAGTGGCCTTTTGGGATTACCAAAATATTATTTTTTTTTTTTTGGGGGGGGGGGGGGGGATTCCGTATTTCAGATTTTCTGAAGGGAAAAAAAAAAAAAAAAAACCTGAAATGCACGCTAATAATGCAAATGGGTTAATAGATGAATTAGAGTCGTGTTTTATGAAACAATATACTACCATTTAAAGATACTCTATAACGTACGACTAATTCTTGAGCAATAACTAGAAAAATTAATAAATAAACTCTATGTTAATGTTTATCATCATAGTTGTTTAATTTTCTGATTTATTAAGGAGGCTTTCTACATTAGCTGTTTTGGAAATTTTCGTATGGACGGTGGGCATGATAGCACCTTGTTGAATTATCTGAAACATACACACACACAAAAAAAAAAACCTTTTTTTTTCATAAAATTCGTTATTATAGATTCCAGTTAAATTAAAGGAACCCATACATTTATTAAAAAAAAATATGTAATGGCTGATTTAACAAAAAAAAAAAAAAAAAAAAAAAAAAAAAAAAAAAAAAAAAAAAAAAACATTATTTTTTTGTTAAAAAATTATCTCTTTTTTGTTAATAACTTTTTTTCTAAATAATTTTAGTAAAAGCTTCAATTCATATCGAAAGCAATTAAATGAGCTTTAATAAAACAATCTATATTATCCATTGAGTAGTTTCTTTTAATCCTTCCCAACGTGTCAAAAAATGTCGTTGACATGGAGGGCAAGGTTTTAAAAAAAACTACTCAATGCATCATCTTGATATTTTTTTTAATTAAAGCTTATTTAATTGCCTACGATATGAATTAAAGCTTTTACTAAAAGTATTTTTTTAATTTACAAATAAAAACGAATTTTTTTAACAAAAAAAAATGTTTTTTTTTCCTTTTAAGTCATTACATAACGTTGTTTTAAATAAATTTATTGGTTCCTTTAATTTAACTAGAAACTATATTCACGAACTTTACCAAAAAATAATGTGTTTCATATAATTCTACAAGGAGCTATCATGCCCACCTTCGAGACGAAATTTTCCAAAGCAGTTGAACATATTTGTTTATAATTTAAAGTAGAAGCAACAAAATATAATAAAACAAATTCTTGTGTATACCTTAAGATATGTACTGTTAAAAATTCAAAAAGATCCAGCATGCAGTTTTCTTAAAAAAAAAAAAAAAAAAAAAAAAAATCATAAATAAGTGCTTTGTTTTAGTGTCCTAATGTAGGAGGTCCCCTTAATTACTTATTGACATATTATAAATTTATTATTTCTTAAAAACCTCATTAAATTTATATTATTTATTATAAAAGATACACATATCTATGTGAAAATTAAATAATTTATGTGTAGTTTTTTTGTATCTTAAACAGAATTAGAATCAGTACATAAAAGCATACAGAATTTATATAAAATTAGCAAAACGTAAAGACAATCAATGTAAATAAAACTAATTTGCGTAAGATGTCAAAAACAAACCCTCATTAATTAACCAATTCATAATACTCATCCGAAAAAAAAAAAAAAAAATCACTTTACATTGTTAAAAACATATCGGAATTAAACGAGGAAATTAAATATTTTTTTAAGTATTCAATCTCTTGAAAAATTATGTTTTGACGTATCTTCTTCAAATAAGAAAAACACAAATTTATCCCATTTGTGCCTGGCGTCCTAATTTTAGGACGCTTTCTTAAAACAATTCCCATTACCCAATTGAATTATGATATTCATTCAAAACTTAGTACAATATATCCTTAGTATTTGTTTTCAATATTTATCCATAAATGGCAGTGCACTTTTAAGAATATAAAGGTGAAATAAATGTTTTTTGTAGCGTAAAGTTGGATTTTCTTGAAATAAAATGGTGCGTAAGAAAAAATAAGATATTTCTTTTATTTTTTTAGCAATCATTTTATAAGTGGTATTATTTATAAGACGAAACATTATTTTAGAATACGTATTTTTGAATTTTTTGAGATTTCTATTTTTTTGTTCGAATTTGAACCTTTATATATCGTCCCAATTTTGGGACGCTAGGCACGAATGGGTAGGGGTTTTCTCTGTTACTGTCTATGCATTAAATATATGTTTTATGCCCTTTATTTTGTTACAAAATGGTTACATACTATTCGGATTATTATTTGGTTATAAAATTATTATTCGGATTATTATTTGGCTATTCTTTGTTATTACTATAGGGGGAACAGGGGCTGGGCTCGGTTCAAGAACAAGACACACACCCCTTCCCACCCTTAGCTATTGGCTTAGTAAACATTTATATCATACCGTTATGTTTTGTACTAGTTTAGTATTTGACATCCTGAGGTTACTAAAACATATACAGTAGAACCTCTATTATCCGGTGAAATTAGGACCGAACCGACAGCGGATAATAAAATATCCGGATAATCGAGAATTTATCAATAATCATCTAGTTTAATATGCAACATCATCATCGAACTGCTATTAGGAGTATTTGAACTGCTTGATAAATATCTAAATTTAAATTATACATGAAAATAATTTTATTTGTTTAGAACAGGGGCGTGTACACTGAAGGGGGGCGGGGGGAGAGTATAAATATCCCGGGATCGGATCTTGTGGGAGCTAAAGCTAATTTCAATGGAATTCGAAGAAAGGGGAACCAAAATGCTTATATCTACTCGTGGTTTGGAAAGGAACACTTGCATACACAAGGAATGTAAAAAAAGAAAAAAAAAATGTTGGAAAAAATTTAAAATATCGACATTGGTTTACACAGAGTTCCGTTTGCACGAAGGTCGTATAATCGAAGTTCTACTGCACCATATATACTCATGTGTAAAATGAAGAATTTTTGACAATTTTCTGCAAGTAAATTGTGGGGTGGTAGACTTATACGCGAGTCAATTACCAAGTCAAGCCAAAGAAAAGAAAAACAAAAAAAACCCTTCGAATACTGCAAAAGTCTGATTTTTTAGTTTACAAATAATAAAATAATATATAAAATATACAAATGATAATAATTTCTTATTAAAAATTTTTCAATGGTTTGTTTTTGTTTACTTACTAATTTTTCGCATTACTAAGTGAAATCTTTAGTTTGATTTTGTGCGAAATTGAAGTAAAAAGTTAGGAGGTCGACATACGCGAGTTTTTGATTTTTTGCAGAATTTGCATTCAAAAGTTAATGGGTCCGTGTATATGTGTGTATATACGGTATATATACTCTATTAATAATTATTGATAATTATAAATTTTTGCTATGCCAATAGCTAATGGTGAGGAGTAAGGGGGTCTTGTTCTTTAGCCGACCCCAGCCCCCCCCCCCCTCTTATAGCAATAATAAAGAATTTTTTTGTCGTCAAATAAGAACCCGAATGATATATAACCTTCTTGAAACATATGAAATGGCATAAAACATAGATATAATGCTTAGACAGTAACGGAGAAAACCCCTACCCTTTCGTGCCTAGTGTCCCAAAATTGGGATGTTTAGATTTTTATGATAAATATTTTTTCAAAGAGAATTTTTTTATTATTTTTTACGTTCATTTTATACCATTTACTATAATTAAGCACAGTGTTGAGTTGAAAAAAAATTCAGGCACTAATGGGTTAAGAAAATATAATAGGCATTCGAAGATTTAATGAATTTAATTATAGGAAATTTTATCTCTTCTACTCAGAATTTAAGAAATCCTGTATTGAAATTAAATGAGAATTATATACTGTATTTCATTGCGATAATTATGGAATTTTTTTAGCTATCTAAAGACAGTTAAATGTGTATACTACTTGTATTTACATGTGTATAAATGGTGCTTGTAATAATATCACTTATAAAAGAAGATGAAAAGTCTAAAATATATTAAAATATCTATATTTAATTTTTTCTTTGATATATAACCAGAAAAAGGTACTCTCCTACAACTTCAACCATAAATCGCAAAAATATAAATTTAGATATATAGCAGTAGTGATTTGGCGAAACTGGACAGTAAGCATCAATTTAGCTTAATTTCAATTGTTCATTTTCTTCAAAATATATCAATAATTAGTTTAGAAAGTAAATAAAAAAATATTTCTTAACCAGAAATCTTATAAGAAAAATGTTTAAGTAAATAATAAAGTAACTTTATCAGTGTCAAAATTTTTTACAGTGGACTTCATGTCCCCGCCCATCTATCATCGTATTGGCTGCCTGTTCGGCCACCGACTTAAATAGACTTTCCTCTCTTTCCCTCCCCCCCTCATTCTGTCTTTGATTCTCGGCAGTGATGCTGGTAGTTATCGACACTCTCTATTAGAGTAGTGTTTTCACTATACTTTGACTAACAATTCCTGTTTTTCTTATTATGTGCAAAACAAAAACTCATCGACAGGGCGTGGATTTGTTCTTCAAATGGGTCGCCCCAAGAACTGTATGCTGTTCAGTGTTCACAGAAGTGTCAAATATCAAGGAAATCAATTTCACTTCTAGTTCGTAAGCTGTCTTAGACGGCTGTAAACATAAGATAAGGTGTGTCCCAACGAAATAAAGCGAAATAATTTTGTGCTGTAACTGGGCACGAAACAAACAAATTATTAAGAAAGTCTATATAAAGTCTATAGAAATACATATTTACAAGGAGTAACTCACTTCCTGCCTCACCTGGGTAGGAAAAAAAAGCGAATGTTTAAAAAAAGAGGGGGAAAAGTGTCCCGCCGAAATAAAGCCACTGCCAAAATTAGTATTTATTCGTAACTAGCGACATTCGAGCTGCTGAGATCAACATGTTTATGACGTCAGGAAGTTGTCAAGTACATGTTCCGTGCCAGTCGAACTTTGTGCGGACTTTAGAAGGTTTTACTTTCTATTTCTCCTGCTGTATTGCAATGGGAAAGAAAACCTACCTATCAAAGTTCGAGAAAGGACAGATACCAGCTTTTAAGGAAAACGGTTTTTCACATAAACCAATATCTAAGCAAATCAAACGATCTAAATTCGTAATAGACAACTTTGTAAATCAGAGCAATGCGTATGGGTATAAAAAAAGGAGGTTTAAATGCAGAAAAATGACTTCTAGGTAAGTAAGAGCAGTTTCACATCGTCTTTAAGGAGGTGGTATTTCCCTAAAATCGTTGGCCAAAAAGGATCACATCCCCGTGACAAAATCAACCCTGTCACGAATTGAAAAACGTACAAGCAACTTCGATATAAGAAACGGAAACAGCAGTACATGTTGAAAGCTATACACATGCAAAGGAGAGTCCACTGCGCCAAATATATTCAAATCTGGAAGGACCAGTGACATCACGTTATAGTCCCAGGTAAGAAAAAAATTAATCTGTGTGGGCCAGACTGCCTTGCTTTGTATTGGTATGACATGAGGAAATTTTCTTCAAAAGATAGCAAGGTGGAGGCTCATTAATGGTGTGGGAAGGCGTCGGCTATGGAGGTAAACATAACCTGGCTGTTCTCTCAGGACGCATGAAGACTATCGATTACCAAAAAATGTTAGAAAACTATTTATTGCCATTTTTAAACATAATTGGTAGACTAAGTGTTATTTTACAGCTGGAAAAAACTCCTTTCATGGTAATCGTCCTGGGAATGTTTTTTTGGAGAATCGGGTTTCAAAGTTTCAGTCTGTGGCAAAATTGAAGGTCGTTATCATTGAAGTGTTGGAGAACATTCATGCTACTGTCCTTCAAGGAGTGGTAAATGGTATGCAACATCGTATATTCCAAGTCATATATAACCATGGCGGATATGTTGTCTATTAACAGTAGTGGCTTTATTTCGGCGGGACACCTTTCCCCCTCTTTTTTTACAAATTATTTTTTTTTTCTTGTCCAGTTAATGCAGGGAGTGAGTTACTCCTTGTAAATATGTATTTGTATATAGACTTTCTTAATATATTTGTTTCGTTCTTATTGGTTTGCTTCGTGTGCAATTACAGCACACAATCACGTTGGCTTTATTTCGGTGGGACACACCTTACAGTCGAACCTGGTTAACCCTATGAGAGGCAATCAATTGCGTTTGTGTAATGCTGATTTCCCACCGGAAATTTGGAAAAAAAAAATATTTTAAAATAACGAAAAGCAATCTTCAATGTAAAAGTCCCCCCCCCCCTCTCCCAAATTTATAAATGGTAAAACTTTATTAAAAGTTTCTGGTGCAAATCTTAATTAAACTTAGGTAGGATATATTATATCCCACCGCTTCTCAAGGGTTTAATACGCGGGATTTTTCATGTTTCGTGAACATCGTCCATAAGACTAATTCAAAAATATCACGTTTAATACGCCAACAGCTATTATGCAATTGCGTTTCAGTAAATTAAAAAAAAAAAAAACTTTCGCTAATGACGCGAATTTAAAGACGTAGATATGAATATATTTTCTCTTCTTACTATTTCTAGTTAGTCTTAACACCATCGGAACAGACGCTTAAACTGCTCAGAGTCCTTCACTATTCTTACCAGTTATTTTTTATTGTATATTTTGCCACATTTAATCAGGACACTTTCTAGATTCAGTTAGAGAATAATTTCTGTTTGGAAAAACCGGTGATAAAATATAAAAAAATCCATAAAAGACGCTCGTTGCGAAGGGTTCAAAGATTGTTACTGATATGTTGATTGTAACCAGAACGCATTGTTTCCAGTCTTGAAATGGTATTTTTTTCTCAGACACGTTAACAGAGACATAATCTAAATATATTTTTTAATCGGACCCCATTCTGTACTAATAATGAGAATAATGATAATGCAGTATGCAGCAAATATTTAAAAATACGTCGCAGATTTTTGCATATTTGATTTTATTGGATGCCACCTATAACAAAATTAACATCCAGTTGGCGGAATTATCGGAGATGTGTTGCCTTACAAACAGAATGAAACGGAAATGTATAGGAACCCAATTATGGGTAAAACCGTAATAGGGAAAGCCATCAAATTTCAGTGTCTTCTTTAGATACATTGATGGTTTATAAAATTATCATGATTTTCTACTGGTGTTTAAAAATTATAATAAAATGTTATTAGTGCCAGTGTTTACAGGTGTTTAATGTTATTATGTATGTACATTTAATACATATTATGTTTCATTCATATAATTTAAGAATTCTAATTTTACCCCAAGCGCTAGACTGGAGAATTCCCTTCCATAATGTAAGCAAAAAAAGAAAAATCATGCGTCAAGCATAGATTATGAAAAATTTTCCAAAGGTTCCAGAATACTTTTACACTACTTGGCCGGTATGCAATTGTCCACAGCATGGGGCTTTATGGACCAGGAGAAAATTAAAAAAATTACATTACTGTAGTACATTCTATAATAGCACTGAACATAGACTGTATTACACTTGTTTACTCATGGCTTCAGTTCACACATATGTAAGATTAACGAATATTAAAGTTAGCAAATAGTAAAAGATTTTTGAATCTCTGTAAGTCTTATGTTTTCTGCTAAAACTATAGCTTTCGGCAGACTCATTACAATTTCATGAACAATTTGAAGAAATGTATGAATAATATCACTAAAAACGAGCCCACTTTGATTAGATTTTCACTGCATAAGTCTTACAAAACGCAATCGTAATACATTCTTTAATCTTGTTAATAAACCAACCTCGACAACAAAAAGGAATACTGTCTTTTTGTCCTAAATTTGACCAAAATATATCTGCTAAATTTTATTTTGTTACCAAAATTAGAATTACTCTGTGAAATAATTTCCTCATTGCTTTATTCTGTATTACTATAAACAGACAATCATTTGAAATTTCTGATACACAATTTAGTTTTTTTGCCTTCAAACATGCGGCTGGTGTTCAAATTTATAAAATTACTCTGTAACAGAAAACGACATTGTTTCTAAATTCTTTTTACCTCTAAATAAAACGGCAATTTGTTCAATTGTCTTTCTTCCTGCAGACCTGATTCTTCAATAATCTTTATTTTTTATTATTGTATCAATCAGAATTTTTAATTAACTTTTCTTTAGTTTAATTGTAGTCATGCTCAAACATACTTCTATAATGGGATAAAATTATAAAAATGGTATGATTTTTTAACTGATATTTTTTCAATTAGTGATAGTTGATCAATCACATTTGTCACAGAAGTAAAGTTTTGTGATACGTAGCTTCTTTAACCCTCAAACCACATCCGAGTAATCATTCCATATAGGGAGCCATTGAATAAATTCATACCACTCGTATAATCTTGAAACCACACATAATTAAAACTGAACACTTTTAATACTATAAAAAAAATCACATATCTTAAAAATGAAAACAATAATCAGAACTACATAAACACTCTTCCACCGTCTCCCCTTTCCAACTTCTTCTACATCAGCTCATGGAGGAATGAGATAGATGGAGTTGCAGTAAGGTGGCTGGAGGTGACGCCAAAAAAGTAACACTAAAATCCGCTACAGAAAGCCCAAACAAAACCACGCGCTTTGACACGCCCATCAATTCAAACCGGTTTAAACCTGTATTTCTTTGCTTTCATTTTTTACCGTCGGAAATTGTTATTCAAGATATGACTAAAATTTCGGAAAAAAAATGACTTATGCGCTGTTATAGGATGTAGTACTAGATCAGAATGTATCAAAGATACTAATATATCACTTCACAGAATTATTTGATTATTTTATTATATGTATTTCAAATATAAATATCAGAAGTGTCTTTTAATGTTTTACTTGAAAGGGTAACATTCTTTCGTTATTGTCCTAAAATCGTTTGCACTCGAAAATCTAGATTTTCAATTAGTATTTGTAATTTAAGTTTTTATATATAATTTTAAAAGAATGCTTTCATCATTATATTTTATCTATTTACATGAAATTATTAATATGCTGTTAAAAACAAATAAAGACGTTTAATTAAATTAGTAGCGATTGATAACAGTAAAAAATGGTGGTCTATTTGAAGCGCAATTATAAAATTTCATTCCATCAAAGAAACTAAATTAATTAGTTTGAATTGCTTGAGTTTTAAAACATTATTATTTGCAAAAATTTATGTTCACCTGATAGGAAAATTTTAGCTGTAAGAATGAAATTATTATCAATAAATGCTTAGCACGCATTTGATTAATTGGGCTTGACAATTCGATACAAAGTTTTATTTTTCACAAAATTGTTATGCATTTCTCAAGAATAACTTTTTCTTTTCAGAAAATTGACAAAAAAAAAAAAAAAAAAAAAAAAAAAAAAAAAAAACTTCCATCTATACCAATCCCAAAACTTTCTTCTATCTCATACATGTTAATACTTCAAAATTCGCTAGCACACTACCAAAATTAAATGGCAGTTTATACCCATCATGAGGATTCTAAAGATACGAAATTATGTGCATTAGTTCTTGAGATATGATATTGCTGAAATCGTGTAAATCCAGCAAGCTGCAGCCTAGCAGCACCACCTATTTGGGGCTTTACACCAAAACCTATGATACACCAAAACCACCAAACAACAACATATGTCAAAGTCAAATTGAATCTGAAGTTTGGGGAGAATTTGTGCATTAGTTTTTGAGATAGAGCCATTGCGAAAATCATGAAAATTCTAGCGTAGCAGCGCCACCTATTAGACGATTAAACCTAAAATCTAATCAGCAACAACTTGTGTTAACATCTAACTCTGAAGTTAGATGAAAATTCATGCATTAGTTCTTGATAGAGCTATTGCGGAAATCGTGAAAAATGCAGCACAGCAACGCCAACTGATGGGCGATTTATACCAACACACAATCAGCACCAAGTCATATCAAGGACTAACTGAATCTGAAGTTTGAGGAAAATGAGTACATCAGTTCTTGAAATAGAGCTATTGCGGAAATCGTGTAAATCCCAGAAAATGCAGCATAGCAGCGCCACCTGTTGGGCGATTTACACCAAAACGTAATCAGCACCAACTCATATTAAGGACCAACTGAAACTATAGTTTGATGAAAATCTGTGGATTAGTTCTTGAGATACAGCTACTGCTGAAATCGCGAAAAATGCAGCATAGCAGCGCCACCTGTTGGGTGATTTACACCAAAAACTAATCAACACCAATTTATATTAGGGAATATATGAATAGAAACTTTTATTAAATTCCGTGCAATAGCTCTTATGATAGAGCGCCCAAAAAATTTGTGTGACATACTGACAAGTACTTTAGATACAGTACTGTATCCGAATCTTTTGTGTGTCCTTGTAAATGAACAATAAATGCTATGCACATCATATTTCACCGCAAGTACATTGTAGTAAATCTGAGTAATTTATCTCTATAACATTATATTTCAGTAACATAATATCGCTGTAAACAGTCCCCCCCCCCCCAATATATCATTATATAACGAAATTCTTTTGTGTGCCCTGTAAATCAATAATAAATGCTTAGCAAACCCCATATTCTACGAAATGCATGTTTTACTGCACTTATAAATACATATCAATTTCTTTATGTTTTAAATTGTCTAGCATCATTAAAATGCACTTAAAACGATTTTTCCCATTGAGCGTAATGTAACAGTGAACCGCCATTTTACCGCCCATGCAAATGAACTATAAGTGCCACACTTTTTTTTTTTCAATATCGATCACGCAATAGTATACGTCAATAACATATAAAAAATGTAGATGATTCCAGTATATTTACAAGAGTTAGAGCTCCGCCAGAAGGCCATACAAACCGAAGACAAACATTTTTCATCTGTGTTGAAAAGGTTAAAGAAAGAAAACTTTTAATAATACAATTTTTAGTTTTTATCACATGTTTTCAATATTTTATTTAATCTTATTTTGTCATTTATTTATTGCTAATTTTCCAATTCCAATTATTTCAAAAGCAAGCATTTATTTTAATAAATAACAACACAAGAAAGGCTCTTTAAAAAATGTACTATTTTTTTCTTAAAGTACACTTCAGCTGTGATTCATCTCTTTGATTTCGTCTTATTAATACAAAATCCCTTCCACGTGCTTGTTTTGTTTGGGCCTTCTTGGACGTTTAAATTTGAGCGATAAATGGTTTCATATTGCAAACCTTTTTTAAGGGATACTGCAACTCCATCTATCTCTTTCCTCCATGGCATCAGCTCTCACGATCCTCGGTCTGCTCTCGTTGCCAGTCCTGTTACCTTTATTTCGGCTGCAGACTGTGAATTAAAGAAAAAAGTCTATTCTAGGCATTTAAGTTTGTCCACTGCTTTCACAATCTGACAACTTTCCCCTCAAAAAAGCTCTTTCGTGACCTTTCTCACAATGAAGCGCAAAATCACACGTACACCACACATTTTATTAGCAAAGTTGAGAATAATGTGGAACTTCCCATTATATCTAATTCAAGAAATATATATATATATACAATATTATTCATCAACATAAAATTTATAAATTAATACACACAAAAAAAAAAACAATAATTTCCAAAAACACGAAATAAGAACTAAATTACAGTTTAACCTTCATCAAAAGTAAATCTTGACATAGAATCTCCATTTAAATGTCTAAAACCTTTACGATAAGTTATAGCTAAATTGTATCTCTGCAACGCCAGATATCAACAAGACAATTTTGCTCCATGTGGAACGCTGCTCGTAAGAAAAGTGAGTGGATTGTGATCCGAAATTACCTCAATCTCTGCACCGAATATCCAAGTGTCAAACCTCTTCAAAGCCTCGATTGCACTGTATGCCTCTCTCTCTATAGTAGTCCAACGCATCTGGGTATCTGTAAGTTACTTACTAAAACATGCAATAGGTTTCTCTTGTGCCAGATCATCCATCTGAGTCAAGCAAGATCCGATAGAATTGGCGGAAACGACAATATTCAACTGAAACGGTCGATCGACTTTAGGGGTAAACATTGATGACATTTGTGACAATTTTTCCTTTAACTGGATGAATGCATTTTCAGCGTCTACATCCCATGGAATCACGTTTGCAACTCTTTTTCGTGTAAGATTAGCCAACCAACGCTCTACCACTCCCATACTTTCTGGATGTCCAGGAGTCGAAAATATGGGCGCTACCCCCAAATAATCCAAAAATGCATCGTACAGTTGTGAAGTAAAATTCGGTCCTTGATTTGTGCATATAGTAACTGGGAATCACGTTTGGGTAAATATTTTCATTAACACTTCACATGTGGTCTTTACGGTTATATTTTTAACTGGTACCGCCTCGGCCCACTTGGTACACAGGTGAACAGCAGATATCGCATATTTATGTGCTCTACGAGAAGGTGGTTCCAAAGGTCCAATACAATCAGGACTCCACACTTCAAACGGGTTTTCCAGTCGCACTAACGGACGTATGGGTACTCTATCTCTATATGTGACAGTTCTTCTTAATTGACATTGTTTGCAACTTGCACATTTTTTTTAGGTCTTTCTTCAATCCCGGCCAATAAAAAGAATACTTAATTCTCTGTTTCGTCTTCTGTTCTCCCAGGTGGCCTGCCAAGGGAATTTCATGAGCAACTGATAAAATATGCTGTCTCTTACACACAGGCAACACTGCATGTTTCACGTCCTCACCGCACATATTTTCCAAATGCATTAGTATCCCTTCTCTATAAAGTAAGAATTTTTATTTATTTTAGCCTTCCCATATATTTTTCAACGATTCATCAGCTCTCTGTAGTTCGAGAAAAGATTCTTTATTCTTCCCTCACTCTCATCATTTTAATTTCCGGCTTGTTCTCGCTCACCAACATCATAAATTTCCTGATTTCTACCAGTATCTTCCTCAGAATTAATGTTCTGCTCTCTCTCCCCCTCATGGTCCATCTGTGGCTCCCTCTCCTTCTCAGAATTAACATCTTCATACAGACTGGGAATAGTCGTTGCCTTAGTATACATTATGACATTATGGTTCAACGCTTCGTAAGCCGTTAGGCATATTAACATATCATTTACCAGTTTTTCTGAAATCGCACAAGTCACAAGAACTTCTCCATAGATTCCATCATCTATTTTCATTGGTATCACTCTTAACGGAATGACTTCACTTTCTTCAAACGCTGAGGTTAGCTCAATCCTTCCTTCTCCCTCCTCAGTCATATCCTTGACTAAATCTGCTCGTATCACCGGAATCATAGATTCCATCCACAACATTACCTCCACATATAATTTTCACCCTTTCCAATTCAAACACAAATTCTCGCCATGTCCGTTCGGGGTTTCGTTGATGGTCCATAAACTAATACGAAATTTTTCGGGACTCAACTTAAATCGTTTTAACAAAATCTTTTTTTTATATAATCATAGTCTTCAAATTTCTCCTCTGCCTAACGTGCAAAAACCTGAACAATTTTAGATGGCAACAACACTAACAAACTTGACACTCAATGTACCGGGATCAAACAAATCCACTTTACCTACCGTTCAAAAATGGACAAATAAAAAAAAAATTCATCGTCCCTAACATTAAATTTCGGCATAAACTTTGTAACCTCTATTCCTGAATTATACCCTTCCATATCCATTCCAGTTTTAGATTCCTTACTTTGATTACTCTGCCCTAACCTCAATTTCTCCAATTCAAACTCTCTCTCCTCGTTCTCTGCTCTTTCCCGTCTAGTCTCTACAACTGTTTCGAAGAATCCTCTCTCGAATTCGGCTTCATAATTCGTATTTGTCATAATCAATTCCTTTAAATCAACTGTTCTTGCATCCGGACTCGGCTATTCTCCCAACTCCTCTGCCACACATCGCAAATCTTCCTTGCGGCCTTTCCCAAAAAAGCCATCTCTCATCCTTCCTTTCTCTTAACCAGCCTGACAAAAAAAAAAAAAAAAATCTCAAAATTGTCCACCAAAATCGTGCAAGACCTCAATTCAATTAATTCAACAATACAACACTCAGTTAAGCAAAATTGCAAGCTCAAATATTATTGTACACTGCATACATATACTCAGTTCATAACATTTATCAAATACATTTATCAAGGCATATTTCAAAATATCTCAATTTTATATCTTAATATACATCATTTCAAAGGAAACTTATTCACAGCAGTTCCAAAGATTTACATAAATCATTACTCTCAGTATTTAAACCTACCAACCATAACACAAATATACACAAAGATTATATATACAAATCAGTTATACCATATTTCACAATTTTCGTTAAATACATAATAATTTATACAAGGCAATCTCATCTGAACATATATAACCTGTCTCAGCATTTCAGTACTTATCATATATTCCAAAAACAAATGATTTCATACTCAATTCACATGTTACATAAATAACTATATGTCAAAACAGTTATATCCCCCCCCCCCCCCTTGTTTATATTGTCACGTATTTTACAAAAAAAAAAAAAAAAATTTAACAATCATTATTCTAAATAACTACTCCTTTTTTCCTCTCTCTTTCGTACTCACGTACACCCCCTCCAAAATATACTTTATATTTCCAACCGTTATACTCTATATATCCAGTCAATAATGTCTTAATGAACCAACATATATCAAAGTTTCTGCACTGACGTACACCTCTCCAAAATACAGTTTATATTCTCAATCATTATATATTTTTTTCTGTACTCACGTTCCTCCTTCCAAAGTACACTTTCTATATTCAATCGTTATACACAATATCTTTTGTACTGACGTATACCCCTCCAAAATACCCTATATATATTCAATCATCATACACAATATTTTTTGTACTGACATACACCCCTCCAAAATACATCTATACTCAATCATTATACACAATATTTTTTGCACTAGCGTAGACTATAATTAAAAATAACACATTTAAATAATTGATAACACATTTTAAATCGAAAGCAACTTACAGACAAAATTTCTCACCTTGCTTTTTTTCCGTATGATCTGTCCTTTCAATCCGACTACGCCAGTAAAGTTTTGTGATACGTATTTTCTTTAACCATCAAACCGCATCCGAGTAATCATTCCATATAGGGAGCCATTGAATAAATTCAAACCACTCGTATAATTTTGAAAACAACACAGAATTAAAACTCAAAACTTTTAATAGTCTAAAAACATCATATATCTTAAAAATGAAAACAATAAGTCAGAACTACATAAACACTCTTCCACCGTCTTGTCTTTCCAACTTCTTCTGCACCAGCTCTCACGATCCTCGGTCTCCTCTCGATGCCAGTTGTGCTACCTAAATTTCGGCGGCAGACTGTGAATTAAATAAAAAAGTCCATTCTAGGAATTTAAGTTTGCCCGCTGCTTTCACAACTCTGACAGATATTGTCACAGAAATTTTCATTGGCAATATTATTAAAGGGCCATATGTCTATTACTCTATGCTTTCCTTTACTTGTTTGTTGGCATAACTAAAAAAGATATGAAAAAATTAATTATATTCATTTATAAGTAATAATAAATATGTTAAATATATCTTTTGTGATAACAGAATTATGTTAATTTAATAAGTTAATAATAAAATAACAATTTAAAAAAATAGAATTTTACATATTTATATTTTATGTGTAATAAACAATGTTTACAACACATCTTTTTTATTCTTAATAGTTCCGTTTATGCAGTTTTAATTAATTTATAAGTTTTAGCTATAATATTTATCAGGGAATACTTATAATTTTTATTTTTCTTAATTATTAAAACATAATTATAATATTTGGTATCTCTTAAAAGCTTTAGAAAAATTACATTCAAATCCCAAATTAAAAATTTAATTAACTTAGTAGCTTAACTTTCTTATCGCCGTGAACTGATACATCCGTTCACTAAGCTGTAGGTTTCACTGTAATACATGCATTTTTTAAATTAATATAATTCGACAGATATAACCCAGTTTTGAAAGATTAAGTTATTATTAATACTCTCAAGGATTATATTCCTATACATGATTCACGTAGAAAAAACTATCTTTTTTCAGCATTTTAAAAAACTTACAGAGAAAACAACATTGCAGTTTTACCCTTTTGCTCGGCGGTCAGGAATTTTTTTTCCTTGGGAAAACCACTTTTCTTTTTTCATTATTTTGAAATTCAAACTTCGCACAGAATTTTCTTATCAGTGAAGTGTAATATATTTTGATTAAATATATGTACAACACTTTGTAGTTATACCCTTTTGCTCGTCGTCAGTGGTTTTTATTCCTGTGGAGGAACCACTTTTTTTTTTTCTTTTGAAATTCAAAAATCACACAGTGTTTTCTTATCAGTGAAGTATATTTTGATTAAATAGATTTATAATACTTTGGCTCCGAAAGTTTTATTTAATTAGGCCATTATTATATTAGTAAAAAAAAATTGTAAATTTCACAATTAATGATTAAAAGGAAACTTACTTTAAATTATAAGCTTAAGGATACATTTCTCACCTCTTTTAATCACAATGTTTTGCTGTACATTGTTAAAGAAATTGACTACTTTTATTGTATAATATATAAAAAAAATAGAATATTTTGTGCATTGAAATAACACATCATATTAAATTAAATTATTATTAAAATTCCGAATTCAAAAGCATGTGTAATAGATGTAAAGGAAATTTTATATTAAAAGAATTGTTAAAACTTTAAATTTTAGTTTCTGTCATATTTGTGTCAGAAATGCATTTTGTTTTATTCCTCATTATTTTAGTGACTTTTTACATGTATGCGCTATTTTCTTTATAGTTTCTATTTTCAGTTGCGCCAATTATATTTATTTTATTTCTTTACAGTTTTCTTTTCACGGCTGCACGTTTTTATTTTTATTATTATTATTTTTTTCATTTTCCAAACTTCATTTTGATTTATACATCCTTGATGTAAGATGGATTTCTAAAATTATTAATTAGTAAATATAAATGATAAATAGTTTGCAAGTGGATCTCAATTATTCTAATATATAATTTTCTAGAATTGCAGACTTCATTTTGGTTTTCTATATTTTATTCCTCTTTTAGTTCCCTTCCTTTAATTTTATTTTCTGTATTTATTTAACATAAGCGTCCAAAAGAACAGTTAGCTGAAGAGAACTTTAAATAATGCGGACACAGAATTATTGCAAAATTTATCCCTATCTCCTGTTTTTATTAAATTTTATATTACTTCATTGTGCCTTACTTACAACGCGAAGCTAAGTAATATTCTTATCCTTTCTTGTACTAACCCTTTACTTTCACGTACCATGTATGTGGTGCTGTTTTCGGCACTACAGTCTGTGAAAATGTTTTTATGTAACAATATCACACATTTGTTGATTGACATTATCACATTTAACACATTTGTATTTTATTTGTTAGGATGAGCGGAGCGAAACCTCTACTAGGCTACTCAAATTACATTTTGTCGTACACTTTACAAAAAACTATTCAGTATTTTGACTTGAAATTAAGAATAAAAATAAATTATGAGCTGTAGATTTGCACAATGTTATTTTATTTATTTATTTTTTACAGAATAACCATACCAAAATTATTATTTGATTAATTTCTTTTACATGTTTTTCCATTACGGACGCATTTTTGCAAATAAAAAACGAAACACGTTTATTTTCAGAAAAAAATAAATAAATCATGGAGTCAGTAATTGCCGAAACGTCAGTGAAGTTTTACTGTGGAGACACGAAAAAATTTGGTTTTCATATGTTAGTCTGTTGCTTGTCTGACCCACGATAACTGCCGAAAAAAGAATCCGATTAGCTTGAAATTAATTGAAAATGTTCATGAGGTATCCGGACTTATCTTTATAGTTTTTAGTTAAATTTGGATCATTCGTTCAGAAAATATGGAACATTTAATTTTGCTTCATAATGCTTTTCTATGGCAAGTCAGACGATTTTCAAATTTTCATTTGTTAAAACAAAATGACACATTTAATTAATTGATTTAAATGTTAATTTATGGATACTAAAATTTTTAAATAAATATTTTAATTTTTTTTTGTATTATTTTAAATTTTTGTCAATAAATTTGTCAGACTTTTTTTTTAATTACGTGTGTATTTTTTAACGAAACTTTATACATGATTTCCAATAATATGAAATATTCTGTTTCATCAATTTACATATTTGACATGATAGACATTTCATTTTTTTCTTTTGTCCGTTGCCTAGCGACTGCATCTCGTAGCCTATAAAGAAAATTATTCAAATAATCCCAAGTACGAAATATTACAAACAAAATCTGGCTGAGGTAAATGAAAGATTAGTTAATCTTTAGTACTAATACGTAATACATATGGTCTTAAATCTAGCTTTGCGTCAAATATGAACTAAGTTAATAAATTACTGTTTTAATTTGAATGTAGATACTATTAAAAAGCTATCACAAAACTATTTTACAGCGCCAAATGGATGCTATTTTTACAATTAATATACGATATGGAATGATTATCCCGTAGATTTAACCTCTTCGGATCTGGAGTATCCTATAGGATACACATATTTACAAAAAAATTTTCCTGTATATAAATATTGCTTAAAAAATTAAAATGATGAGAGTGGAATCTTAAAAGATAGCCAAACTAAAGCAAAATATCAATTCTTTCCTTTTGTTTTTGTTTTTCGGCCATAAAATGGGATTTAAAAATGACTTGCAGCAAAAATGAGGGAAATATACAAAAACGAAAAGTAAATAGTTTTTATACGTTAAAACACCATATGGAGAGTACATTAAAAATAAAATTTTATTAAATGCATAATTATTTAATATTTTTCATTATTTTTTTCCATGCAAAATAAAAGAAAATATCTTAACAAATTGTCAAAAATTTATCTCTTGAGTCCCATGTGTCATATATGATATATAAAATTTTATGTATAAAAAAAAATATATTTTTTTTTTTTTTGCTTTTCAATCTTTCTTAGGTATCACTTTGCAAATATTAATTCATAACTGAAGTAAAAAAAATATATACGAAAATAAACCCTGGGGTCTAAAGAGGTTAGAGCTCACCAAATGTGCTTATTTTGGGTAATTTTAGTATGTTGTTGCTAGCGAGTACATCAGGATATAATTAAACTAATGTTTCAACATGCCAAAATTAATAAAAAGTGCATTTAATCGCATATAAATGCTATTTAACACTTTTCAACATGGATGAATGGTGTTTATGACTTTGGTTTTTCTGTCTGCTACCTGCCGTCGTCTGTCCGTGCTCTATCTTGCGTAAATATAATCTGAATTACATGTAATTAATATACGTTACTGCTGTTTGCATATTGAGACCGGTATTGAAAGTAAAGTGTGTAGCATACATATCTCAATTACAGGGACACTCTAAAGTATTCCGTTACGTTATGGTCTATGGGAAAAAATCATTTGCGGTGTATTTCAATATTGTTACATAGTTTTAAACGGAATGAAACTTATATACATTATTAAGGTGCACTAGAACATGGTTACCATAAAATATCTTATGTGTATCATTTACGGCACGCGTACAGGGAACTCAAAAATATTCATTATATTACGGTCTATGAAGAAAATTATTTTGCGGCGTATTTTAATGATGTTACTTTATTTCAAACTTAATAAAATTGATATGGATTTCTGAGATGCATTAAAACAGCCGTTCGGAAGTATATGGGTGTAAAACATATATCATTTTTATAGGGGTGAAACAAAAGAAGTCGGTTATATAACGCAGGTCTACTGGGAAAAACTTTTCGAAATGTATTTATATTGTGTTGCACCGTTTCAAACATTATGAAAGTGACATACATTACTGATATTTACTACAAGAAGCTTGCAATTGAATATGATTTGCATCGCATTTATCATTCATTTACAGGGTCACATAAAAGAATTTGGATACAATACTGTATCCGAAGTATTGTCTATTAGGGATGATTGCTGAAGAGTGTTTTCGATTATGGTATATGTTTCAAGATTAATTAATATTTAATTACTATTTGGTGTAAATAAATTATCTAAGTTATGCAGTATACAGGACTGCACAAAAGAATTCCTAAGCATTACTGAGAATGCCTTCAGAGAATATCTATATTTTTTTAATTTAAGTTATGCATTTTCAAGCTCATCTACATTTAGTACTTAATAACAGATGTTTGTAAAATTTAAAAAAGAATAATTAAGCTAATATGTGGCGCGTATAAAAATCTGCACGTAAAGGGCTGTACAAAAGAAATCATGTACGTTTCTGTCTATAGGTAGCAAATACTAGAGTTGAAATTTAATCTCCGATATTCATTTTTTCTAACTAAACTAAATTTTAGCATACTATGTAGAATATATGCAAACATATAGATCATATACAGAGATGCATGAAAGTATGTTATGACGAAGTTTTCTTTGAGCATTCAAGAAGTGCTGCTAAATGTTCCATAATCTATGTTTGACGCATGATTTTCTTTCTTGTTAATAAACTGATCTGAGAATATCGAAAGATATGCCTTTCAAAATTAAAAAGAATGAGATAAAATAAGTCAGGTTCACAGATGTCCCTTCTTATTAGAGTACCTCATTTCACTAAATCTGTGATCTAATGATTTTTGTTTTTCTAAGTTCAATTTTTTAATGCTGCAATATATATATATATTAAATCAATATTGATCATGATAAAGTCGGTGCTTTTGCGTATATAACTGGTACATCAGTTTATTAACTCTTTACTCGTCCTTCCATATACTTTTACGGTCAAAATGCCCGTGAATGTATCGGACGTGACGATTAAGGCTAATGTCAGATGAACGTCTATTTGTAAGTTTTTTGTTTGAGCATGAAAAAGAAAAGTTTTCTTTTTGATGTTGTTTCTATTGATATGTTTCTTTTTAATGTTGAAACAAAAAGCGTGCAAATAGACGTTCGTCTGACATTAGCCTAAGGGATAAAAGGTGTTTATATACCTTTAAATATACTTTTTTTCACTTTTATCATGCTATAAATTTAGTTTAATGATAATAAGTTATTTTTCTTATGTAATTTTACAGAATCTATTTAGAGAAGATCTTACATCTATGATAATGAAAAAGTTTTCCTGAATCAAAAATTTTCAAAAAATTAGATTTTTAAATTCGATATAATAGATTCAGTTTAAAAATGCTATAACCATTCGCACAATCATTAGGAAATTACTTATTTAAATTTAATGAGAAAATGAGGGTAAACGTACTTCTTCATCTAAAAAAAAATCAGACTAAGTCGTTCGTCAGCATTTCAGAATGCCATTATCACACTGGGTATAATTTATCCCTTCTAATATCCGAAACCTTCCAAAAATTTTATATTCTTATAAATATTTATGTAATTAAAATAACAATAATACAATGCGGATTGAAGGATGTTGAATTTTATGCATAGGTAGATCTGTAGATTTTATGCATTTTATGCATATGATCTGTAGATTCTGAAAATATTATATTTTTTTTAACGAATGATTTAACAAAAAACATTTTTTATTATTTTGTTGAACATATTTTTCCATTATACGGATTTATTTTTGTAAACGATAATGAAACCTGCGTATTTCTCGCAGTAAATAAATATCATCGAGTCAGTAAAAATAAATAAAGTCATAAATGATTAAGTACATGAAATATTATCGTTGCATCAAAATTTCCCATTTTTTTCATTATTTAAATAAGGAAAGGAACTTATATATCTGCATTTTGCGAATTTCGAAATATTTTAAATATTGAAAATAACTGCAGAATTTATACTTCAAACTGTAAAATAACATTAAACTTTCTTGTATTAAAAGTGTAGGTTATTTAAGAGGATAATATACATTTTAATAGAATACTTTATTAAGATTGTTTGGAAATGATGCATATTTTGGAACTCATTCCTTTAATAATTCCATTTAATAATTTTAAACATTTAATAATTTTTAAAATATCTTTTTTATGAAAATTAAAGCATATTTCTAATGAATTAAGATTTGCGAAAATTCAATTATTTACATTCAATTATATAAGTATTTTTCAGGTTAAGAATTCAAATACACAATTTATTCTTATTATGTGAAATTAGTTATGCAGACGATACTTACGCATTTTAAAAGAATTATATTATGATTTTTTTTTGTAAAGTGGCAACAAAAGAATTGTAAGCAAATAAAATTAATTGTTAAATTCGTCATATAAAGTGTTAATCGAATTCGAAGGTTGAATATTGACAATAATATAATGAGTTAATAATTCTCAGTATCAACGAGAGCAGATAAATGTTTTTCCAGAAAATAGGATTTTGAAGATGTAACTTTCTTCAAGCTCTATTCGGATACATTATTCTAAGATAGCTATCAAAGATTATTTGATGTGAATTACAAAGATTGGAAACTTACATATTTCAAACCATTTGAGAAACACCAGAGGCTACTGGAAGATGTAAAAATATCTTTAAAAGAAATTTTAGTGAAAATTTAAAAACATTTTGTAAAATTCTACTTCGAAAATATTTTTTTTATTTATACCAGTCTTATATCGTAAATAAAAATTTCCGAAGGAATTCTTGGTTATTTGGCTGAATTTACATTTCTAAAATTAAAATGCGTCAAAACATAAAATAAAGTTTTTGCTTAATAACGATACAAAAATAATATAAAATTATTGTTACTTTCAAATATTTATCTTATCAAATATTGCTTCGCGAATCCAAACAAAGCATGGCTTTTGCTAGTATTATAAATAGATGAAACTAATAGGTATAAGAATTTTATTCATTTTTTTAGTGTAGTAGTTTAATATAATTGTATGTTTGTAAAAGTGTAGAAATTTAAAATTAACTAAATATTTATAAAAAAACAAATAACAAGAAACAACAAAATAAATAAATGAAGGATTACAATCTTTGTTAGTGTTCTTTAATCTCTAATTTAGGTAAATTTTATAATTATAAAATATAATTTATATAGAGCTCTTGAAAAACGCAGACTACATGAATCATTTATTAATTTACTCATTAAACGTAAAACAATTTATTAATCTTAATTTCACATATAACGGCCAACTTATAAAATCGTATAGCATACGGAACAGCAGTAAAATGGGCCATTGTCCATTGTCCATACGAAAATACAATACAACCACGAAGAAAAATATAATATAAACTCTTCAGAATCAACCACGATACCGAAAAGTGCATATTTGTAATTACAAAATTAAAAAACTAATTTATTTTCACGATTTAAAGAAGCATTTATAAAAACAAAAGTTCTCTTTCTGACCGAAATTTTCGGTATTGTTTCTGAGTAGTTTTTATCGTGCATTAATCGTTTACTCAAACAGAAAGATCGCTGTTTACGATTCTATCAATTATTAAGTAAACAGTTTTAATTAAAATTAAATTTGCAAGAGCAAAAAACAAATTTTTATTGCTAATGCTAGTAATGTTGAATGTTTTTTTTTATATAAAATATGTGTAATGAACATGAAAATGTTTATTTGGAAATACGAGAAACTTGTTCTCGGGTTTCATAAAACTGTTTAATACACTGTAGAAACTTATCGGAAACATTTTTTTTTTTTAATTCAGCGTAACAATAAATAAATAAATAAATAAGCGATTCTTGCAATCTCAAAAATATATTCGTTTCGGAATTTTCTAACATTACTTCGCTGTTTCATTCAGTCATTAGCAGGTAAACAGGGAAAGTAACTCTGAAAACGTTAAGCGCAATTCAAGCTGTGCTAGCCGTTTTAAACCCAGTTATCATATAAAATAATTGTAAAAACACATTATCGAAAAACATTTTTGAATACATTAAAACATATAATTTTATATTTTTTACTTGATTTCTGACAGATTAAAAAAAAATGTCTGTAGAATTTCCTTCACATTAAAAAAATAAATAAATAAATAAAATCCATACATATATACATTGTTATGGATTACAATGTGACAGAAAAATTAAATTTATATGAATTATAGCCTATAAATGTCAAATTTATTCATTTGGGCACTTGTGTTTACATCTGAAAGATAAATCACTTTCACATATACTTCATTCATTTCACATGGACTAAATTAAAGGAAATACTTTACTTAAAGTATTCGAAAACAATTTAACCGAACGACTTGTTCAAAGATAAAGTGAAAAGTTTCCGTATGATAGATTAAAATAGAAAGAATAAAAAAGTAATGGTTTTAGGCGTGATTAAACCAAAAAGAAAAATGGCTTTAAAAGCAGATTCGAAGTAAAAAGCAGAAAAAAAATATTACTTTTCATTTGCGTAATAGATGTGTAAGATTTATTTATTGACATAATGAATCTTTGTGAATACGAATTTATAAAATAAAAATTAATTTATATGTGCCAGAAAGGCCGTGCTATATCGTTAAGGAATATGTTAAGCATTTAAAGCATTTTACGCAGGTGAAAAGATAAGAAAGTATGAAAATGATCCGAAGTTTTTAAATTATTCAAATAAAAAATAAATACAAAAAAAGGAATAAAAAACGTTTCATCATAGAATTTTCTTAATTGCAGAATCCATAAAATTGTTGCAACATTATTTATTTCCTTTCAGCCACACATCCACAGAAAAAAATAATGAACAGCATATGAAAAATGGCGTGATCGATTGTTCCAATTACAGTTCTCCTAAAGGGATTGTTCTTTGAATACCTGCATTTTATTAGAAAAGAAAAATATTTTTATATTGTTCTTGCGGATTTTACAGAGCGCACAAATGTAGTAATTCTATCACAAATGTTGTAGAAACCTACCATGAAATTTATTTAAAAAAAAACTTGGTATCCAGTTGGCGGACGACCTGAGAGCACTGCATTAAAATATTACTACCAATGAGGGTTTTTTGTAATAGGACACTTTGTAATGACATTAAAATATTTAATGAATTTTAATCCAAGAAGTTTTTTGCAGGTAAATCTGAAGAAAAAATATCAATTTGTGAATTTGTCATGAATATATCATTAGATAACTTCAAGTGTAAAAGTATCCATAACCTGGAAGTAAGAAGAAAATAGCGACGAATTTTTATTAAAGACATCGAGCTAAGTTGATCAGACACGCTCTTAAGTATGACAGTGTTTTGAAGATATTCCAGTGAATATTAAGCTTACCTACTTCTAATATAAGAATTAATGTTATGCTTAAACATTAAGCTTATCAGTTTAAAGTTAATCTAGATCAAATTGAACATAAAGAATGAAAATTTATAACTTTATTGAAATTAAAAAATATGTTACGCTACAACTTAACACTAAAAAGCCCGCGAGCAGTCATTTTGACTGCTACCAAATGAATATCTCTCGGTTCGAATCAGATTTTTTTATATATATATATATAAAACTAGTTTAAATGACACAAAGAAAAAAATAAGTTAAATGGATAAGTTAATAATTTAAAGTCAAAATTCTAGTGTGAAATAATTTTCTAAAATTTGAGTAAAATTCTCGGTCTTTCTAGTGTTAATGAGATCTCGGATCAACATTTAACAGTAGTTTAATCTACGGCATATGACACATCATGGAAGACGATAGTATTCCTAGTGACGCAGCCTAAAGCCTAAAATCGTATCGTAGAATTCGTAGATAGCGGAACACTCGTATATACAGTTAACTCAACTTCAAAGAAAAATCGAAAATCCGCCTTTCAATAACTCAGCAAATATATCTCTTATTGTCTTATTTCTTTAGAAGAGTCTTATATCTGCAGTCTAATCCTATTCTGAAATTTTTACATTTCTATGTGCAGTATATCTTGAGATCTAAATGCACATTTTTAAAGCAAAAGCGATGGTACAAATTCCTAATGTCGATTTCTAGAAAACGGCCCAGGCGATTTTCTTTAAATTGATATATAATATGAAACTCTTTGCGATGAAGTGAATAACACTTTCCTTTTTTCTAGGAAAACTCGCTTTAAATTCTGTCATTTTCGTTTCTCGTTAATGCGTAAAACTAAACCAGTCAACCATTAATATCTCTGGTACTTTTCTCGTACGAAACCAGTCAACCATTAATCTCTATGGTACTTTTCTCGTCTGTGATTAGTGAGTAGGTTTGACGTCACATCGAAAGTGGGAGGAGTCGCGATCCATCTGACCTATGAGTGCGAAGTGATGTGGGTTTCAATAGGTAGATATAAACAGTTTACTTTCGATATAATGATGGATTTATTGTTTAAATTCGTCGTTTCCATACAGTTCTGCAATTAATTATTGGTCAGAAAGAAAAGAAAATATATGGGTCGTTTTTTCACATATCATTTTCAGATTTTGAAAATACTATAGTGTCGCGGATGAAAGAAATTATTTCGCTTGCAGATGTTGTTTCGAATTGACAATTAGCCAGGAGATATAGTAAAGCTCAAAATCTATTAATAATCTCTAATACATTAAAAAAAATTAGTAAATGTTTAATTTTAATCAACAAGAAAATAAAGAAAATATCTTTTCGTGACTTTTAATGGATCATAATTGCTTTTAAATGTTTCGGACGGTGAAGAAATATTTAACAAAATTTTCCCTGATAGTCTATATTAATAAATATGCACAAAGTTAAAATTAACCACGATTGTGGATAAAATGGCCAGTAAAATCTAAATATTACCACATGGTAGGGTTTTGCATTGAAGGTACAGTTTGGAAAATTTTAAATGTTATACATGGGTGCAAGACCTTCAATCTCAGTACTGATTTCGGGCTTTGAAATATCTTTAACCGATATTTAATTCTGCTCTTTATACTTAAATAATAGCTATTTACTATCAAGAATTTTTAATCACTTTGTTGTATTGTAAAACGTCATTTTTTGTCATAATGCAAGCCATAGAAGATACATTTCCTTATTTACATTTGGTTATTTCTAATACTCTGAAATTTTGTAAGTTTTGGCTTGGTTGAACTTCTTGCACCATGATAATATATTAGCATAACTTGAACAGGTTGAAAGCTTAATCCAATTTGCTATGCCGTCAGATTTACATATGTCTCAGCAGGGCCGTGCGAAGCGGGGGGTGAAGGGAGAAGGCACCCCGGGTTCGGAACTTGAAGGGCGCCAAATTTATACTACAAACCTCGTCTTTTTCTTCTTTTTGTAAAAAAAATAAATGTATACTTACATATTGGTAATTTTTTTTCTCAGTGAACGTACGAATATTTTTCGTTTAAAAGTTATTGCATTCTCCTTTACCGCACACCGACAGAGCTGTCCTTAGGGATGTGCGACAGGTGCGGCCGCACAGGGCCTCGCACACGAAAAACTTTCAATCAATATTTTCTGAATATTAGGCAGTTTTTAAGTTTTTCTCTTGAAAAAAAAATATTTTGTATTTGTAGGAAGGTGGCCGCTGACAATTTTTTAATAGCCACTTTTTATTGTTTAGTGTCCCTATGGCTAGTGGCTAGTGCTAATTTTGCTCTTTAATGCATTCGTTTAGTGATCATACCAGGGTGTTAGCGAGTTTTGTGCATTTTTCTGATTGCTGTATCCAGTGATTTTTTGTTAGTTTTCATGAACATGCAGTATTCATACATGCATTATTGATCACTCTTAAGTTGCTGCCCGTAAGGCATGGTGACGTCACGGCGACGTCGTTGTGAAGTCACACTGTGATTTTGTGACCGTCGATGTGACGTCACGTGACGTGGATGTGACGTCACAGTGACTAGAATGTGAGGTCGTTATGGCCGTTTTAGAGGTCGTTTGTGACGTCACATTGTGACCACTCTGTGAAGTCACGGTGTGACTAATTTGTGAAAAGTGTGTCATTTGTGACTATTTTGGCATTAACTTTGTGACGAACCTGTGACGAAAGTGACAATGTTTTGAAGTCACACTGTGACCAATTTGTGAAATATGTGTCATTTGTGACGAACTTGTCATAAACTCTGTGATGATTTCAAATGAAAATCAAATTTCAAATTAATTGCTTAAAAGGCGCAAAGGCGAACTAGTGAAAAAGATTCCATGCTGGAACTCGAACCCGGGCCATCAGTATAGCGCACTTACGTTCTACCGACTAAACCACATGGAACGATACCCAGCCTGGAAAATTTCTCACTATTACATGTTGGCAAGGCTACAAACGCAGCACAAGATGCAATATTTATCGTCAGCCACCGACATGGCGCAACCACGAAACTTAAATCCAGCATCGATTGAAACTATATTAATACTTGGAAATGTTTTCAGAGAGAACCATTCGCCTTGCATACAATATTTCAAATGAAAATCAAATTTCAAATTAATAGCTTAAAAGGCAATTTTAATTTGAAATTTGATTTTCATTTGAAATACTGTATGCAAGGCGAATGTTTCTCTCTGGAAAAATTTTCAAGTATTAATATATATTTAATCGATGCTGGTTTAATTAAGTTTCGTGTTTGCCCCATGACGGTGGCTCACGATAAATATTCCATCTTGTGCGGCGTTTGTAGCCTTGCTAACATGTAATAAGGAGAAAATTTCCAGGCTGGGTATCGTTCCATGTGGTTTAGTCGGTAGAATTTCAGTGCGCTATACTGATGACCCGGGATCGAGACCCGGCGTGGATATTTTTCACTATGTTGGCCTTTGCGCCTTTTAAGCAATTTATTTGAAATTTGATTTTCATTTGAAATATTGTATGCAAGGCGAATGTTTCTCTCTGGAAAAATGTCCAAGTATTAATACTGTGATGATTCTTGTCTTAAAAACTACGATAATTTTAAAGTAAAGTTTTGTTTGAAATATAAAATTTTATCTTTTTACCGTACTTTTTAGCAAGATATCGCTATTTTGGAGTCCTATTCTTCTAAAATATTTTTAATTTTCCATTTAAAAAACAATGCTTATTAACTGACATCTTTTTTTATTAAGTTAGCTTGATCTTGAATTCAAGCTTAATATTAAGAATGTGTAAGCTTTTTAATGTGTTATGATTTGTCATTGCTTTTTTAAATACGAACATGGAGTCTAACGGACATTAATACAACCGTTACTTATAGAACTACATGATAAGCCCTATTTATTTAAATTTTTTATTCCCGTATATATTGTATTTTGTGAATATGAGCTAATTAGATTTGGTATGTTTTATATGAAAAGACTGATCTGGGAAATAGAAACAACAAGTAAGATATATCATGCGTTAGGCATAGATTATAAAACACTTTCCAACTCTTCCTAAATGTTTTATCAAGACATCGGGGGAAATAACGTAAATAAGATAACTAAGTAAACATGAAAACGCGTAAAACATTTAAAAACTGATTTACGCAGTTACCATCCACTAAGGTGTAAAAAAATCATAATTTAAAAAAATAAATAAAAAAAATCGTTTTTTTTTTATTTAAATCAGATTTTTTTTATTTAAATCAGATTTGTATAATTTTTTCCCCAGCGTTCAAATACTGAATAGCTATCATGAGTTTTAGGTTTCCAAAACAATTACACCACTAATTGCTAACATAATCTATGTTTTTACACTTTAATTGATAAAATTATAATTGTTAGTTTGTAATTACAGAAATAAAAACTGCAAATTAGTAGTTTCATTAGGTAGTATTATACAATAATGTTATATACATTAATATTGTAATAATTATGTAAAACTTTATAAATACTAGAGATACATAACATTTATGAAAATTATTAACTGCATTTTATACTAAATAGCTAACATTACTTCAAATTAATTATTAAACAATCCACTCTCTAATTAGGAACATATTATACATTTTTAAGCCTTAATTATTAAAATGATAATAATTCATTTTAGAAAGAAAAGGGGACAGGATGCTAGTTCAAAAAACGGGCACTTTTTCATGAGGAAATATATTAGTAATGTGTTTAGTAATGATGTAAGAAAAAAAAAAGAATATTTTTTAGCATTAAAAGTAAAGTGTCCTTAATTTTTAATAATTTTATGAATAACAAATTGAAAAATACAATTAAATAACATATTTTAATAATATCCTGTTTTTTCTAAAGAAATAAAGTTCTATATTTTTGCAAGATTTTTTCCACATGAATTTAGAATACTGTTGAATGGGGAAGTTTTTTACAAGAAATCTCTGGCTACAACTACAGGTAAATTTCAACTTTTTTTTTTCTTTTTTGAAGGCAGGGTGCATTTTGCCAATTTCAAAAGGGGCATGGTGTGGCACCATTAAACAAAATGGCCTAGAAGAAGCAGTATAAGTAATTACAGAATTAATAAAAACTGCAAATAAGTAAAATTCATTAGTTAGTAGCACAAATAACAAAACTAACAAATATTATTTGCAGCTCATTTTGCATTTGTATTTAGGAAAATTTCTGTAAACCACCAAAATCTATACTTACACACATGTACGTGTATGCTAACCAAAAAGAAAAAAATGAAAATGAGTTAAACCCATTCATATAGAATAAATATAAGTTAGCCACTAATATCTGAAATCCTCAAAATATTTAAGTAACAGCATTATTACCTCTATTAGCTTTCAATGGTTCAATTTTTTAATATATATGAGTTACAAAAAAAAAAAAAATAAAATAAAATAATAATAATAATAATAATAAACATTTATTCAACCTATACCAAAGAAGCTCTTGCTGTGCTTAGCATTTTTATACCAATTATTTCTTTTTCTCTTCTGCATTCATTTACAATTTAGCTGCTGAGCAGATGTCATTCTTTCATTCTTCTTTAACTTGAGATTGCTATTAATTACTATTTATTATTTTACTTGTAGAAATGTAATTATACTTGCTATGTGTATTTTATATAAAATAATGCATAAATTGATTACCTAAAGGAAATTATGACATTGCAAATTATGTTAGATTTAAATATCATTTTTAAATGAAACTGTTTTAATTTGGATAAAAACTTAAAAACAATGCTTTTAATTTTTTTACAATACTAATGAATTAAGCTTAGAAACAATTATTTAAAGCTCTTTTTTTGTTTATTAATAAGTCAAAATACCTGTAGAAACTTTCAAATTATGTTCATGTTAGATTTTAATACTTTTTTTGACATTTTAAACATTTAGAAAATTTTTGATTTTAATCAATGTTTTTTTTTAAAAAATCGGTTGATTAAAATCATGATTTAATCGCTGATTTAAATCAACCGATTAAAATCGTTGACACCCTACCATCCACAGCCAAATATGTTTTCTAATTCTTTTAAACAGTCCTGTATTTGATCTGTAGATTGATATATATATACTATATAATGGAAAAATTTAGTTTATCAAGGAAACGCATAACAGGTTGAAATTCTCGTTTAGCAATTTATACTAATATATGGAAACATACTTAAATAATTTTGTACAACCCTGTAGTTTACCTAGAACCTTTATTACACGCCACTATTTAGTTAAAATTTTATTCAAGCTAAAACACTCTTAAAACTGCTGAAATTACATTTCCAGAAATTATAATTCATAGATGGCAACGTATCCAATTCTTTGCGTGACCCTTTATATCATTTTATCTATATACTACAAACATTTCTTAGTAAATTAAATACAGTGCAGCGTTAAAATGCATAACTTATTTAAAATCCTCCTTTAAGCAATACCCAGTAACCCTTTCGAATACTTTTGTATATTCCTGTATATGAATTATAGCATATATATATACACCATATACTATGCATAAATGTAGTGAATCATAAAAGTGTATATCATAATTAAAAATGTATTTCCAGCAATCATCGCTAATGAACAGTACTTCGGATACAATATAGTATCTGAAATATTTTGTGTGTCCCTGTAAATGCTATATACACTTCGTATTATACATGAAATAATTCATACTATGTAAACCTCAACGACGTATATCAATTTCATTACACATCAAATAGATTAACATAAATAAAGTACGCCGCAAACAATTCCCTCCACCCCTATATCATTATGTATTGGAATTCCTTTTTTAGCCCTGTAAATGAACAATAACTATTCTTTGCATCGCATATTCTATGGAATGCACATTTTAGTGCGCTTCATAAATGCATATCAATTTTATTCTGTTTGAAAGCGTGTAAAATCATTAAAAATCATTTGAAACGATTTTTTTCCCACAAGCCGTAATGTAATGGAATACAATTGACTGTCCCTGTAAATGAAATAACATGCTACAAACTTCATTACAAATAGGGGTCTTGCTATGGTAAACGTTAATAACATCCAAAAATTTTAAATAATTTAATTATCTTTAAATGTCTATTAATTATGTTAATGATTGATGATAATACTTGTCCATATACTTTTATATTTATGCCACCATGTGGTTTTAACCCAATATTTAAATAAGAAAATAAACCAGATTAAAATGCAATTTAAATCACTAATTTTAATAATCTGATCAAAGCTGTTGAAAAGGAAGTTAGATATTTTAACAAAATAAAAAATAAATGTAATGAAATATTTGTGTTCTATAACATGTTTATTAGAAGATAACTGAAATCATTGTAATAAAAAAAAAAAAGCAAACAAGGAAAATAATATTTTAGATATTTCAGCAAAATAAAAAATAAATGTAATGAAATATTTATGTTCTACAGCATGTTAATGAGAAACTAACTAAAATTGTTGTAATAAAATAAAAAAAAAAAAGCAAACAGGGAAAATAATATTTTTACATACCTAATTTCATTGACGTTGTACGTGATACTTTGATTTTGGGGAACCAATTAAATCCGATTATAAGTACGATAGCAATGACTTGAATCATCTTCAACAAGTCAAAGCTACCGTAATTTTCTCGGGTTTATATTTTGTTAGCTGAACTAACTTGGATCCTGAGAACGTTCTTGTTTCAGTTTTTAAATCCGTGTCAACACATCTATGCTGTCCAGTGTCCACAGAACTTCAGTGTCCACAGTGTCCACAGAACTGTCCAGTGTCCCGCGTTTATTCTAAAAAGTTTCACTGTTACTTTTATCCGTTATTCTGCGGTCGAGTGGTAACAACTGAAATAGTGCAGATGCAGACGATTTTTAAGTTTCGAAGTTCGAAGCAGATGTTTTCTGGTTTTATTTGTTTTTCTATACCACAGTTTCGGAAGGAAATTAAATGCGTAATAATTTTGTCAATTTGTCTCTAATTCAATTTCCTGTTTGAAAATGTTTTATTGTATTTCATCTTTTATTTTTATCAGTTTTATTGAATTGTAAAGTTTCATTTACGTAAATTATAATAATAATATTATCCATAATTAGAGTTTACTAGATAAAACATTGCTTAAATTTTCAAAATGTATACAAATTAATTTATTGGTAATAATGATGACTCCCTCCTTTTTTTTTAAAGTAAAATTTGTATCACAGGTATCAGTTTGTATCACACTCATCTCTTCTCGATAATCTTGTTGTATTTTTTAAGAAGATATTTTGTATATATATACAAAATATCTTCTTAAAAAATACAACAAGATTATCGAGAAGAGATGAGTTTTTCTTTGTCAATCTGTCATTCTCTTAATATTAATTTTCTGTAGAATAAAACTTGTAAAATAATTTTTAAAGATATATTTTGAAAACAAAAAATAAAACATGAATAATTAATTATGTCGTGGGCTTTGCCTAAATTTTGTACATTAATTTTATATTCGGAAAATGTCAATTCTATTTTAAACGTTTGAAAGAAGTAGAATAAAAAAAAAAATACTTAAAATAGTGAAACACTAAGAGGGAAAAAAATGACTTGAATGCAAATTATAAAGCAAGAAATTCATATATGACTGAACTTTGAAGACGCTTTCTGCGTGCTCATTAAAAGCTGCAGCCTTAACTGTAATAGAAAGTTTTTAGTTTGAAATGACAGAAATGTTTCGACTACTCTTTGGGAAACTTCTAGTATAACAGATGATCATTTACAAAAATCTTTATAAAAGATAAGTCGAGGTCTGCTTACCTAAAACATTTTTTTAATAATATGAAATTCTCATAATTAGGAAATCGTTTTGTGTTGCTGATGAATTAATTACATTTTATGTTATATGAAAATAAAAAGTTTTTGTTAGAGGCACAGATGCAACTTGGACCACGGTTTAAAAAATTTGTTAATCCGGCAGAAAAATATATTTTACAGTAAATAACATGTTTTTAATAATTTTTGTAATTTTTTAAAGTTTTCTAAGAAGTTCACATCTCAGTCACAATGTGACATCACTGAGTGGTGGCATTTTGGTCACAGATGTGACGTGACCACAGTGACTTACAGTGACGTCACAATGACGTCACTGTGACCATGCATGCTATGAGGGTGTATCCAGTGATGCTTCTTTGGTTTTAATGAATGCAAAGTATTCATACTTGCATAAATTAGAATTTGAATTGTTCTATATTTAAACTGATATAAGTAAGTACTTTTAAAGATTAAAATGACATGAAATTTTCTCAAAGTTGGTGAAAAATCAGAATTTCAACCGTTAAATGATTACTCTGATTTAGAAAGTTTGTTTAAAAGATTTCACATTTTTCAATAAATTTATATTGAAATTGTTTTCTTTACTTTATTTTGATTGTCACATAAAAATGAGCTCTTCTTTGTTTTCTAACGCGCCGTTATTTATAAATATTGTATTTACCATCATTCCAAAATAATGACATACTAGAAAACGTTAGTCTGGCAGCGATCAAGAAAGTGAACCAATCGCATCAGTTTTCAAGTTGACATATTTTAGCTTGTGTTGGGGTGCATGGGGATGTTGACGTTAGCCAAAAAATCACAATATTGCGTATTTCACTTGTTTTAGAATTCTGTTGAAGATCTTTATAATGCAACTATCTATATAATGTATTTCTGAGATGTAAATAATGGATTTTGCAGTTACAAATCACCTGTATTTCACATAAAAATTGTTGAAATATCTGCTATTTCCCGAAACACTAAGTTTTACACATTTTGATCTTTAACACGTTCGAGACACAAATTACTTTACACAAATTTTGTTTGGTTGGCAGAGCTTTTTTTAAACAGTTCCATTTATTGGTGAAATTCCAAAAAATGCTTTAATTAAAAAAGACAAACATTACATTTATTTATTAATGGTGCCAAAGACAAATTCCATATGCCCTTTTTGACGATGCATATACGCATCACCCGTCCCGAAAGGGTTAACACTTTATTTCAGAATTTTGTAATGAAGGCATAGTTGTAGTAAAAGATATTTTAATGCAATTCTCTGTATAACTGGCAGCTTCTTTAATGTAAACAATGACTTTTACACTTAAAAAGAGCCTACAATCCATTTTGTAGAAATATTGCTATCCTCTAGAGCAGGGGTTCCCAAACTTTTAGATCGACGTACTACTGAATAGAAGTTCATACTTCCGCGTATCCCCAAGTTATGAGCTCCATGCTATTACAGAAAAACCTATGTAAATGGGATATTTATAAAACAAAGTATTTGTCCAGTCTTTTGTGCTCCATCCGAGGAGATTTTACTGTATTTAATTGTAAGATTACACTATTAAATTGGTACTTAGATTGACTGCTTCATATTAACATTCAAGTAAAAGGTAATAGTGTCATCATTACATATTTAGAATATGTACCTTATCAAAATATAGTGTTTTAATTTAAAAATAAACGGTCAAGTGCGAGTATTACTCGCGTACAGAGGGTTCCGTACAATAAATATATGAATTAGTAATTGTATTATTTAAAAAAAAAAAAAACATTGCTAAAAGAATACTAAGACTTTATAAACAACATTGTGTTTTAGTGGACAGAGATAATGAAAAACATGTTTTTACAAAATGTCTGTCTGCGAGTCTGTCTGTCTGTGTGTGACACAAATTTTGTGGGCGCCCTATCTTAAGAACTATTGAACGGAATTTAATAAAACTTTAGATTCAGTTAGTCCCTGATATAAATTGGTGCTGTTTACTTTTTGGTGTAAATCGCCCTGCAGAGGGCGTTGGTATGCTGCGTTATTCATGATTTCCACAATAGCCGTATCTCAAGAAATAAAGCACGGATTTTCAGAAAACTTCAGATTCAGTTAGTCATTGATATAATTCGATGTTGATAACCTTTTGGTGTAAATCACCCAATATGTGGTGCTGTAATGCTGCATTACTCATGATTATCGCAATAACTCTATCTCAGGAACTAATGCACGGATTTTTATGAACCTCCAGATTCAGTTAGCCCCTGATAAAAATATTGTGCTGTTTAATTTTGGTTTAAATCGCCCAACAGGTTGCCCTACTATGCTGCAATTTTTAGATTTCCACAATAGCTGTCTCTGAAGAACTAATGCATGAATTTTCGTCAAACTTTAGATTCAGTTAGTCCCCGACATAAATCTATCCTGATAAGTTTTTGGTGTAAATTACCCAAGAGGTGCCATTGCTATGCAGAACTTTTCACGATTTCCCAAATAGCTCCATCTCAAAAACCACTGCACGTACTTACATCAAAGTTCAAATTCAATTAGAAGTTCGCGGAAGTTGTCTCTGATTAGATTTTGGTGTATAAATCACCTAACCGGTGGCACTGCTGTGGTGCATTTATCAGGAAGTATTAACATGTATGAGATAGAAGAAAGTTTTTGGATTTACACATCCGATTATTTTTATGTTATCTTAATCTGTTTATAATGAACTTAATTCGGTACTGACAATAAAAGCAGTGCATATTTAAACTTCGTTTGGGATTTCATAAAACTAAATTCAGCACGGTAATAACCTTTCTTTTTACAGTGTAGTTAAACAAAACATTCATTCAAAGTTTACATTTGGCATTGTGCTAAGCCCGCTTCGAAATGAGGTCACAAAAATTGCAACGCCGCCTTGGTCCTTGCCGCGTTTTTCAAGATAGATTTTTAATTAACTTTTAAAGTCACTCGAGGCGTATTCAAAGATGCATCCAATGCAAAATAGCCCCGAATTCCATAATGTTTAAGTAATTCATTCTAATTAAGGGGTCTCAGGGTCTATTAATTCTGTTGTATTGCTAATGATAAGGTTGATGCTTGCTTTACCAAACACATCTTGCTCTTATCTGATTCAATCTTAGTTTTAGACATAAATCAGATTCGATATTTATGTTTATTCCTGTATTTGTTTTTCATATAAAGAAGTGACGAGAAAGCATTTAAAACAAATATATGTTGTGCTAAAAACAAGCAATAATTTTAGGGCTTTTACCGATATCAGAGGGTATTTCTCTTTTCTCACCAACCAAAATTCTGTTACCTTCATGTTTTTGAATGCAGATTACAGCAATCCATTATTATTGTTGCATCTTTTACTTCATTTCACGTACCAGAACTGGTTCGCGTACCATAGTTTAAGAACCACTAATCTAGAGGGCTAAATTTCAAACATTATTTCATCTTTATGTCCATAATTATGATTTTTTGTTAATGAAAAAATTGCTAGCATTAAATTAAAAAAAATTAAAATAAGTAATACAGTAGACTACCTCAGATCCGCAACCCTAAATTCTGCACATCATCGCATATGTAAACAATGGAACTTTCAGTTCAGATGTGAGGGCAATATTACAGAATTTTTTTTTATTTTATATCATTCCGTTTGTATTTCAATGTGTTACTCTATAATATTACTGAACTCATGGTTTTTCAGGAAGGAAGTACAATTTATTTCTGATTAAAAAAAATAAATCAAGATTTTTGTAACTACAATCTTTTTATGTATTATAATCCAGATTTTTGGGATATTAACACTGAATAAACCTAAAATAAAACTCCCTTACTTTATGATTTTGGTGTGTAATTCAATAAATCAAGGAAAATGTATCTTATCTTTATTATGCAAATTTAATTATGCATTATTAAATATTTACTTGATCTTTACTTTTAATAATTTAATCATTTTTTTTAAATTATCTTACTTCTTATCATTTTAGTTTATTACTGTACTTAATTATTTTAATATTTTACTATATTGCAAGGATTTTTTATAATTTTGATTGCATAATTACATTCAAATGACTGTTTAAAAACTGTAAACAACGCAATAACTAGAAATCTGCACAAACTGTGGTCCCAAGCTGTGCGGATTTGAGGCAGTCTACTGTATAATGATTTTGCCCAGAGGTACTGTTTGTTTTCGTAAAATTAAACCTTCCACGCTTTTGCGCATACGTCAGGTCTGTTTTGATTTTATCAAAATAGGTATGATCGCAGGCTATTTAGCTGAGTGCCAATCTTAGTGACAACATACAACTGGAACTTCGGCAAATACCCATCTCAGTGTTATCACCGCTTTGGATAGTAAAATCGTCTCAGAGTGTTATGCGCGGCTTTCGAAAACGAGCTGTATTTTTTATGTGTTTATAAGGCATCATTTTGTTTACATTTTAAAACTTCATCAAAACACACTGCTCAAAATAATTAGGGGAGCACATGGTTTTAACGGAATTACGCAAGTATGTACACTGATAAGTGACGTAAAATAAAACACCCATAATTTAAAGCGTAGTAGAAAACAGATAAATAAAACTTCACATGCAAATTGAAGTTTATGACGTCAAAATGTAGAAAAGGGAGATAAGTGCAGAAATCGGGATTTTGCAGAAACGTCTGTTTAACTGTATCATTTGTAAAATTTAATTTCTCAGCTTGTGTTTTGAGAAAAGGTGACTTGAAAATGTCACAACAATGTGATTTACCGGAATCCAAATGTTGTTTAATGGAAGTTAAATATCTTTAAATAAAAATTCTGGTGTTAATTATTTTTATAATACTTGAGTAAAATTATCGGCATGTTTAATGTTAAAGTCAGTTTACGTTCATCTTGAAAGTTTAAGACTTAATCCTATGTCTACCGGAAAGTTCTATCCAATAATTTTATTTCACGCCTAATTTAAAAAAAATCAGATTTCTTCATTGGCACCAACTTTTTTTCAAATGGTAAAATTCGCATTGTTTTGACATTTCACATTTAAGTGAAAACAATGGGAATTTTAACATTTCCAAAAAGTGGTGTCAATGAAGAAATCCGAATTTCAAAATAGTAGGCCTGAAATAACATTATCGGACAGAACTTTCCGGTAGATCTATCATAAAAAAATATACGTGTTTATTGTACCATATAGTAAACATAAATAACTAAATACCCTTTACATTTGATTTATGATTTTCATATCTATAAGGCAAACTGTCTTGGCATTTTTTTTCCAATTCAAATCAAATAATTTTAGTAAATATGCTATCGATGGAAAAACATACTACATTTAATAAAGATTATATATGAGCTAATAATATTGCAATCTTAAACTTTTAAACTTTGTCCTTTCACTCTATATTTAAAACTTCTAAACGGATTTAATCAAAGGAAATTTCCTTCGACGAAACTACTTAACTTTATTGTTCAAATACCCGTAAGAAGCTCAAAAGTTAAACTAAAAATAAAATGATGAAACTTTTTAGAATAAAACTGGATTAGTAAAATGTTCTTTCCCATTTCTGATTCATTCTAAAAATATGTATCCTTTAAAAAAATATTTATACATTATTTTGCATTAAAACAGACAAATATATTATAAATTCGAAATGTTCTTTCAGAAATTATCAGACTGCATTTATTATATTGATGTATATAAGGGTTGGTTGGTTGTGTTTATGAAGGCCAATTATCAACACGAGGGATATAGGCCCTAAGGGGGTGAGTGCCCTTCGTGGGGGTTTTTCTAAGGGAACGTAACCCGTATTTACGCTTGGAAATCCAAGGTTTCGAAGAAGACCACGAAAACTGCGAAACGATTAGGCCGACGGGCGCGATTGGGTTCGAACCCACCACCCCGTGCCTACAAGCTTCGAGAGCAGAACCTCTCGGCCACTGGTGGGGGCGATGTATATATAGAATGTAGCATAATTATTTAACTGAAGTAAGCACATCTTTTAATTCTCCTTTTAAAAATAAGTTCATTTCACAATTAATCAAAGATCTTAAATGAAAATTATTCATAAAAAAGAAAATTTGAAAGTTGGTTTAAATACCTACGCAGAAATAAATGACGTTATTATTTACAAATCTGGATTTAGGAAGGTTTTTGTGATCACTTTTTAAAAACCTAAATACGAAGTTCAAGAAGTGTAATTTATTTATATTTCTTTTTGTAATTTAACCGTCATATTTACTTTTGTTAAATAAGAAAGAAAGCTATTACTGCTTTAAAAAATATTTTTTTAAATAGAAATATAACGCTAGTTATTTAAAAATGTTTATTAGTTATATTTATTATTGTGTTTTTAAAAGAGATCTAGAAATATTTAAAATAATAAGTTATTATTGTAGATTAACCCTTTATATACTGAATTATGAATTCATGAAAATTTCATCTTCTAAAGCATTTTTCGTGAATTTTTGAAACTAAATTAAAAGATTTACATAATCATTTAATAAATTTTAGGAGGATTTTAGAAGAATTGAAGGATTCAGAAGGATTAATTAAATTTGGATTTTTCTGGATTTTGTACAATATGGCACCACTCAAATCTTTCATTTTAAACATTTTTCTTAGTATTTTGTAGAATTAGGAAATCTACAAATATAATGTTTTTACAGTAGAAATATAGAAATATTTCTAAATTGAAAAATCCTCCCCCCCCCCTCCCTCTAACGCGCATCATAGCATTGATCGAAAAACTTCAGGAAGTTATGTAGACAAATTTTACAATAATGAATACAGTGAGATGAAGCCAAACAATTGACAACTAGAGTTATCAGGTCGAGTGTCACAAAAGATAGGACAAGGAGATAAAAAAAAAGCGGGAGAGTGGCTCCTAAATTCAGACATAATAATACATGAAACCTTATGAATAAGGAACCTGTCTCTAACGGAATACTGTCTAAAATGTTAAAATTTCATTTTCCCTGCTTTACAGTTATACCTGCTCAGAGAAAATCCTGTTTAAAACAAAAATTTCTCCTCTGACTTGTGATTGCGTCAAAATCGGTTTGTTTAGGCTTGATATTTTCTAAAGTATTTTAAGAATAATTAAAGCATGTAGCATAAAGTTATTTTGCTTTTTTACAACTGATTTTATTTCATATTAAAGACGTGAATAATCACATTGCTAACAAGTCGTAAACCAACTTAGAGAAAAATGTCCAAGCCGGGAATCGGACCCGGACCCCTGGAATAGATCTCCAGTGCTCTACCACTAAACCACAAGGACGATGCCCAGCTTGGCATCTCTCACATATATAAGTGGGTGGGGCTGCAACCGCAGCACTAGATGGAAAAGTCTTCATGAGCACACAATCTAGTGGCGAAACATGAGACGCAAATGAGCCCAGCATCGGTGAATATACATTTTTAATTAATTTTTCAACTACTTTTCAGCAGTGATATTACGCTTGAAATTATTGAATATTAAAGACGTGAATAATCACATTGCTAACAAGTCGTAAACCAACCTAGTAAAAAATGTCCAATCCGGGAATCGAATCCGGACTCCGAGTTGCAGCCTTACCGAACCAGTCTTGCGAACTCGGGTTGCCGGCTTATATAAGGGAGATATTCCAAGCTGGGCATCGTCCTTGTGGTTTAGTGTTAGAGCACTGGAGATCTATTCCAGGGGCCCGGGTTCGATTCCCTGCTTGGACATTTTTCACTAAGTTGGTTTACGACTTGTTAGCAATGTGATTATTCACGTCTTTAATACTCAATAATTTCAAGCGTAATTTCACTGCTGAAAAGTAGTTGAAAAATTAATTTAAAATGTATATTCACCGATGCTGGGTTCATTTGCGTCTCATGTTTCGCCACTAGTTTGTGTGCTCATGAAGACTTTTCCATCTAGTGCTGCGGTTGCAGCCTTAAAGACTTATATAGTGAGAGATGCCAAGCTGGGCATCGTCCTTGTGGTTTAGTGGTAGAGCCTAGGAGATCTATTTCGAGGGCCCGGGTTCGATTCCCGGCTTGGACATTTTTCACTAAGTTGGTTTACGACTTGTTAGCAATGTGCTTATTCACGTCTTTAATATTCAATGATTTCAAGCGTAATTTCAGTGCTGAAAAGTAGTCGAAAATTAATTAAAAATGATTTTATTTCACTTCACAAATATTCGAATATAAAATAAAGTAGGTCAAGCCTCCGATATAGTGAGTCAACTCTCCCATATGTGGGGAACCTTGGCCTATTATTTTCTCATGAATAAATTCAATCATTTTTCAAATTTGTTATACATTACACTTATCCAGTAATTTTATTTTGATAACTGATTGTATAACGAATAAAATGATATATAAAATTTTATTCTACGTTCAATTTTTTAAAAATAAAAAATCATTTTGTAAAAAAGTGGGTCAACCCTCCCTAGTCACTCCCATATATATATATAATCGGGAACATGTGGTAGATAATTCTAATATCGTTTTATTAATCTGAATTTATGTTCAATCAGTATTGCTCAGTCAATCCTCCAATTCCACGCTTTAATTTTAAATCTATAGGTGAGAAATGTATTCTTATTTTTAAAGTATATTATAAGGAAATACATATGTTTACCTTCGTTTTACCGTGTATTCTTCGTGATAAACGTTTCTTTTTTTAGTTCATTAAATATTGCTAAAATGTATGCTTCATTTTATTTGAAGTATTAAAATTTTACAGTTTGAACAGTTCGTTCATTAGCTAAAGAAATTTACAATCTAATTTAAAATTTTAACGCATAAAATATTAAATTATTATATATTGCAGAAATATTTCGTCAACGTTAAGAAAAAATTGAAGGCGGGCATTCTTGAAAGCGGGCATACAGAAAAATACATTAAAAAATTAATTTTGTTCTGAGACATTTAAAAAATAAAAATGAATTCCGCGGCCATAGGTAAAGTAATGTTATTTAGAGGTAACTTAGACACTTTGTTTT
The DNA here is from genome assembly GCA_963932465.1 of Maratus speciosus. NCBI lineage: Eukaryota > Metazoa > Arthropoda > Arachnida > Araneae > Salticidae > Maratus > Maratus speciosus. The sequence continues at coordinate 174,615,138 of OZ010792.1, read as the reverse complement.
ATTTGTTAGTCAGTTTGTTCATCACTAGTAGGCCAAAAACATATTCAACGAGGAAGAAATTTTTGGGAACACAAAAGTATCATTTTGAGGCATGCATCTTATTTCTAAAATTAAGGCAAAGCTTTCTTAATATATTTGTAATGAAAACACTTTATTTTTTAAAAAAGTTATAATTTAAGAAATTACTTAAAATATACATATGAAACATTAGGACAAAGCTTTTTTTATATTTAATTTTTGCTTAATTGGCGGGGTCAGTTATTAGTTCCAGTATTTTAATTCATAAGAAGTGTTATGCTATAGTATTATTAAAGAAAGTTTAAATCTATTATTAGAAATCTATTTGAACCGTTTGAAAAAACATAATAATCAATTAATCTTTTCGCCAGCGTAATTAAAATTTAAGTTGTTCTTCCAGCGTTCTAAATGGTGCCATTTGTTAATTACTGGTTCACACTGTAAATTAAAATGTCTGAAATTCAAACACTTAAGTGTCTGAAACGGAGTGTTCAGTTTTCAGACATTTTAAAATGTATGAATTTTTTCAGACACTTTTCGTGTCTGAATGTCAGACACTTCAAACGTCTTAATAGCATCCATTTTTTTTGTAAGCATCATACGTAGCCATGTTTGACCACGTTGAATCCTGGAAAAATATTTGGCTGGGGTCCTGCCCCCCCCCCCCCCCTACAACCTGATTTTTCTGGTGCTCCCAATTTTGGTACGCAATTTTTGTTAAGCTGATAATTTAAATCTTTTACGACATTTTACTGATTATAATCAATATTTTGAACTTCAGGAGTAGAACAAGATTAAAACAAAAAAATATTTATCTAAATATTAGATTTTTTTAATTTGTTTTATTTTTAATCTTATTTTACTTTAAAAGTTCAAAATATTGATTATAATCAGTGGAATTTCGAAACAGATTTAAAATATAAACTTTACAAATATTGCACATCAAATTTGTGGGCACTAAAATCGTAGGGGGGCGGGGCACGGCCCAGTATGCCCATTCTTTAATCAAGAAGTTTGTTAACTCATATTAAATACTCACAAATACACAAAATAACAAAACTGCAGTGCACTGTTTTTTATTTAAATGATATCACAAGAGCCGCTCATGGCTACTTCTCTCACAACAAAACATTCTAAGAACTCGCATAAACAAACGCAGACGACAAAAGATATTGCCAAAAATGCAAAGCATAAAACCGACCGAACAAAGTTCTTTTGCAAAAAATGCAACCCTGCATTATTGTTTTTCTTAATTGAGATGTCCGGTATTCGGGAGTATCCGTTGTGGAGGTTAATGGACATTCCCGAATAGCTATTCTGAAACATCTATTTAGCGAATACTTTTTTAATCCGCATGGCATACATATTTATTTATTTATTGCCTAAGTGGGACAGAATCACCAGACCTCAAGGGTCCGATGTAGACTCTATTTGCCCCACCCGGAGTGCTCCCCGACACGCGGGGATTCGTTAACAACAACATATATATATATATATAATATGTACAATACAAGCTCCTCCCGCCGGAGCACAGGCTGCTCCCTCGCGACAAGGGGCGGGTGAGCAGAATGGGTGAGCGTGGAGTGTGCTGGATCACACAAAAAGTCCAGTCAATTGTGGAGGAGTAGCCACAAGGTTGTGGGTAAGTTGCAGCACCATGCAGGGCTATGAGGTGAGGTTTGTTAGTTCCATTTGAAATTTATAAATTCTATTTAATTTGCCTATAAGAAGGGGTCTTGTTAGAATATTGGAAAGCCAATTTTTGGGAAGGATGCGGGGGCGTTTAATATGCCAGGCTTGGGTAAGTGTGCAGTGATAGTAGCTATGTTCTGGAGAGCCGACCTCGCCACACTCGCAGAAGGGGGTGGCTGCCCGATAGAAGCGTTTCAAGTATTCTTTGAATGGTCCATGGCCAGAGAGGAATGATGTAGTTGCTGGTGAGAGAAAGTACATTTCTCTTGACACTATACGTATGAGATCGTATGTGTATCTACCTTTGGTAGACGCATCCCAATAAATTTGCCACTCTGAGATGATTTTTTGATTCAACCTTCTGCGAATGTGTGAGGGGGGAAGGGGAAGGGTAAAATCTATTGATGTTCTAGCCGTTGCTTCTTTAGCCAACCTGTCAGCCCGCTCATTGCCCTCAATGCCAATGTGGGCCGACACGTGACCCAGGGCGACTTTGTGTATGAGAGAGAGTAACTTAATTTTTATGTCAAGGACTAAAGGGTTCTTAGTTCTGTGCACGAAGATTGACTGTAAGCCTGAAAGACTATCACTGTACAGCCTGGTGAAGGAAGGGGGGTTGGGAAGAGATCCAATCTAGTGCCCGCAGAATCGCAAAAAGTTCTGCTTGGAATACAGAGTTATCATCTCCGATTCTACAGGCCCATTCATGGACCACCACATCGTTCCGCATGACGCAGAATGCTGACGCCACGCCCGATTCCGTGCGGGATCCATCAGTGTATACGATTGGGACTCTTGAGGGTACAAATGAATGTTTAGAAGGGTTGACTTGCAGATGTGATGTTTCTTTTGCAGGATGCAGGAACCAGCTGCTGACTTTCCTTTGTATGTCTGTTTGTGGAAAATGCGCGTCTTGCGTTTGTTTGTGATCGAGGTGAAGGATTCTGTTTTTGGTGTATTCATAATTTAGTGTTATTTTTATGGGAGGGATACCCGTAAGTACTGCGAGCGCGTCTGTGGAGATTGTTTTATACCCCCTCGCCATTCGTAGTAGGAACATCCTTTGCAGTGAGGGAAGTTTGTCCTTGACTCTATTGGTGAGGTTTCCTCCCCAGACGCCCACGCCGTAGAAGATGATCCGTTCCACAATTGTGTGATACCACATTTTTAACATGTTGGGCTTAATGCCCCAAGATTTAGATGTTAATTTGCAACTATTATTGTGAAGTGCTGCTAAGCGTAATTTAAGTGCGTTGATGTGTTCCGTCCAGCTCCGATGTTTGTCTATTGTAATTCCTAATAATTTCATGTGTTTAACGTGTTTGACGCTGCGCCCGTTGATTCGCATCACGGGGTTGCGTTTGAGAACTATGGGTTTGTCAAATGTAAGTGCTTGAGATTTTCCTGGTGAGAGCTGGAGGTGTAGGTCGGTCAGCAGCTGTAGGAAAACAGGGAATGCTTGACGTGCCGCAATTTCAAGATCTAGGCGCCGGCGACCAGAGAAGATAAAACTGAAATCATCGGCAAAGGCGAAGAGCAAAAAGCCTAATTTATCGAGTTCTTTTAATATTACGTTTGCTATGAGAAACCAAAGAATTGGTCCAAGGTAGGACCCTTGTGGGCAGCGTTTTTCTAGTTGGTGCACTGATGTGCCAGTGCCCCAGTTAATTAATATGCTTCGGCGAGAGAGATATGAGCCGATGGTTCCAGCTATATTTCCCGGACAGTCGATTGCAATAAGCTGGAGTAAGATGTCCCGCCACTCCACATTATCAAATGCACCTTTGATATCAAGGGAGACTAGGGAGGTGTAGAGTCCAGAGTCTTGACTGAGGGCAACGGAGGACATGATGTCGAACAAAGCTTTTTCACAAGATCTGCCCTCTCTGAACCCGTATTGCCTGTGGTGCAGGATATTGCGGGATTCCAAGTAATGTACTAATCGCGTTACTAGGAGTTTTTCTAGTAATTTACCTAACGTTGGAAGAAGGCAGATTGGTCTATATGCACTGGGTTCAGAGGGATTCTTCCCTTGCTTCTGGAAGTAGACTACCTCTCCCTGTCTCAGAGTGAGCGGGAAGTAATTGTACGATAGGCAAAGATTTGCCCATCTTGTGAATATATTTGGAATAATTTTGAATGTTAAATTTAGGATGCGAAAATCAATACAGTCAGGGCCTGGAGCTTTTTTGTCATCGAACGTTTTGAATGCCTGTGATAGCTCTGCTTTTGTAAAAGGGAGGTCGTCTGGTGCATTAAATGTTAGGTTATCATTATTGTTGTTTGGGTATGCCGAAGGTCCGAAAAGTTCTTTTGTTAAGTACCCCATATTGTGCTGCTTGGACGCTCTAGACGAGGGCAGTTCAAGCTTAATTTCGTCTGGCCGAAAGAATTTACCCGTGAAGAATTTTTGTACAGTGCCATTCGGATCGGTTTGATTGCTGCAGAATTTCCGCCATGCTTGATTCTTGGTATCAAGAACACTGCGTTTATATTTGGCTGCCAACAGTTTGTAGCGTGCTGCTAGTGCTCGGAAGTTGTCCGTGTCCTCTTGTGTTGGTCGAAGTGATTTCAACTTCCTTCTTAAGGCTGTTAGTTGGTTACGTTTTGTGCGGACGTCTGCCGTCCAGAAGGAGAAATTAACAGACCTATGTGTGTTTTTGTATCTAAAGGATGCTTTAGCTGCCATCTGCATTGTATTTATGAGGACCTCTGTGAGGTGATTAAGTTTTGTTGTATCTGTGACATCCTTTAGGTGTTGGCTGAGGAGTGATTTGTGAGTTTTTATTATGTGTGTAAACTTGCGCAGGTTACCTCGTGTGGTATTAAACCTGCGTTGCATGGTGTAAAGTGGTGTAATTTCGAAACCAAAAGTAATGTATTTGTGGTCAGAGTCGCTATGAATATCCGAGACATGCCAATCACGAATTTTGCGATTGGCCAAAGGGTTGACCAGGGTGTGATCCGGGAAACCCCTGGCCACCACTCTGCCTGTGCTGTCTTCTTTGACAAATGTGTGTGTTGTGTTGTCGATATTTGATATGGCTAGATTGTTTTTAATCAGATATTCAATTAGGGGTTCTTCACGGCCACTGGACCGCGCATAACCCCATAGGGTTGATTGCGCATTAAAATCTCCGCCACAAATGAAGTAATGCCTTTGTGTGATAAGGTGTTCCCACTCTTCGAGGGTATCCTCAAAATCTAAGCGTGGTGCAGCATAAGTCGAGCCAACTATCAGCTGACCCTCCTTGGCTGTGATGGTTATGAAGGCGCAGTGTTGACCTGTGAAAAGATGTGTGTAATTTATGTTTGTGTTCCTGACGACCACATGAGCCGTATTTGCTTTCGATGAGAAAATTGGCCAGGACGGCGGAATGACCGGAACTTTGCCATTGTTACAGTAAGCATCCTGCAGCAGTGCAATATCCGCTCCAGATGTGATCATAAAATTCCTCAAGGATACATTTGCTGATTTACAGTGATTTAGGTTGATTTGTACAAATTTAATATAGCCAAAAGGGGGAGATGGTGGCAAATTAATTGAGGGATCCTGGGAAGAAGTCATCTGATATAATTGCTAAATTAATAGATTGCTATATAAATAGAGTACTTGGGGAAACTCCAAATGGAGAAATAATATAAAGTGTTAGGTTTAGTTTTAAAAGGGCCTAGCTCTTTGGCCTGCACGGTGATGAGTGTCGTGAGTATCTTCATGGGGCGGGAGTGGCCAGTGTCGGTAGACAGGTGTCCAGTCCCTGGCAGGCCATTGTGGGGGATGCTGAGAGTCCACTGTGTGTTGGAATTCCTGGATTGGTGGTTCGACTGGGTTGCTTTGAAGAAAGATGCTATTAAGGCGTTCTCTTTCGTTGGCATACGCTGCTTGGAAAACCGGGCAGATGGGATCTGAAGCTGCGCGCTTGGTGTTGAAGCGAGTCCCTTCAACATTATTATGCGCTAGGCAATTGACGCAGCCATGTGGCAAGTCACATGCCCTTGGTTCATGCGCATCCCCACAGTTAGAGCAGTATTCTCTGCTTCTACAACGTTTCCTGTCGTGATCAAACGCTTGGCAATTCGTGCATCTTTGCACCGATGTGTGAGGTCGCAGACGGCATGACTTAAGTCCAAGGGTTAGTCCATTTGATGCTATAATGGCCCTTCCTAAACCTCTGGGCATGACTATTATCCAGTTCTTTGTATTTTGTGACTTCCTCGATTTGAATGAAGTGAGAAACAATAGCTCATCTTCTCTTGCCTGGAAGTTGGTTTGTATATTTTCCTTTATTTGTGTGTCTGTTATTTGTTCTGGTACGTCTAGCAGGATCATCTTAAATGTGGGAATGGTTTTATGTAGAACTACTAGAGTTCTATTTAGAATCTGGTTCTTCTGTAATTCTCTTTTGAGGTATGAGGCATCAGCTTCGGATTTACACTTAATTTCCATTTGGTGTTGTCTTATAAATATTTTCTCTACTTTAGCTGCAGTGTGGCCATTATGCTTAAGTATTTGTTGTTGTATTGTTTGGCCAGGCATCTTTGAGGTTCCTTTGGCTATTAGTGTTCTTTTATAGGCTCTGTCATGCGATGGATGGGTTTGGGCCGTGATACTGATTGGGCGAGCTGTATCTGGACCATGTACTAATGTTGGCTGAGTTACAGGCAGATCCGGTGATTCTCTTGGTGGTGGGAGGGGAATGATGGTTGGGCTATTGTGCGAGTTCTCTTCTAATACTGTTTTGAATTTTTCGCCGATATCTTCTAAAGAGGGTATAGAGCTTAGGCATTTATTAACATTGTTTTTTAACTCTACGATAGAGCATTCTTGTTTTGCTATGGTTTCCTCCTGTAACTTTTTCAGGTCTTGTTGTTTTTCTAGTTCTGCTGTCAATTCAGCGCATTTCGGCACCAGGGCCATGAATATCCTCTTTAGTATTTTCAGGTTATTTTGGATTGTATCGTCCTCACTGTCCTCAGAGCACTTAAGGCCGTTTATCACGATCTGTTTACCTTTATAAAGGAGATCTGTTATAGACATATCTTTCAGGGTCTGTTGTGTATTATCAGACTTTATTGAGTTGAGTCTGTCTGAGCGTCGCATTCGGCCAGTCGTGAGAGGAAGCTTATCTCTATACTTGCCCATTTCTACTTGAAGTGAGGTGATAAAGTTAGGTTAGAAGTTGACCAATTTACTTACTAATAAATTTTTTAACAAATTATATTAATTTAGATGGATTATAAAGGTCTAGGCGTCACTAGGCCCCCGCCCTATGTTTTTGAAAGAAAGGGACACAGAAAGAAATAGCAAAAGCAGGTGATTATTATCACCGAAAATGACGAAGTTAAAAAAATAAATTTAGCGTTTGGATAGGGGGGAATTTTATAAATTGTAGAGAGGGAGGGAAATTTTGAATAACAAAAATAAAAGAGGGGATGATTTTGAATAATTCTGATCATGCGAGTGAAATTTTGAATATCAGTGCTTATTACCTCGTTGCAGTCGGGATAGCATTTACATAATAATTTTTGTTTTGCAAAAGATTTTTATTTACATTCACATATATATGATATATATACAATATAAGTTAATTTAAATACAAACAAGTTGCTCTTATTTGCCAGAAGATGATACACTTGATAAGTTAGAGAGGCACTGTTAGACGTTATAATTAATATAAAACAAGGCTTGTACGGTTAATATGCGAGAAAATCCGAAATTGTGGTTTTTAAAGCGCCCTCTATCGGCGCAGGGTGGGAAAATAATTATATTAAAATATTAATATGAGATATGTGCATGAAGACCTATAGTTTGATACCATACTCGACAGACGTGTAAAAAAAAAAATTAAAAAAAAAATAAAAAAAATAAAAAAAATAAAAAAATTAAAAAAAAAAATTAAAAACTCTCCCCCCTGCTCCCCCTAAGGGTGGCTAAAAAGTAAATTTTTGTGGAAATGAAATGTGCGCATCAAAACCTACAAGTTAATACCAAACTTGATAATGCTGGGAAAGATTTTAATATTGCCCCCCCCCCCCCCCAAGTGCGCCCTGCACAAATTTGCTAAATTTTGAAAAAGCCAACCCAGACTAGGGGTTATTACTTACATTACCCTAGCAAACCTTTGTTTACCGACATATGGCAAAATTACAAGCTTAGGGGTACTTCTTCTAGGTAGAAAGCTGAGGAAAACTTAGCCCACTCCAACGTATTTCAACCTCCATCCTTCCATTGTATAATTTACACAATTAAAAATAAATAAATAGATAAATAAATTTAAAAAAAAAAGGAAAAAAAAAAGAAAGAAAGAAAGAAAGAGCACTGTTAAAATGTTCCTTTTAACAGTGTTCCTTCTACCTTCCTAAATGTTACTTCTACCTTCCTAAATGTTACTTCTACCTTCCTAAATGTTACTTCTACCTTCCTAAATGTTCCTTCTACCTTTGTTTACCGACATATGGCAAAATTACAAGCTTAGGGGTACTTCTTCTAGGTAGAAAGCTGAAGAAAACTTAGCCCACTAAATAGATAAATAAATTTAAAAAAAAAGGAAAAAAAAAAAGAAAGAAAGAAAGAAAGAGCACTGTTAAAATGTTCCTTTTAACAGTGTTCCTTCTACCTTCCTAAATGTTACTTCTACCTTCCTAAATGTTACTTCTACCTTCCTAAATGTTACTTCTACCTTCCTAAATGTTCCTTCTACCTTTTTTTACCGACATATGGCAAAATTACAAGCTTAGGGGTACTTCTTCTAGGTAGAAAGCTGAAGAAAACTTAGCCCACTCCAACGTATTTCAACCTCCATCCTTCCATTGTATAATTTACACAATTAAAAATAAATAAATAGATAAATAAATTTAAAAAAAAAAGGGAAAAAAAAGAAAGAAAGAAAGAAAGAGCACTGTTAAAATGCGAGAAAAACCGAAAATGTGGTTTTAAAGCGCCCTCTATCGGCGCAGGGTGGGAAAATATTTTTATTAAAAAAAAATTGATATGAGATATGTGCATCAAGACCTATAGTTTGATTCCATACTCGACAAAGGTGTAAAAAAAAAAAATAATAATAAAAATAACTCCCCCCCTGCCCCCCAAGGGTGGCTAAAAAGTAAATTTTTGTGGAAATGAAGTGTGTGTATCAAAACCTACAATTTGATACCAAACTTGATAATGTTGGGAAAGATTTTAATTTTGCCCCCCTCTCCCCCCCTCCAATGTGCCCCTGCACAATTTACTAAATTTTGAAAAAGCCAACCCTGACTAGGGGTTATTACTTAAATTACCTTAGCAAATCTTTATCTACCGACATATGGCAAAATCACATGCTGAGGGGTACTCCTTTTTGGTATGAAGCTGAAGAAAACTTAGCCTACTCCATCGTAATGCATCCTCCATTCTTTCCGTTACGTACTTCACTTATTCAAACATTAGCGACATTGAAAAGCGTGGCAACGGTAGATCTAAGTTAAAATGTAGAATGCAATTAATTATGATAATATAGAAAGTTGGCAACTTTAAGTTAGCTAACTTGAGATTGGAATAAATATGAGAGGATAGATCTGCAAAGGACTCAACAAACGCGCTTGGCAACAGTATAAAACACCTCAACCCATGCGAGCATTAGGCGGGAATGCGATACAAAACGTGCGCCATTAACTCTATGGGGAAATATGACAGTTATCAAGATCAGGGACACAATTAAAAAAAAAAAAATATTTGAACACCTTAAGATTAAAATTTTTAAAAAGCGAAAGGTGGCGGAGCACAGTAGAAGCTCTAAGGTACTCAAAAAACATGTATACATGTCATATGTAGCAATTATTAATTGATTTTGAGCCTCATAAAAAAGGTAAACAAACCGTAGTTTGCCATAGACTTGCGTTATGTGCAATCGCCATTGGCCCAAACAACTATTTATAAAGGTGCACTTCATAGTATTATAATTAAAAGTTAATGAAATGTCACTTACTAGTTGGTGTTCTAGAGGGTATGAAGTATCCATAATGATCAATGAAGCAAAGTTTAACACAGAATATACACTATAACTACATATATAAAAATCACTAACTTAGACAGTATGCTAATTCGATCACAACTACAACAAATATTGAAGTGGTCATAACTTTGTTAAAAAGTCACTCCGAAATGTCTGGTCACTTTTAACAAGTCTGTTAATGATTGTATAATACATGAAAAATGTCTATGACCCTGGGAAAATTTCAGAGTAATTATAAATAAGCACTGATAGAAGTTCAACCCAGTTGCAATGGCGGATCCAGGAGACATGGGTTGGAGATTAAGTAAAAAGAGTAAAACTTTAGAGGGTCATATCTCCTGAACCACTGGGTCGATTTTGATGATATAAATACCAAAATGATCAGAAAATGTTCATATAAAAGAAACAACATAGTTTAGGGGTCCAGCTTACCTAGGGCTGCTAACTTACGACTCCATTTCCGGAGCTCTAAACCGATGCGACCAATCAAAAGCAACACTTAATGGGGGACCATGGCATACATATTTGTATATTTTTACCTCACAAAAGCAGACATCTCCGATTATCGGACAAATTCAGCGACAAGGGCTATTGAGGGCTTTTAAAGTACATGCATAAATATATATATATCTTATAATCTTGTCCTACTCTACTTCATATAATTTAAAAATAGATTTTTTAAAAATTTATATTGCCACATAGGCAATTTTACATATATATCAGATGATAATCACAACAGCTATTTAACTATGAATAAATAAATAAATATTCTACTTTACCCTTTGCACTCGAGGGCTCCGGAGCGGAGCCATTTAAAATTTGTCTTCAAACTCGAGGGCTCCGCTACGGAGACAATGCAAATAATTTTGTGATACCTGTCTAGAAAAGCCAAGATTACATGGTATCACAAAATTATTTGCATGGTCTCCGTAGCGGAGACCTCGAGTTTGAAGACAAATTTTAAAAGCTCCGCTCCGGAGTCCTCGAGTGCAAAGGGTTAATATTGAGAAAAAAATTACTTCGGTATTTTGTTTATTTATATTTTGTGTTTTTTAATCTTTTCCTACTCTAAAAGTTCAAAACTTTCATTATAATCAGTGGAAGATTTAAGGTATCAACTTTACGAAAATTTCATACAAAATCCACCCCCCCTCCCCGAAAAAAAAATAAAAATCCTTATCATTTAAAAATTAGATTTTTAAAAATTTATATTGCCACATGGGCTTATTGTTATCATTCCTATGAGGTACTAAACAAGACATCTTTAAAGCAAAATAAAGCCAAAAAAAAAAAAAGTTAGCACATGATATCACTATGATACAAACTTGCGATGCTTATCAGTAAAGTCTAATTGGAAAATGACCTTCGAATCCACGCATGCAGCGAAATCTAAATAAACAAATGATTTCCTTTTTCCTGACCGGCTTACTTCTATGTTTCCAAATCAAAAGTTTTCACACATTAAAAGATTTAATAGCTTTAGAAATATATCTAAGAAATACTTCAGATAAACATTCATTTTCAATTATATATAAATTTCATGAAAATCAATTGATTTTTTTTCCAAAAGCGAAATTTTATAAATATATTTTTTAATTTCAGCTGAATATTGTTCAATGGAAAAAAAAGGAAATCCCGAAAATCCCGGAATTTTCCAGTAAAAATTCCGGGATTTTCGGGTTAAAATTAAAGCGGGATCTCAATCCGGGATTGTAATCCCTAGCTAGGAAGTAAGAAAACTTTAGGAGGTCTTTCAAAGTTTTTTTTTTTTCTATTTCCTTGTGGTCGAGTATGAGATAAGCATTAGCCATTGAAATTGAAACTAAGAACTGCCATATTGAAATCAAAACAAAACAAGAGAATGAACTTAACTTTTAAATATGTCTGTTTTTTAGTGATGTTATTACTTTAAATTTGAGAAAAAAGATGAGAATAAATAATACATAATTTGTAATAAAAGACAACGTCATAAATTTAAAAATATATACTTCTAGAATTAGTGTTTTTTTTTTTTTTTTTTTGCAAAAAGATTCAAAACTAATTAAATTTCATATAAGATTTTGTTTAGTACAATAAATAAAATCATAAAAGACAATAATTTTAGTACTATAAAGAAATTATAACTCTTACTTCAATCGCTGTTTGCAAGAGGTAAGAAATATTCCTCGATTTGAAATTTTAAAAACTACCACAACCACAGTGAGGGAGAAAGACTTTCATCAGTTTAAAAGGTAATCCCATAATACATCCGACTAGCCATATTTAAAGAATGAGATGTTTCATCCTAAAAACAGGACCCGCCAGACAAAAGTTTCTTTTTTTTTGCCAGCTTCGACAGGACGAAGATGAATAACACAATATTATTGATATAAATTAATACGAGTTAACACTAAGCCCATTGCACACGCTTTGTAGAATTTCCGGGTGTAATCTTCAACCGTCGTCTACTTCTGTTCTGTGTCTATCCCGCCCTTGTATCGACGACAGCTTCTAAGAGACATTTGATGTCGAGCACACACGTCAGATGTATGTTTTCAATAAATAAATAATCCAAGTTAATACGAATAAAATCACAGTACTTCACATTTCGCAAAAAACGAATTAAAATACACGCGTACATAAAAACAAACTTTGTTTGAATTACAACTTATACCACTTCGAACGAAGACATCTAAAACGCATGCGCAACTGGGAGTGCTAGTGCCCCCTGGTGGTTATTGCGTCGGAAGAATCAAAACGTCTTAAATTAAGACACGTTTAAAGCAATGAAGTGTCTTAAAATAAGACGTTTGCGGATATTTTAGACATTATTCTCAGTTCGTTTACACCATGGTCATAGTAAGACACTTATGTATCTTAAATTAAGACATCTATAATGTCTAAATTTTCAGATTAAGACACTTAAGTGTCTAAAATTCTTTTTCAGTCGCATATGTTTCTAAATTTAAGACGCTTCTATTTGCAGTGCATAAATATGTCAGATATCTGCATTAGTAAAAATATAAAACATGAAAAAAATGGACACATGCATCTTTAATATGATATATATGAATAAGGCTTAAGTGTTTTGTTTTTATAATAGAGATTAAAATATGTTTAAAGCATAAATTCCTTGAAACATAAACTAACTTTTTTTATGTATTTGCAAGTAAAGTGTCAGAAACTGGTTCAGTTTGTGTCAGTTTTTGTTTTTCAAAATAGGGCTGGTGTCAGTTATTTCAGGTATTTACCATATTTATGAAAAAAAAGAATAATATAATACACAATGTTTGATAGTTTTGCAAACAGTAGTTTACTAATGCATCTCTACTGTCCGTTCAAAAACAAAAATTGTTATAAAACGGATTTAAAATTTTGTAACAGTGATTTGAACAAGAAAGAATCATGCGGGTGTCAGTTACTGGTAATAGGGTTACCCCCCGGGGGGATAGGGTTTCCCCTTATATAATCAGTTGGTTTATATTGAGTTTTTGAAAATGACTTTAACGAGATAAATGTTTATATTTATTGAACAAAATCTCAATTATAAGAAGGTCCATACACTATATTGGCTAAATATTTTATTAAGTCAATATATATTTTAAATAAATTTATGATTCGCAAAACATATAGGTATAACAATGATATTTTCCAATAATGTGTGGTTAAAATACATCTATTTTGGAATAAATCAACTGAACTGTATTAAATGAAATTAAACATAATTAAATGTATTAAATGTAATTAAATGAACTGTTTAGAAAATTGATTATGGATTTTTTTTTAACATTTTTGGCCTTAAATTTATGTGATTTTTAAAATTTGATTTTCTGTTGCAAAGAAGGGACAAGAAACCTTCAGATTTTTGTGTTATATTTATTGATATTTCAGTTTTTGTTTGTAAAAAAATGGATAATAAGGCTTGTGCGACAGGGAGTATCTGCACTGTTAAAAAAAAAAAAAAAAAAAAAAAAAAGTAGTTTCTAAGACTTTTTTAGGAAACTGGGATGCCTAGAACTTTTTATGTAACGGCAACAACGAAAATGCATGTAGGAGATATGCTTTTGCACTGTAAATCAAGAAATCTCTAAGTATGCTAATTTTTTTTAGGAAACTGGGATACTTAGAACTTTTTACGTAAATGCAGCCCATATTAGAGATAAAATTTTAGTAAGATTGCTATAATTTTAGTAGATTCATTTGTAAAGCTACATGTTTCTGTAATTTTTATGTAGTTTTGTAGATTTCTGTAGATTTGTAGATTTACATATTTTTTTTGTACTGTGTACAGATAAAATTTTAGTAAGTATACAGATTTCTGTAACACTTCATCTGTAGAATTGCATATTTTTTTTTACATGTGATGGAGCGCGAAGTGAACTTTCAATCGGGCAACCACTTTCATCTTTTTACAAACATATAAAACAAATTTGGTCGGCAAATTATGAAAATGTATTAAATTCCTAAGAACGTATATCAAAATTTAGTTTGAAAAGTTATGCTTTGACATTTTCAATCTTATTTGAACAACAACAACAAAATGGAATTATTTTTCTTTTCTTCTTAAACTATTGCGAGCTGGAGAAAAAATTAGTAAGTGAAAATTATACATTTAGATGGTTTACGCTCCACAAAACGATGAATTTTATTGTAAGTAAAACATTAAGGAAATTGATCAAAAGGTTATCGAGAAATAGCCTCAGTCACTCAGTTTGGAATACACAATCTCGAGTAAAATAATGTTAAAAAATTACAATAGCGTTACTTTGAGCGAACGAAAGGATTATAAATAATAGGAAAATCACAAGCCCCCTTTTGGTTAACAATTTAACGACATAAGGGCTCAAGAAAAATACGCAATAAAAGAATTGAACATTTTCCCACCCACTACTTTAAATTATCAAACTTGTATGGGGATGATGTGAATCGAATAAAAATTTGATTTGAATGATGATCAAGTGCATTTTTAAGATATATCATTATTTCAAATAAAAATGCTTAAAATATATTTGAAAAGTACAGTTATATATTAACACATAATAAAAAAATAATTCATTTTAGCGGAATATGAAGTATACTTATTTTTAATTCTACGCAGATCTGTCGTAGAATATCAGGTATAAGAGAGAATAAAGTAGTACAGCTTTTTTGAAATTTAATTACAATTCTTGAAATGAATTTTTTTTCTAGTCATACTTTTTTTCATAAATTTAATCAGCCTAATTACATTAAAATTTTTGTAACAAGCTCAAAAGATGTTTCCTAATTAAACAGTTTAATTAAAAATATTCGTTGGTCAATGCTGATATGTTCAATATATATATATATATTAAAAGATTAATAAATTCTACATATGACCATACAATTAGAATAAATATAGAATATGCAACACATAAGAACCTTTATTTAATATTTGAATATACGTTCAAAGAGACACAGTTATATCTATTCTAACTAATCTTTAATATTAAAAAAAAATCAAGAAATAATTCCACTTAGTCAAAATGTAATTGAAATACATTCCTAATTTATAAAATGTAGAAACTCTTATATATTCATGTATTATTGAAACATTTCTATTTTAAAGAAACGTATTTGAAATTTTGGAAACCATTTCAATAATGGATTAGGGTGTCAAGCACATTTCTGTATTGTGTCATTTTAAATTGTACATGATTTAAAAGTTATTCTATTGAATTTATCTGAATGGTATTCGTTCAGTTTAATCAAAATATGTATCAAATATATCTGAAAAATGAATTTCCATTTTGAAATTTAATATAACATGCTTAATTCAAGTTAAGGGGAATGGAAACATGTATCTATATTATTAAAATGTAAAATGTACGATTAAATCAGCTGCGTACAACTGTAATAAAATAATTAAAATATCCAAGGCCGGAATTCAAAATATGAAATGTTCTCTTTAAAATCTCAAGATTCTTTATTGGAGGAAATTTACTTCTTTGTTCAACTTAATGCACTGACGTTTTATATCCATATTCAAAATTTCTTTAATAGCAGTAAGGGTGTGCAATATAAAAACGAGATATTCATTTTAAGATTAAAAATATTATAAATCAGTTATAAACTTGCTCAGAAAAGAAATATTTCTAGAAATATTAATGTTTTCATTTCTGGAAGGCATTCTGTAAAAAAATAATTTTTCACTGAAATGATACGAGAACTAAAATTGTAAAGAAAGAGCTTATCACAAAATATTCGTAAATAATATTCACAAAACCTTGTCCTTTGGTTTAAAGAAATCAACCAATTACAAATTTCCTGTCGTAATTTCATGTATGTACATAAAATAAAATAATTCTTATCTTTATATGTTTAAGTAATTCAAATTTTAGACACGTAGCACATAAAAGTTTTTTTGAATTTTGAGAAAAACTAATATTTAATGATATATATTTTCGACGTGTAAAATGGAGAGCTGTGACATTGTAAAATCATGCGTTATTGAAAGAAATTCTATTTAAAAAAAGCAAAGAGAAAAAAAGAATTTATAGTTTAAAACATTTTAAATAAGGGAATATAAATTATATTTCGAACGAATGTCCGTTCAAATTGTATATATTCAAATATATATAGATTCTTAATTCCAGTTTGAGTAAATTGGAATATAAATATGATTCATTAAATATTTAAAAATTAAACCAGCTTTCCATGGCTATGACATCTTAAGTATTAAAAAAACATTAAGAGGCTAACGTACTTTTGAAAGTCTTTTGACAAAAAGTTCTTTTACACAGTCTTTTGAAAAATATATGTGTAAGTTTCCATACCGCTTTCTAACTCCAAAAAAATAATAAATAAGGTAAACATAAAATAAATTTAAGAAATAAAATACATATTCTATTTGAAAGTATACTAACATTATTAAGTTGTTAATCAATTGATAAAATCCATTGTATTTTATACAAAATATATACAGAGTGTCCACGTATAACCTGACCGACCTTTATTTTCGCATACGTTGGTCCTAGATGCATACTTCTAATTACAACTAGTCGGATATACCAAACCCAAAACTTTCTTCTATCTCATGTATGTTAATACTTGAAAATTAGCTATCACACTACCAAAATTAAACGGAAATCTATGCCCATCATGAGGATTCTATAGATATGAAATTTCGTGCATTAGTTCTTGAGATATGGCTATCTACGAAATCGTGTAAATACAGCAAAATTCAGCCTAGCAGCCCCACCTATTGAGTGCTTTACAGCAAAACCTATGTTAAACAAAACTACCAAGCAACCACTTACGTCAAAGTCTAACTCAATCTGAAGTTTGGGGAAAATCCGTGCATTAGTTTTTGAGATAGAGTTATTGCAAAAGTCATGAAAATGCCAGCATAGCAGCGCCACCTATTAGACGATTAACACCAAAACCTAATCAGCAACAACTTGTGTTAACATCTAACTAAATCTGAAGTTAGATGAAAATTTGTGCATTAGTTTTTGAGATAGAGCTATTGCAGGAATCGTGCAAAATGCTGCACAGCAGCGCCACATGTTGAGCGATTTACACCAACACGTAATCCGCATCAAGTCATATCAAGGACTAACTAAAGGCTGAATCCATATCAACTCAGGCAGGGGGTTTACCTTCATAGTCTCAGAAGTTTTTGAATTGAACATATGTTAAAATTTAAGAAAAAGTAAGATACTTGTATATTTTCATTTTGCCCCAAAAAATTCCTGGCCCGAGATACAGGCCGCCAAAGATGACATCCCCGGCATCCTTTCTCATTCGCGATTTTCGATAAAAATTTTAAAGTGCTCTATCTCTAGAACGGTGCAAGATATTTTGTTGCGGTTTATTTTATTTTAAAGATAATATTCTTCTGTTTAAAATGATATACCCAATTTTGAAAAATGTATTCGACTTTTCTTGTGGCAACCTTTTGAAAAAAAATTTTTTTTTCAAAAAAATTTTTTTTTTCGAAAATGCCAATTCTAAAAATTTTGATTTTTTTGCTGTTGATCAATACCATTGGGAACTATCTCCACTGTAAAGGAGAACTTCCACTTTTGAGTTTAACAAATTTTAGAAACATTTAAAAAATTCAGAGAATTTTACAGGAACTGTATATATACAGTTCCAGTAAAAGTCACTGAATTTTTGCTTATTTGTATCATATTTGTAAGGATAAGCCTACTATATATCCTAAACAAGTTAGAAATTGCAATATCAAATGTGGCAAATGAGGTGCGTGCATACTATAACTAGTTTTATAAATATTCAGATCTTGGTGCAATAAGTTACACTCTTGGGCAAAAAGGGCATGAATACAAAATTTATTATGATTCTACATATTAAATTCAGTAATACGGAAGTAATATGAATTCATCTTAAAAGGACTTAATCGCCATGGCAGCCTAGAATCATTGCCTATCATGGCATATCATTGAATGAATTATGTATTATAGGATTTTTAAATAGAATGAAGAAAACTTTTATTAATGTCTTTTATGTTTTAATTTGATTTTCATAGCATTTGAAGTGATACATACTTTATTTTCAATACCGAACATAGTAAAACAATCTCAATAACACATATCAATTACACAGCAATACAAATTATATTAATACAAATTAGAGTTCAGACAGATGGGCAGACAAACCGAATCCATAAAGACTTTCAACTATGTTGGAAATTGTTAAAAACGCATAAATAGTTTGGAATTTGACTTTTAGAAATTTATGTCAATAGACGGAAGCATACTTGAATACTTTCATACAACCCTGTATTTTACCTACTATTTTTATATACATGCCACTATTTAGCTAATATTTAATTAAGATTAAAACATCCTTAAAACCAGTGAAATCACACTTCCAGAGATTATCATCCATAGACGGCCATGTATCTAATTCTTTGCGTGGACCTGTATATCATTTTATCTATATACTCCAAACATATCTTAGTATACTAAATGTAGTTCAGTGTAAAAATGCATAACTCATTTAAAAATCACCTTTAAGCTACTTTCATTCATACTCAGTAAACCCTTAAGATTTCTTTTGTGTAGCCCTGTATATGATCTACAGCCTTTATATACACAACGTAATATGGAAATATTTAATTAAACTTAAAAACTCATATCGCAACTAAAAATGCACCTCTAGCAATCATCGCTAATGTACAGTATTTCCAATAAGGTAAAGTATCCGAAATCTTTTGTGTGTCCCTGTAAACACTATGCACTTTCTATGACACAGGAAGTAATTTTTTGTAAACCTCTACAATAAAGTATGTATCACTTCAAATGCTATGAAAATCAAATTAAAACATAAAAAACATTAATAAAAGTTTTCTTCATTCTATTTAAAAATCCTATAATACATAATTGATTCAATGATATGCCATGATAGGCAATGATTCTAGGTTGCCATGGCGATTAAGTCATTTTAAGATGGATTCATATTACTTCCGTATTACTGAATTTAATATATGGTATTATAGTAAATTTTGTATTCATGCCTTTTTGCCGAAGAGTGTAATACTTATTGCACCAAGATCTGAATATTTAAAAAACTAGTTAATACTATGCACGCACCTCATTTGCCACATTTGATATTGCAATTTCTAACTTATTTAGGATATATAGTAGGCTTATCCTTACAAATATGATACAAATAAGCAAAAATTCAGTAACTTTTACTGGAACTGTATATATACAGTTCCTGTAAAATTCTCTGAATTTTTTAAAAGTTTCTAAAATTTGTTAAACTCAAAAGTGGAAGTTCTCCTTTACAGTGAAGATAGTTCCCAATGGTACTGATCAACAGCAAAAAAATCAAAATTTTTAGGATTGGCATTTTCGAAAAAAAACATTTTTTTGAAAAAAAAATTTTTTTTTCAAAAGGTTGCCAGAAGAAAAGTTGAATACATTTTTCAAAATTGGGTATATCATTTTAAACGGAAGAATATTATCTTTAAAATAAAAAAAACCGTAACAAAATATCTTGCAACGTTCTAGAAATAGAGCACTTTAAAATTTTTATCGAAAATGGCGAATTGGAAATGGTGCCCGGGATGCCATCTTTGACAGCCTGTATCTCGGCCCAGGAATTTTTTGGGGGCAAAACCAAAATATACAAGTATCTTATTTTTTATTGAGTTTTAACATATATTTAATTCAAAAACTTCTGAGACTATGAAGGTAAGATTTTTTCTTTGGCTGCCTGAATTGACATGGATCATACCTAAATCTGAAGTTTGATGAAAATATGTGCATTAGTTCTTGAGACATAGAGCCTTTGCGGAAATCGTAAAAAATGCAGCGTAGCAGCGCCACCTCTTGAGCGATTCGCACCAACACGTAATCAGCATCAAGTCACATCAAGGACTAACTGAATCTGAAGTTTCATGAAAATCCGTGCATTAGTTCTTGAGATAGATCCATTGCGGAAATCATAAAAAATGCAGCATAGCAGCGCCACCTTTTGAGCGATTTACACCAACACCTAATCAGCATCAAGTCATATCAAGGACTAACAAAATCTGAAACTTTTTGAAATTCCGTGCATCAGTTCTTGAGATAGAGCCATTGCGGAAATCGTAAAAAATGCAGCCTAGCAGCGCCACCTGTTGACTGATTTACACCGACACCTAATCAGCATCAAGTCATATCAAGGACTAACTGAATCTGAAGTTTCATGAAAATCTGTGGATTAGTTTTTGAGATACAGCTACTGCTGAAATCGCGAAAAATGCATCATAGCAGCGCCACCTATAGAGCGATTTCCACCAAAAACTAATCAGCATCAATTTGTATCAGGGACTAACTGAATATGAATTTTTATTAAATTCCGTGCATTAGTTCTTGAGATAGAGCGCCCACAAAATTTGTGATACACACAGACAGACAGACTCACAGACAGACATTTTGTAAAAACATGTTTTTCGGGTTCTCTGACCTCTAAAACGTATAAATCCGTCGAAAACTGGAATTCGAAAATTTTCATGAATCCAATACTTTCTTCTTGTAAAGATAGAAGAAAGTAAAAATGGTCAAAATTAGGTGCGGGGTTAAGATAAAAAAGTTTGAAGCGAAAAAACAATTTAATGAAGAATTACAGAATCTAAATTTTTATACGGTCCCCCGGTCCTATAAATTATATCTAGTAAAATTTCCCTGTTACACTGACAAGTAAGACAAAAAAAGACCCGTTATTCTACGATTAAAATTGACCGAGTAATAGCTGTTTAAATTTGGGGTATATTTTTTACTGCATATTAGGGGTCATTCACAAATTTAGAAGAAATATAATTTCGTCAGATATATTAAAGAAATGGTTGAGAGTAAAATCAGCATTCCAATACAAATTTGAAATCTTTAATCATTCTGACATATTACTGCAAAATATACAATTTGTACTGAACATTATAAGAGGATAAAAATAACAAATGTTTTGTTAAATAAAAGGATGAAAAACAACGGGCTCAATTCTTTACAAAATGATACATATTTTAAAATGCTGTTAGATTACACTGTCTTTCAAAGTTTGGGTTGTGGCATGTATTTTAGCTTTTGAAAATTGATTCTTATGTAGTTTTTAGAACTGAATCCGAAAATGACTTTCATTTTAAACCATCACGTCAGGAATTTTCTAAAATCGCAAACTTCAAAATTAAAAAGCTAAAAGTTAAAATTTATCCCCCTCCCCTCCCAACCTCATCGGACCCCCTAGCTGTTTAGCTGTAAGAAACCCATTATAAGCCAAAAAATCTAATAAATTATTGAATTAAATAAAATTAAACTGAATAAAACGTCTTACATCTATATTATAGTATCAGATTTTTCGCTGTATTTTAACCTTGAAATTTACGATTTGCGAAAAATCTTCACATGATGGTTAAAGTGAAGGTAATTTTTTGATTCAGCGTTAAAAAATACATAAAATGTAAATAAAAAAGTTAAAAAACACAAACATCGCAGGTTTATGTTATCTAATCTAAAATTCTTTCTTAAACTTCTTGACGGCAATCTATCCGAATTTTTTTGTGTTATCCTCTAGCATAAGTATGTATAAGATGGAAGGAGTCGAAATTCATAATAATATTGCATTGTCATCGGATTTAAGTCAGTATGTATAATTTAACTTCGATCGGACATTTGAATGTAATTTAAAGTTCGAGTACAAATTTTAAACTAGGAAGACGATCATTGCAAGTTAAGTAAAACTTTATGAAAATAACACAATTTTGGTTAAAAGAAATCATAGCCTCAAATCCTTACAAAATAAAACGTATGTTAAAATACAATTATTTTAACTAATCTGAAACTTAACTAATAAAAGTTAATAGTAATATCTGTAAGATATTTTTTCAAAGCGCAGACACCTTGAAATAAGTTTAAGTACTTTATACACGACCCCTGAAAGCATGGTCGAAATCATCTGTTTTGATATGCAAAAAAGTGGTATAAGTCATGCATTTCAAAGTTTCAGAACGCGGTCAATTTTAATGTTAGATGAATGGGATTTTTTTTTGTTGTTGTTTGCTTGTTTCACTTGTTAGTGTCACAGTAAATTTTTAGTAAATATCACTTATATGACCGGAGAGCCGTATAAAAATTTAAATTTCGTAATTTTTTAATAAATGTTTTTCTTGACCCAAATCGCTTTAAAAATAATTATTTACCTCATTTAAACCATTTTTGTAATTGGAAGTATGCATCTAGGACCAACGGTTGCGAAAATAAAGGTCGGTCGGGTTATACGTGGACACACTGTATATTGT
This sequence comes from Maratus speciosus, assembly GCA_963932465.1. Classification (NCBI taxonomy): domain Eukaryota; kingdom Metazoa; phylum Arthropoda; class Arachnida; order Araneae; family Salticidae; genus Maratus; species Maratus speciosus. Next base: position 174,592,695 of record OZ010792.1, on the reverse strand, counting down.
TATTACTATAACCTACACTAATTAAAGAATTTTTCGGTCTGTGTGTGTGTGTCTGTCTATTAGCGATGACTAACAAAATCTACGGCAAGTATTGGGATATATATATATATATTTTTTTTTTAAACTAGCTCTAAGGATGTTACAATGCACCTGAAATTCAGAATTTAAAATCTTTTATAATTGGTTGAGAAATTATTTAAAAACCCCAAATTAAAACAATGGGAATGTATTCATAATTTTACAAAAACATAGATTTTTATCAAACCGCATAATATTTCATCAAAAACTTGAAGAGAGCGGGAGGGGTTAATATAATTACAGCGCTGATAGGGCGATAAAGGTACTGGGCCTTTTCAAAAAAGCGCCAAATTTTAAAATCTACTGGTCCTAAAAACTCGAAAATTGCACAGACAGACGAAAGAAAAATCCACTTTTAGAAATTCTAACAATTATTTCTGTGTTGTTACAAAATGTAAAAAATCCACGCAAAATCTATTTTTTAAATTTACTTTTATTTCCTTCGAAAGAAATGCATATTTTGGAGATAAAACTTCATACACCGTGTATGCGTTTGTAACACGTAATGCTGAGTAAAAAACAGGGATAATCTTAGACCAGCATTCTTTTACACGGAATCAAATTTTTAAAAATACAGCATTTAGAGATTTTAAACCTATGCGTCTAGGCCTATCTTTGGACGCTAGTTAAGAATGTGTAAATAAATAAAAGATATATTCAGAACTTTTGTTTTATATAAAAAAAAAAAGATACATTTTTAAAAAGAAAAATAAATCCCTTTTTCAATAGAGAAAGAACGGAATTTGTTAAAATTCGGAAATCTAACTAACCGATGCGTTTGAAACTTTCAGATAATTTATAAGACTTAATAAAATTTTTAAAAAATGAGAGCGCGTTGAATTTGAGGGAGGGGGAGGACTCCGGGGCACTTTTCTAAATTTTGCCGACACCCCCCCCATGTGCTATATCCTGAGAAAGCTCTGTGACAACTTATTCATATTATTATGCACTTCCCATGCCCCTAATCCAAATTCCACCCCCCCACACACACACCGGGAGAACTTTTTAAATATTTTACGACATACATCACGTACTATATCATTGGAAAGCCTTTTGACCACTGTTTCATAGTGTAATGTTTGTATAGAACATTCTGCAATCCCTGTAGGTGGAAGGTTGAACTAACCACTATTTTCGAATAGTAATTTCAGCAAATTTCTTAGTTTTTTATTTTAGTCACGTCCTTATATTAACACAACCTTTTTGGAGCATCTAAATAGACAAGATGTGTGAAAATGTTGAACAAAACAGTAAAAACTTTAGTAATTTGCCGAAGTTTCGCTCGCTTTCGGTACACAAAAATGAAATCGGCTGAATAATCAAATTACGCAAAGTAGCATGTACCTTCAATTAAATGATTTTTAGAATTTTTTTCATTTAAAAATATAAATTTAGGCGAAATCGTGTTAAATATATAAAATCATACAAGTTTGATTTTCATTTAATTGTAATTCATAACGGGCGAGAGCAACGCCGGGCAGATCAGCTAGTAGAGAAATAAATTAGAATATTATGTGCTGAAAGAGGTGTTAAAGTACATTGTGAAAAAAATAATTATGCATCTAAAAAACATTTTCGGCGAAAATAAAAATTGTAAGTTTCGTGGTGATACCGGCTTGTAAAGATGAAGGATAGGGGAAAATACAAAACAAGTTATGTCACAACTAATTTTTTATAGGAATTTTTTTTAATAAAATTTTTTTAAACAGATTACATTGTTATAAAGGAAAATTGTCGGAAAGTGAATATTGCTTGTTTTTTTTCGAATTGTTGGGCCGATACGCTGTTGGTAAAACTAAAAAAAAAAAAATATATCGTTTCTTAGTTTCGTCTTTCTTCCTAGCTTTAAGATAGCCAAAAAACTTCAGAGTTCACCATGATCACGGACAACGCGCCATTTTGTGATGCTTATAATAGTTTTTAATTACTATCCCGTTTAATTGAAAGAAAAAGTAAACTCTGATACTCATGTGCTGTGCATTTGCACCACCCTTCGACTATTCTCATGCGAAATTTCAGATTTCGACGTCCGATAGTTTGCCTTAGCATCGCGGATAGACACACACAAAAACTGTCAAATATCTTTTTTTTTTATTAGTACAGATTACAAAATATTTAACAGGGAAGTAGGGAAATTCGTGTTTTGCATTTCATCGAGCGGTGTTAATCGTTAAAAGTTCTCTAAAAAAAAATATTGGTTATAGAAGTGATCTTGAAAGGCGCATTTATGTTTTGCAGTCATAAATCCAAATATTATAATGAATGAATATTAGGCAACAATTATTATTAAATAAATTTTAATTTTGATAGTTTTAACAATTTAATATTAATTGCGTGGTTAATAAGTTTAATTAGCTAATAGGGAAAGCTCATAAATGTGAGAGGAAGCGCTATACACCAGACATGCAATATGCTATTGCGGTATAGGAGTTAATAATTCAGAAAAAATGCATAACAAAAATATAAATAAAAAAATACTTTAATTAAATTAATACGAGAAGGAACCTGTAGGAATTCGACGAAATAAATTGTTTACAAAGTAACTGTTGCATTACATTTATAATACACCCACAAAAATAGTTAAAATAAAAATCCATCTTACACCTGTTAGTCTAACTTTCCTAACGCATATTTTAATCTAAACTTAGCAGAAGACTATGTTCACAAACTTCAGCTGCAAAAAATTGAAAATTAAAATTTTATTCGAATACGTAATCAGAAACATATAATCAAGATAAGTAATTATGAGAAAGTTATCAATTGGGGGTCTTATGCTTGTTATTAAGGAATGAAAAATCAGCAAAAATGATTTCACTTTGACATAATCATAAAAGAATTTTCTCTTAAAATCAAAACCTAACAGCAGTTTCACCGTCTCATATCCATATTAACCATTTAAAAAAGTTTTAACGTGTTATTAATATGTTATTAATGAATATTTTTTCAGTCTCCAAGTCACGTTTGTCCACTGATACAACACTCCATGTGAAAATTTCCACTTGTGAATTGAGGTTCTATTCTCAGTACCAGTGCATGAAAATTCCAGAAATTTATAAATTTTAGACGTAATCTAGATGAAATGTTTGGTTTTATCACATAAAATGATCGTTTTTTTTAAATATTACTGGATTTTCAAGCGCTGAAATATTTCGCATAGCGTCTCAAACTCAATATAAGCGAGAAAAAAAAAATAAAATAAAAATCTGAAATATAACCGATTTATGGGGGAAATTGAATGTTTTATAAAGCATGCTGTCATCCCCTATTCAAATATATGGATTTTTTTTTTCGTAATGAGAAAATGACATCACTAAGAATGTAACCGAATATGTTAAATAAACCACATTATTTGTCTGTTTTCTGCAACACTGGGAGAAGGGGACACCGGGTGGAATGGGGTGCCGTAGTAATCCCTTTTCCACCCTTTTGAAAGAAAAAAAA